>OY759210.1:60759294-60822009 GCA_963662105.1 Meiosimyza platycephala | reverse complement strand
AGCTTCAATGATATCTGACCACCTGAGGCTGTTAAAAGCGTTGCGTATGTCTAGTGTTGCCAACAAGACAATCCTCCTGGAGTGATGGTTCCCTCGCTGTGCGTGTTCAACGCTAGACACTACATCTTCTATAGCGCCAAGAGTTGACCTTCCTGCTCTGAATCCATGTTGTCGTTCCGATAATCCACCAGCGTCTTCAATAACTGCTAAAGTACTTTTTAATTTTTCTGATAGTGCTGTTAAGCTTGTGGCCAGTTTCCTAGATGAAAGATTGCAGCAGGTGAAAAAATTGGTAATACATTTTCTTCTCTTAAAGCTATAAAATTAGGTGTTCCTCAGGGCTCAATTCTAGGTCCACTGTTATTCTCGATTTTTATTAATGATGTTTTCTTGGTGTGTGAACATTCAACTGTTCACGCTTATGCTGATGACATTCAGCTCTATCTTTCGCGACCTGTTGGTCTTATTCAGGATCTTACTTTTAACCTGAACGCTGACTTGTCTTCTCTAAGCATATGGGCTCGTGACAACTTTCTTCTCATAAATCCAACCAACTCTAAAGTGCTTCCAATTGCTAGGAATGATCTAAGCTTGGTAGGAATTCCACCCTTGTAAATTGGTTCCGCTCAGTTAGAATTTGTGATCAAAGCGAAAAATTTAGGATTTGTAATTATGTAATTCTAAACTGACATGTACTGACCATGTTAAAAATATTGGTGGTAAAATTTACGCTATCTTGCGGTAACCTCTAGAAACTTCACTCCTATTGAAACCAAACGCAGACTGGTCGTTCAATTAATAGTTCCTCAAGATACATACTTTGATGCTATTTACTGCAAGTTAGGCTCTCAGTCACAGCATAAGCTTGTTGTTGCATTTAACAATGCGCCCAGATACGTGTATGGTGTACGACAGTTTGACCATATTAGTGAATTGAGTAGAAGCATTTTAGGGGTCAGTTTAATGAAGTACTTTGACATCAGGAACCTAATTTTCTTATACAAACTTATTCTTACTCAAGCTCCTGATTATTTATTTAAAAAGCTTAGTTTTTGCCAATCTAGTAGATCACTTCATTTAATTGTCCCTAGGTTCAACTTTCTAAATGCTAGCCGCTTCTTTTTTATTAGCGCTGTTAGGCTTTGGAACTCCTTGCCAATTAATATTAAAAGAATTAGGTTGATGTGCAACTTTAAACGTGCTATTTATTCTTATTTCTCCAACTCCTAAAGCCTTTTTCTATCCTATTCACTTTTCTAACTTGGCTCTTATTCTATATATATATTTTTCTCTATTATTTATAGTTATTTATTATTTTTTTTTAATTTTTTTTACTTATATAGTATCTTTATTCTTGTTTTTAAATTATTTATCATATATGTAAGTTCATTAAATTTGTGTCTAGAATATATATGGGCAAATCCGTAAAGTTGTTACTTTTCTTGTCACTCGCTTTTCTAGTCGAAAAAAACTTTTTTTATGTAACCAATAATATGGTTACATGAAAGAACAGAACTTAAGCCACATATCTACCAAATAAAAAAATTTAATTTGCGAAAAATGTATGAATATGACGATGACTTAGGTATAAAAATGTCGAAAATTTCCCTTTTCAATGTGTCCCTTTCAACATGTCACAATCTTTTCTCGCTGATAACTTTTTGAACATTTCAAATAGCGTCTCGGGGATTTGGGTAACGAAAGAAGGCACATAAACCTATATATTACTTAGAGTGTTGAGACTGTGCCATCAATGGTCTCAGAAATTCAGCCTCCAGCATAAGTGTCTCAACTTATTTGTAATTTTCAATTTTTTTCACTTTTTGGTCTATAAAAAATTGAACATGTTTTTGATCACGAATTTTGTTCTATAAATATGTTCCTTTATTGAAAATAAACCATTCTAGTTATCAAAATTGAATGTGCCTTCAAAAATAAATAAAATATTAGGGCATTTATATGGTACATATTCGATTTCCTGGTAATAAAATTTCTGATTTTTCAATGGCACATTCATGAATTTAATTGAACAACGTTAATACCTTGCTTGCCTGGTAGACTTAGGTGTACAATATACTGTGGAAAAATGTTCCACGGTAATTAGTATTTTTTCTTTATTTTTTTATTGATTTAAATTGGCGGAGCTATAGCGCTTCTTATGAAATGAAATCAAGGCTGATTTTCTCAAAAACCCCTGATGTTTTTACGCTTAAAACTTTACTGTGGATTTGCATTAATATCTGAAAGAAATGACATGAGTTTAATGCGCATTAAACGACATTTGATGTCAGGAGATTTTTTTTCAAAATCGAAATGTCAATTTTTTTTCATCATTGCCAAGCCACTATTTTCAAAATAAATAACATTAGCAATATTCCAAATTACTTTCTGCAAATCGTGCTTGCATTCTGCATACTTTTGTTTTATCATTATTTTCGTAATAACTTTTTATCATGGGAAATATATAAAAACATGTACAAATATAATTCTTTTCAAATATAATAAAAAACATTTTTGTTCTATTTTTGCTCGTTTTTGCTCTATAACTTTTTGTCCATTTGTTCAAAACGAGGTAGCAATGTAAAATCTTGATTGTTATGCTTATCTGAAGGTGAACCAATATTTAGAAACAGTGTGCAATAAGTAGGAAAACAATTTTTTTTATATAAACATTTTTGTTCGTTTTTGCTCTATAACTTTTTGACCATTTGTTCAAAAAGAGGTAACAATGTAAAATCTTGATTATTATCTGAAGGTGAACCAATATTTAGAAACAGTGTGCCATAAGTTTGAAAAAAAAAATTTTTTCCTCAAAAAGTATCAACTTTACGGATTTGCCCATATATACATTAATGTACTATAAAAGGATAGGCCTTATTGTACTTTGAATCTTTTTTAAAATAAAAATAAAATAAAATATGTTGTGAATTGCAAAGTTTTCATGTTGAGAAGTGAAATCAAATAAAAATAGCAAATTATATTCAACCCAAACAAATTTTTTCAATCAACTCAAACTAATATAACTTTTGGCCCAGCGCCGTCGCTAGATGTGTGCGGGCCCCTAGGCTGAACTGAGAAAAATGAGAAAAATATAAAAGGCAGACGTCCATAGCTACATTTTTAACACCACCACCTACAAAAAGAAAAAGACCACCAATTCTATTTTAACGGGTACCCGGTTATAACTCCAATGGTCAAAATCCCCAAAATGATTTTGGGCATTATGTCCGTTTTTTTATGTCCCATTTTTTTGGGGGCTATGGCCTCTTGTAAGAACGGACATAATACCCAAAAACATGAGGACATAAGGCCAAATAATTTTGGGTGCCGTTTTCGGATTTTTGGGAGTTTTAAATACTTAGCCTTGGCCGAAGGCCGCCCACTTGCCCTAACTTTTATGTAGAAGCGTTGTTGGACATATTCGAGGATGTACCATTTTAGCGACCGAAACCGTCTTTTTATTAAATCACACTCATGCAAAACAGCTTAAGACTTATTTTTAAGATGAAATGGAAACTTAGACAGTTAAGGCAAAGAAATTTCTTAAAATTCTAAAATCTATTCATATACCCAATCCATATTGCCCAATTTTTGTTTTCGTGGTAGTAGGGGGTCAAAAGCAAAAAAAAATTATATAAAGTGTCGCTCGGATATGGTTTCAAAGATGTAGCCATCGGAATTTGCGGATATAGCTTTTGTTAAAGTTATTATAAGTTGGGAGCCCCTGCGTGGATGTAAAAATATGGTTGTCATAAGAAAGATAACTTATTGTCCTACAATAATGGTGCAAAGAACTTTAAAATTTAACCAATAGTTTTGGAGATATGACGGTTTTTCTGAGTTTTGACTATCTGAATTATCTTTCTTATGACATACAACATATGATTTTAACAAAAGCTATATCCGCAACTTCTGATGGCTATATCACCGAAACCAGATCCGAGTAACATATTTTAATTAAATATTTATTCTTTGGTTTGGTTTGGTTTAAGAAGAAGTGGCAAATGGGAGCAAGTCAAAAGAGAGAACGATGCCAGGGTTAACAGTTTATGCAAATATGAAAAGATATTCATTAAAGTTGCTTGTACACGTCTGAGATATTGAAGCAGATTGTTACGCCTGGCATATGAAGTGAAAAAGAAAATACTCGCAAAAACTTTTGGTATCGACCACCGAAGTCATTCCCGGCTAGGGCACGGTTTTCCCATTGCCACTTGTAGCGCAGCATAGAACAACAAAAAAACTGTCACAAATGGGGAGCAGAAAAACCCCAGGTCCCTTCACTTAATTTACCCCGATGGCAACACGGCTTCATCACCCTGACACTTCCCCCAAATTTACCACCTAACAAACATTCATTTCAAAATTAAAAAGGCTTAATGTCTCATTTAATTTTCATTTTAATTCCAATTTCAAGTAATTCTGTTTGCGTTTACAAATTTTTCTTTCGTTTAACTCTTACTTTTACTTATTAATTAATTTATAATAATATGAACTTACTGGTTCTATTTAATCCCCATAATATATTATTTTAAATAGATATCAAAAGTATTTATGTATGTATAATAGTTAATGTTAATGATAATATTCTTAATATAAAATAAATTGAAATAAGTATATTTACGTTGGGGTACCCTGTTGCACGGTAGTTAAATGTTGTTGTTACTGTTGTTGTCACGAGGTTGGTTTATTAGTACTGTTGTAGAAAATTTATGCTGTTTTTATTTAATGTTTTTATTTTAAATTAATTTTTGTTGATTTTTCTTTCTCCTTTTTTTCAGAGTTTTAAGTTTATACAAATCCAGTATTGCTTTTATTGAAAAGCCTTTCATAAAAAAATTAAGGTCGCAAACTTTGCCCCTTGCACTTTCTGAGTTTTTTCATCTTTTTTTTTATATTGAGCGTTAGTTTATTTATGTTCACTTGTAATTTAATTTTTTAAAAAAAATTAATATTTGTTTAATATTTTTCACTGCTAACAATAGTTATTTTATGTTATTTTTTTTATTTTATTAGCACTGGGCGGCTTTAAAGCAGCGAACGCAGCTATCGCGCGTCTGTCCCGTTTTTGGTCTCACGCCAACTCCACCACACGCATTCAAATTTTTCTGCAACTTTTACGACCTTACGCGTTTAAATTCTTCGGCAACTGACGCCTGTACAATAATACACACAGCAACTCACTTCTTTTTTTCCTCATCGCGTGATGCCATCCGCTACCAACACTACACACATTTACATACATACGTACAAAAAAACCAAACGGCATCCTTGGCCCATTGGTGTCTACTATTCCCTTTTAACCTGTTTGACATTTTCTTTTGCTTGATAGGTGTGATACATATAAGATATTAAAAAAAATTCTTAATAGAATCCATTTATGGATACAGGGTGCTTACAATTGTTTTTCTTTGCGTTAATTTTAGCTGGTATACTTGGAAATAACGCGCAATGGATATTGAAAACAAAATCAAAATTTCTTCGAAAATTTTTCCTTTCAACAGGAGAAAAAAGGTGTTAATAGAGACTCCGTAATGTGCGTTTCTGTTGGGCAAAAGTCAGAAAGAGGTGTCAAACTGCAATTGGGCGATTTTATCGGCTGATTTTTAAACATTTTCATATCTCAATTGAAGTTTCTACTATAGCCGACAGGTGGCTGAAATTAAAATTTGACATTTGCACTTCAATTGAGGTATGTTGCCATATCTTTTAAGAAATTGCAATCGCGTTGACAACTTCTTAACGTGCTTCCTACGTTTGCAAAAGGAGATCCGTAACAAACCTGCTTTGTTATAAGGCCTTTAGACGACAGAACAAACAGGAAACGGATTCCAAAGAAAAACCACGTTAAAAATTATCCCAAACTGTTTGTTAAAAGAGCTGTGTATCAAATTGAAAATTTAGAATTAACCGTGTGGCACGACCCACGTAAAGCCGGGCAAAATCAAAGATATAAACAAAAACAAATTAAAGCAGAAACTTGGGATTGAATTTTGTTTGCATGAAACGAACCGTGGGGCTCGACCCACAACCCTGAGAATACGAGTCTCAAGCCCTACCAACAGCAAGCCGGGCAAAACATAAAAAAAATTAAGTTCAATGAAAGAACACAAAAGATTATTTAAATGTAAAAAAAAAATAATTTGCAAAAATACTTATATGAAAAGAAATAAAGGAAAACCGCTAAATTTAAATTTAAAATTTTTTAGAAAAACATGATTTATAATTAAAGCATGGAAAAATTAATTTTAATTAAAATTAATAAGATAAAGCTAAGGAGTTAATGAGTAAGTCTTATGAAAATACTTAAATGTTAAATTAAATGAAATTGAAAATTTCATGAATTGAACTTAATGAATAAGACTTAGGAAAATATTTAAATGTTAATTTAAATGAAATTGAAAATTTCATGAATCAATCTTAAAGGATAAGACTTAGGAAAATATTTAAATGTTATTTTAAATGAAATTGAAAAAAAAGAAAATTTTCACTTGAAAGAAAAAAACATGACTCACAACTAAAATAAGGGAAATGTTAGTGCAGAAAACCGTGACGCCGAACGATAATAATAAAAACAAAACCTGATCAATTCTTTCTTCCTCTCATCGACCACCTTGCCAAAACCATCAGAGTTACACAAAAAAAATTCCAACATAAATCTTGGCTTTGCCCCGAAATAGAGCCGAGTCTCCCACCGCGCGCAGCACCGGTTTTAAAATAGTCCAGTTGCTGGGACTTGTGCTCGTTTCCACTCGTCCCCCGAAGCAATAGTGGCCGTGGTTAAAATAAAAAAAATTTTTCCGCTACTCCTCCCTTAACCCTCATCTGCCCCATGCATGTTACATATAGCGCATTTGCTGCAAGACCGTCATAGCTCAAAAAAAATTGATTTTGAGTTAATTGAGCTATAAATGCAGAACCGTCATAGCTCGAAAAAAATTGATTTTGAACTAATTATACACAAATATATAAAAAAATCCGAAATATATCTAATAAAATTGCCTTGCTAGAAGAGTTTCTTTAATTTTCATATAAAAAATGACTTATTGAAAACTTTAACGTTTGTCTAAAGTGCCTGAGCAGATGAAGGCAAAAAAAATGGTTCATCGACCGTTATGACAGGACCAACCCTGCCGGACATGATGCCCCCCAACACAAGCCGAGCCTCGCACCGCAACGCAGCACCAGTTTTAAAAATCCTCCAGGAGCTGGGACTTGTATGAAACACCGCCCGCGCCGGAAACGCAATCCGACACGGTATAGCCACAGCGATAAGAGTCAATGTAAAATTTCAGCCGCCCACTGTGGGTACAGACGCTGACCAGGAAGCCGCCCAATGTGGGAACAGACGCATCCTGGATTCGCTGGGATACGCGGGATCGCTAACCCCGTCATCCCCTTTGCAAAGGATGCCCCTGCGTTTCAAAAAAAAATCAAAAATTTTTTAAAAAAATAAAAAAAAAATAAAAACAAAATTAAAAACAAAATTGGAAGAATTTTGTCCCACGTTGAGCGCCATCTATGTTACGAGCGGCTTATGACGTGGACGAAAAAAAAAGAGAACGCTCGCAAAAAAAAACTTTCGGTATCGACCACCGAAGTTAGTCCCGGCTAGGGCGCGGTTTCCCTACGCCGCTTGTGTGCGTATGCATAGAAAAAAAATCAATCAAATTTCAAATTCAAAATTTGATAAAAAAAAACTTTATCTAACGGGGAGCAGAAAAACCCCAGGTTCCTCATTTTTAAATTTTCCCGGTCACCGACCCCGGCACTTTCCCCTAATCCTACTTCCTAGCAGCTATTCATCCTTTTTTCCTTTTTATGGTTTTAATAAAAAAAATAATTTTTTTAAATTTCATTCTGATTTTTAATTTCATTAAAGATCTTTTTGTTTTTTTTTTTTTGGTTTTACTTAGCACTAATTTAATAAGTATAAAGATATCCTTAATTGTTTGATCAAACTTCGTTGCTGGGTAACTTCCGTATATATTAAGGGTAATTAGAGGCTTTTAAATATTGAAGACCAGCAGCAAAAAAAATTATGTATATGCACAATTCTGGAAATGTGAGCTGCTGCCCAAAAAAAAAATTATTTATGAATTAACTGAAGTCTATATTTTACTTCAAAAAATTAAATTAAATTTTCTTCTTTATTTTTTTTTATTGTCTGGATGTTACATTCAACAAGATCCAAAATGATATTCATGAATATATATGAAAATCACCAGCATATCTACATATATCATTTTTTTTTGTTTTATTAAATTATACATTATCTTAGTATTATAACTATAGTAACTAATAGAAAGCAAATAAATAGCACTTAAAAATACTTAGCTGGATATTGTCGATGACAACTGGCTGCTGTCGTTGATGACGGAGCTGACGTTGTTGTTGTCGTTGTTGTTGGTGTTAGTTGCTGTTGATGTTAGTTGCTGTTCATATTTAGTATACATGTTTAATTTGAAGTCTTTTTGTTTAAATTTTGTGATTTTATGTTTTTGCTTCTAACTCTATGCAGGTTTTGTTTTATTGGTTATTTAAAATTATATGTACTAATTTTTTTAGGCACTATTCCACTTAAATTAGAAATTTGCTTGGTTTACTTATTAGTTTGTAAGCCTAAAAAGTTTAGGGTTTTTTAGTTTGCATATCTTTTAAAGTACTATTAGCAATATTGTTTGTTCAATTTTTAAGATCTCTTTTGTAAGAGTAAATTAGTTGAGGTTTCTGTTTTTATTTTTTTTCTCATTTCTGGGGGAAATTTTTCACTTTTTTCCACTGTTCACAGATGCGCTGACGTCGACGGCAGCCGCTGCTTTGTAGAGCTGCGACGCAATTAGCATTATTGTTAAAAATTATTTTAATGATTTAAACTTTTTAATGATTTAAAGATATTGCGAGTCAATTATTTACGAGTGACCCACCAGCGAAAATTCGAAACGCAGGTTTTTTTTTCCAGTTGTAATTGAAAAATTATTTTAAGTTCTTGCACGGACCAATTTAATGTTTCAAAACGTATTTATACATTATTAACAATGTTTGATACTTTGAAATATATTTTTTTTTATTTTACACCGCACTTGTATGAGCCATTTTCGCAATTACGTATGCAAAACACTAATTTATGTAAATTTTACCATACGAAAATTAAGAAGTCACATTAAAACTCAATTTGCTTCTTTTTTTTTAAACGACACCATGCGTTTTTTTTTTCTCGTGACCGATTTATTTTCTTATTTTAAATCTGACATCTAAGCCGCGTCGCACTTTTATTGTTTTAGAATTAATAAATTAAAGTCTTGATGTTTTTCACTACTTGTTTGATTTTAACATTTTTAACACGTATTAAATCACGGCCGGTTGTAGATTGCGCACCATGACGCACTATTATTGCGACGACTGCTCGCGTTCAAAATTTTTCCGCAACTGTCGCCTGTACAATTATCCACCCAGCAACTCACTTCTTTTTTTCTCATCGCGTGATGTCGCTTGTCAGCCGTCCGCTACCAACACTACACACATGTACATACGTACAAAAAAAAATGAACATTAGTGCCAACATTAGCCTTTTTGACCTGTCTGACATTTCTTTTATTTGGCAGGCCTGATACATATAATTTTTTTTGTTAAAATTCACTTAAGGATACAGGGTGGTAACATTTGTTTATCTTTGCGTTTATTTTAGAGGGAATATTTGGAAATGGCGTGCAACATGTAATAAAATTAAAATCAAAATTTCTTAGAAAATTTTTCCTTTCAACAGGAGAAAAAAGGTGTTAATAGGGACGCCGCAACTCAAAATTAAAAATGATAGAACAGATTTTCTTATGGCGCGGGCCCCTGGGCTGCAGCCTATGTTTAAAAATGGTGCTGGTTTGGCCCAATTAGCAACCATTTAAATTTCAATTAAGGACATGATAATATCTACTAAAATTTGTTGATAGTTAACAAATTTTTTAAAATTCTATCAACCAAATACATTTATCTAAAGGAAGCATACTCTTTTCTCAATGTAGGCTGTAGTGATGTTGTTTAATTTTTAGCCTGTGTAATCGATGTCGAACGACGACGAAAAAAACACTACACAAGAATGTAGAGCAGTTTGACAGTAGCTTGACTTTTCTCTCCAAATTTGGTAGATTTTTTCCTCTTGGTAGGTTAATTCTGTTTTTGGTAGGATTTAGCTTAGTTTAAAATGATTGCTTACCTTAAGTAAATTTCACTCGAAGGCAGTTCGCCCACTGTGATACATTTAAGAGAGTTTGTGTTCTTCCTAGGATCAGCTTAGGACACATTCTTTTCGTTTGCTTTTTGATTGCGTTCTCTTTCCGATGGTGTAGTTCTGCCTGTGATTTCCGGAGGTACATCATATATTGATTCTCTTGTTGTCCTGTTTTTATTTTGGCACATTTCCGAAAATACCCTTATGACCGGGTACCCAGTAGAGTTCTATGGTATGCTCTCGAATTGAACGTTGTGACTCCCTGCAGTATTATATATAGTACTTGACTTCACGTTTTTGTCGTTTAGAGTTTTGATCGACGACTGCGTGTCCACACATATGGTAATAAAGAACCGTCTATTTGTGCGGCTTCGTCTATAGCATAGATTTCAGCTTGAAAAATGCTACAATGTTTGGGTATTCTAAAACACATCTTCATATCTATATTATCCAAGTAGATACCCGCTACCTTCCTTTAGGCCGCTGCCAGAGTTCCACTCTTCTCTTGTTGGATTGGTTGGAATTACTTAGTTAGATATGAATTTTTGACGCTTCCTTTAATTAATAACATTAAGAAATAAGCTCAAAAAAGCACTATTAATAACATAATGCTTTGAAAGGAACTCTGCAACACCGTTTCGCTTTAAGTGTGGTCTGCCCAAAAAATATTAAAAAAAATTAAATCGATTGAACTGAAAAGCCTTACTGCGCATTTTAAATGCTATTTGTTTAAAAATGATCTCAATAGTATACGTATAAGTGTTAAGACTGTATTTTTTAACCCCCATGTGGTTTTTATAAGTGCTGTTAAGTATTTAATGTACATTTCAACACTAAAATAAAACTATATGTGAAGACCTCCTACATAACCTCGCTTAAACTACAAAGCCATGTATTACTTATGGCACAATCTCTTTTCTCTCGTATCTCCTCTATGGCAATCGTGCCATATACGCGATTTTGCTTTGTATTTTAGTTTCGGAAACATTGCCTTTCGTGGGAGAAATTATACGAAACTAGTTATTAACAAGTGCATTAAAACTGTGTTCACGCAAGTAGATGGGGGAGGTTTAATAGTGTTAATGCTAGATTCGATCATGTTGTCGCTATTCACTTCAGATGGGTCGTTATCAAGCAAAACATATCGATTTTCGCTAAGTAGTCGAGTGCAATTAGTCATTATAAATGATAAATGACGGAACCCAGCTATAGTGAATGGATTTGAAATATTTTTTTTGATTTGGATTTCTGATGCCATGTACTTAAAAGTTTACCCATTGGAAATGACCGCCATTTCGAAAATCCGAAAACACGCCTACCGCCCATTCAAATTATATATAAACCGCTAGAATGCGTGAAATATTTAAGGTAGCGTAACCAAATTTCACACAAATGCTTGATATGACTTAGAGAAGTGATGGACATTAATAAGGCGAATTTCTACAAGAAGGCGTGGCACCTCCCATACATGAAACTTAGAAGTGCTATACTGACGGAGTTATTGTAGGAAGAAACTTAGAAGTGCTATACTGACGGAGTTATTGTAGGAAGAGCAACCAAATTTCACACAAATACTGCGAAAGGTTTGGACAAGCTCTAGACACATATTAAGTGCATTTCGACAAGTGGGCGTGTCACTTTCCATGTAAACAAAAATTACAAAACGCTACAGTGAAAGAGTTATTTAAGTTCTTGCAACCATATTTCAATGTATTTTATATCTATATATTTCTGTCGACATGATGTATGAATAATGCTACCAACTCATGTTAATGCAAAATAAGTATATTTTTTTCTAAGAACACTGAAAAGTAAGTATTAGTAAGTATAATATTTAAAAATAAGTATAAGTAAGCATGTATTGTTAGAAAAAAAGTTTTCTTACAGGGTACGCAAAATATCACTCACGAATTCTCATTCCTTACTTTTTCTCACTCATGCGAACTCTATTTTTGTGCTTTCTCGTGAGCTAGAGTTGTTGTGTGTATTTATCAAAGTGTCATTCACTTCAATTGAAAATATCAAGTGAAAACTCACATTGCGTACCTCATTTGATGAAAATTACTCAAACACAACAAAAACTCTAGCTCACGAGAAATCACAAAACAGAATTCGCATGAGTGAGAAAAAGTAAGGAATGAGCATTCGTGAGTGATATTATGCGAACCCTGCTCTATATTCGCAGGTTTCGTCCTCAGGTCTGGTTCTACGTTAAGTTTGCTTCCATTTTTTTGATTTTGAACATACATATATAATAGTACCGAAAAAGCCTGTTCACACAAATACTTCGTACAAAACGGAATCAAGTTTTGGAGGGCCTTATTTGCAAGTGCTGGGTAATCGGATTTTAGGAGTAATTAAAAGTTAGCTAGTTCAATTTTATTTACTTTAGTTTCAAAACCGAATCGGAAGAGATATCCACGAGCATATCTTGCTCTAATGTCGATAATTGCTTAGCATTACTAACATCTGTGTTGAATGGATCCCGGAAACAGTCGTTGCCAGAATCAGGACAGGGAAAATACTTCCGGAAGCTGCTTTTTAGAGCCATTAAATGTTCGACAAAAAGCAGCCGCGTTTCATTATCGAGCTCTTTATTAGAAAATTCTATAAAATCGCCGAATGTCGGAAAAGACTCATAAACACACTTTTGAAAGCGATTTGAATATAATTCGATTTTTTTTATAATCGAAGCTGCACCTTGTAGGCTCAAATATAAATTTACAAAAATTGATGATGTTGTCAAAGAGTGGAAACAGTTAGATGCTGGGCATCCCTGGTTTGAACAAGAGTAAATGAACCCCAAGGGGTCCGCGGACCACAGTTTAAGAATCTCTGAAATAGGGTAATTCACGATCTTGTTGCATCGTTGCAAATGCAAAATTAGCTGCTTTTACAAAAACAAAACGCATTGATATGTATTTGCAACGATGCAACAAGATCGTGAATTACCCTAATATATTTTTAAACCTCTTCCAATATATGTTTTTCAAACAATTAAATTAACAAAAAGTAAGCATAAATAAGTATAATTCTTAAAAGTAAGTATACTTATAAGTATTGAAATTTAGTAAGTATATGAAGCTGAAAATAAGTATGATACTTACAAAGTAAGTATAGTTGGTAGCATTATGTATGAGCATATACAGCTTCACACGTATTTAAGTACTGCAACAATCCATCGTTTCTCTGTTCAAATACTTGTTTTAAAGTTGCTAAATCTCTCTTAATTTCAACAATAGAACTTACATCATTACTTCTCCGAAGTTCATGTTTTTTACAAATAAAACAAAAATTTTCTTCAACATCTGCTGAATCCCTATAATCATTGTAACTATCCATAATTGTCTAACCCGAAATAAAAGAAAAATATTAATGGACGTACCTTTTGAGGATTATCACACTTGAAATTTTTTATAAATTAAATTACCGGTAAAATTATTTTATTTAATAATACAATATCAGTATAAAAAAGTAAGTTTTAAACATTTAGAGGCATGAATCAGAGTAAAAATTTTGTGATCGAAACTCAAAAGCATATTATTGAGACACGGCTTTTTGCACAAACTAAAAATACAAGTAACATACCTATGTATTACAACCCCCGTAGAACCGTCAACTGTATAACACATTGATAAGCTGGTTCAAAACTTAACGGGGGGGTTCAATAAGTCTCTGGAGATATCTTGTTAAGTAAACCCAGAGGAAAGAAAAAACCCCCATGGTGGCCAACAGAGATTCAAGTCCTTAGACGCAGTAGCAGGACAAAAAAATCAGGTTTAGATAATGACTGGAACGAATATAAATCTAGTCTTAAAATATACAAGAGTTCGTTGAGGAAAGCAAAACGTAACTCGTGGCGTAACTTCTGTGGAAACATAGAAGAGACTTCAGAAGCATCTAGACTGAGGAAGATTCTCTCTACCTCGCCCACTACGCTAGGTCTCTTAAAAAAGCCTGATGGCTCCTGGACAACGTTTAGCAAGGAGGCCTTAGACCTCTTACTAGACACACACTTCCCTGGTAACTCCTTGCATAAACCAGAGGATTTAAATGTCCAAACCCATACGTCTTCAAATACCCTTGGGGACATTGTTTCAGAAACCAAAATTCGATGGGCGATTAGTAGCTTCAATCCCTACAAATCACCAGGAGCTGATGGTGTAACACCAGTTGAACTGCAACGATCTGAGCGTTTAACTATACCATGGTTGGTAGCTATTTTCAAAGGCTGTCTAAACCTTTCCTATATTCCTCTGGCTTGGAGGTTGACAAAAGTCATCTTCATTCCAAAGGCCGGGAAGAGCTCTCACATAAATCCAAAGGATTTTAGGCCAATAAGTCTTTCCTCCTTTCTTTTAAAAACATTGGAAAGACTCATAGAAGTCTATATTCGAAGCAGTATCAAACCCGATCTGCTGTCTAATTCTCAGCATGCTTACACGAAAAGTAGATCTATAGAAACTGCACTCCACACTTTAGTGAGTAGTATTGAGAAATCCTTTGCATATAAGGAATTCGTCCTGACAGCGTTCCGAGACATTGAAGGAGCATTTAATAATGTTAACCCAGATATGATCATATCAGAACTTCAGAAACTGGGCATTAAGAGTTCCATAGTTGATCTGATTAAAAAGCTACTGACAAACAGAAGAATTACCTCAAATCTTGGTAAATCCAAGGCAAATAGGTTCGTTTGTAGAGGAACGCCGCAAGGGGTGTACTATCTCCTCTACTGTGGAATCTGGCAGTAAACAAGATGCGCATGTCACTAAAAGGGCACGGCTGTAGAGCTGTGGCCTATGCAGATGATGTAGCATTAATTGCATGTGGCAAATTCCCAAACACACTGTGTGAAATTCTTCAGGATGCCTTAAACATACTTGTCTCATGGGCAGATGAGGCTGGTTTAGGTGTAAATCCGAACAAAACTGAACTAGTACTCTTTACTAGGAATCAAAAACATCCAATTATAGAACCACCTTCGCTAAATGGCACTAGACTTGCGTTTAAACATAGTGCAAGGTATCTTGGTCTGGTATTGGATAGGAAATTAAGTTGGAAAATGAATGTCGAAGAAAGAGTTAGGAAAGCAACGGTAGCGCTATACTCTTGTAAAAAAGCGGTAGGTGGAAGATGGGGGCTATCACCTCGCATTGTTCACTGGCTCTACACAGCGGTCATTCGACCGATTCTGTTATATGGCATTATGGTGTGGTGGCCTGTCTTAGACAAAGTCACCTATTACAAACAATTGCAAAAGGTTCAAAGGGCAGCTTCCATGTGTATCAGTGGTGCTTTACGGACTACACCGACTGACGCCTTGGAGGCCCTCTTTCATCTCGTTCCTCTTGACCTGCTAGGCAAACGGATGGCAGCTTGTGCTGCCATTAGACTCAGGGAAACTATTTGCTGGTCCGAGAGTAGAAAAGGCCACTCAACTATTCTTCATAGCTTGAGCTCTGTACATTCTAACTTGGACTACATTGTACCAGTAATCTCTTTCAATAGGGATTACGTAACTCATATTCCTTCTAGGGATGATTGGAAGGGAGGGCTCCCGGGAAGAAGAGGCCATATAAATTTTTACACAGATGCCTCCAAGCTAAATAGCCGGGTGGGTTATGGTATTTACTCTAAGGAACTGCAAGGTTATCAGACCATTGTAGCGATAGAAGAGGTAGCATCCTGGCTGAGGATGTATGTTGTATCCAGAAAGGATATAAACATTTATTCAGATAGTCAGGCTGCTATCAAATCTCTAGAATCAGTCTTCCTAAACTCACTAGTAGCCCAACAATGCCGCTCGTCTCTTAATGAGATGGCTCAGCATTTTAACTCACCTCATCTGGGTGCCAGGGCATAGGAACATTGACGGCAATTGCAAAGCAGATGAACTTGCTAGGCAAGAGACTACTGCACAAATTCCTCAGGACAAGGAAGATGTTGGCATGCCACTTGCTACCTGTAAGTTACTGCTTAAAGAAGAAATGGTAAAAAATGCTAACAAAAAATGGACTCAAGGGTCAACTTGCAATATAACTAGGCAGATCTGGCCGAAATGGGACGCTAAGCGTTCGTCAGAGCTGATTTCCCGCACTAGACATAGCTTCTCGTCAGTTGTTGCAGTCATAACTGGCCGCTGCTTCATCGGCAGACATGCGGAGAGATTAGGTGTTAGGTCCTTTGACTTTTGTAGAAGTTGTGGGGATGTGAAAGAAGAGGAAAACATTTTCTCGGCTCCTGCCCCGCACTTGCTAGAAAACGCCAGAAAACCCTTGGTTCGTTTTTATTTGATGACCTTGATAACCTTAGGCATGTTAGTATAGGTCAGTTACAGTGGCGTAGCTGAGTGTCCGCAAACCCCGCGGTGCGGGTGGCCCCGAGCCTAAGGGGGCCCCGCGAGCTACCGCAAAAAATATGAATGTTAAATAATTAAATCTGCAAACCCAAGTAACCGAATCGACCCAGCTTGTGCAAATTTTTGAAGTGAAACTTCTTTAGTGGGGGTCATTTTAAAAATTTGTAGCGAAAAACTTTAAACGCTTGTTTTTTTAATTGAGATCTAAAATAGATACAGCAATAAATTAAGTATCAAATTAAGTACTCATCGAGCAGAGTGTGCTGAAACTATCAGCTTTGAGATCGGGTAACCAAAAGCTGAGGAATAAGCGTGGAAAGATTTACTATTTTTTCAGATTTGTCAAGCAATGCACTCAGTGGCGGATTAATAGATTAGGGGGTCCTAAGCACAGCGGCTGCGTAGGCTCTTTGTTGCTTGAATTTTGAAGGATAAAATTAAAATTAACCGAAATAAATTTTTCATAATAAATAAAGTTTATATTAAGTTAGATTCTATTTAATTTACAGTAGGTAATTTTAGATTTAAAACATTCTTTTTCTTGCTTTATTCAGAGCAAACTCCGAGATTGAATCGTCAAAACTTGTCTGACGAAGTATGTCAGCCTCAATACACATTATTGCTAAAGAATTAAGCTTGGCTTGGCAAATTTTTGTTCTTTGTGGATTCTCTAATCTTTTT
This sequence comes from Meiosimyza platycephala, assembly GCA_963662105.1. Classification (NCBI taxonomy): domain Eukaryota; kingdom Metazoa; phylum Arthropoda; class Insecta; order Diptera; family Lauxaniidae; genus Meiosimyza; species Meiosimyza platycephala. Next base: position 60,804,742 of record OY759210.1, on the reverse strand, counting down.
AATTGCGAGAAGGATCATTCAGCCGAGCAGTTTGTGATCATTTAACTGTGAAATATTCTAAATGCCACTTCTATGTTTGGGAAAACGCACTTCAATTTATCATCAATGATTATTTTATACAAATTAGAATGAGTGATATTTATTTCTGACGGCTCGTATATATTTATGGAAATGATTCAATTCGCCAAGGAAATTATTATCAAAGTCTACCGGGTAGGCCGTTAAAAGCGATTCAATATCTTTTTGATATTCTGTACGTGACTTATCAAGATCAACAAGGAATGAAAATTTTTTTGAGACGTCATTGTATACGTTACCTCTTATTTGCATTTGAGAAATAAGTGTGTCAATTATTACATTGAATGTCTCGATGAGGAATTTATCTCTCGGACTCAAATCAACTTGAGCTGCATTTCCATCATTTACTTGTTTCTTCCTAGTACGTGCCAGAGCTTTCTTACATAAAACACGTTTTCAGAAAAACGCTAGTACAGAAAAGGAGGCGGGGGCCCCAAGCACGTGGGGGCCCCAAGCACGTGCTTGTTGTGCTTATACGCTTAATCCGCCACTGAATGCACTGATCAATTACCAAGGCCTTGCTTTCTATAGCGAGAAAAATTACGTTGATTGCTTTCTACCGAGTACCGATCGGAAATCGTGCAAGAATCGACACACTTCGTGCGTCCAAATAGCTTTGCATTTTGGTTGTATGCAGGTGTTCTGAATAATGGCACGGCCTACTCAATCAAATACATCAATCGTTCAATGTTGCACTTCATTTCAATTACGTTGTGTCTTCAGTTGCGTCTTCATACCTAAGTGGTGCTCAGAAAAGAAAAGAAAAAAATTAAGGGTTGAGGATGCTCAAAAATCATCTCAGAAATTATCTTCGTGGATAAAAAGTGCTGAAAAAGTAGCTGATAATACCGCTGAATTCAGTCTTGGGGGAGGCCTCATAAATGATTTTGCAGGGGGTCCTGTTGTCCCTCAAACTGCACCAGTTAGATCAACTCGGTTTCTTACGCTTGCAGATTCAACGATCAAATCAATTGTACCAGCTGGGTTGATTCGGTTACTTAGGATTGCAAGAATGTCACGAGTTGGGTCGTTTCGGTAACTTGGGTTTACAGATTCAACGATCAATAAATAGATTGAGCTGGGTGATTCTTAGGTTTGCATATTTAATTATTAGAAAACTGCACGTGCTGGGTCGATTCGGTGTTTACTAGTGGTGTCAATTCGGAATCCCGGGATTGCGGGATCCCGGACTTTTTTAAGTCCCGAATATTCAGACGCAAGTCCCGGGATTTATGAAAACAAATTTTTTAGCAAACAAGTTTAATTATATGTATAAATTTTGTCGTAAATATTCCCTTTTTAGTATGTGCAAAAAAATGAAAATTACCAACATTGGAAATAAAGCATTGGCAACACCATATTCTACAAACTTTAAATATGATGGTAACTTTACCATCGCAAACGTAAAAAAAATAATGCCAAAAATGACTTACACACAGGGTTGCCAGGTGGCCGTTAATTGAATGGTAAAGCCGTTGGCTGCGGAGGAGGCCGTTAAGTCGTTAATTGGAGGCTAAAACCGTTAATTTTTCGAAAGGTCTCAGATATTTATGTTACGAAAAATTTAAAAATTTTAAAAATTCGATTTCATTCAAACATTTGATGAGCAAAAAAAAGGTCACACCACATTTTTTTTTGCCAGGCCGTTAATTCTTCGATTTCAACCTGGCAACTCAGCTGACACACACGGAAATTCAGTAAATTATGCAATAAATTTATAGAACTTTTATTAAGATATTTTCATTTTAGAATACTATATTACAATACTCAATTTAATTAGAGATGCCTAAGTTTCGGGATTACATTTTTTGATCCCGAAAATCCCGGGATCAGAAAAAGTCAGAAAATTGACATCCCTAGTGTTTACTCATTTCGCGGGTGGGCCCCTCAACTCTCAGCTACGCCACTGGTCAGTTATTAAGTTTTATTGTGAAGTCTGGTTGGTTCAACGAGAGGGTATAGTGAGACACCCTGTGGTATCACAATGAATCACATTTGGTCTAAGTGAGTCGGTTTCATAACTGACTGCCACTCCTACCTAACCTACCTATGTATAAAAACGCAAAGTAATAAACAAAACATCCGAATTCGGAAGAAACAACGAAGCATACTTTCAATGTTTAAAACAAGTTTTTTATATAAATACGGCCAAAGGCCAAAAAACAATTAACATAAATTATTTTAAAAACTGCAATTGGTAATATCATATACTACATATGTTCAAATTTTCCACATCCTACACTATTGCTAATATGAAATGAGATCTTGCTTTCAAATAGCGATGGATTGCCAGTAATGGACAAAACCTGACATTCAGATGTTGGTGTTGAATGTCGAAATGGTATTATATACATATGTGATTATATGGGCTATTATCCCGAAATGGGTGTAATGGATGTGTAGCACCTTCTAAGCGAATAAACCGCACACTTATGGTCCAACTTCAACTGACTCTTTATTTAAAATTCCTCAAACAGTTTGACCTTAGGGTTGGTTTTTTATAACTAGTTACACATGTTAGAAAGAGATAACTGATATATAATAAACTGTTTAATCTTAAAGCTAGCATCTTACGATTGACTACATATGTTAGAAAGAGATAACTGATATAAAAGTAATTTGAGATAGAAATATGTGATCAAATAATACACAACATACAGTATATACACATACAGGGTGGCTCACTTAACAATGATTGAATACTGCTTACACATATACAGTATGTTGCACTTGACAAGCATTGAATACTACTACAATTCGGCCATCCTGACCATGAGATCTCCCGATCTCAGGTTTTAATATTATTTGCAACCTCTCGACCAACTAGCCATGGCCGCATATTTCCAACGGCCCATACACCTTTGTATGGAGTACGTGTTTGTTGAAAACCTTCAACATCCTCCAACAAATAACGATCGTTTCTCAATATCTTACTTACTTTATACGGTCCCTTAAACTTTGGAATAAGTTTTTTAGATACACCTATATGAGAGTCAAAATTTTTTACCATGACATAGTCTCCCTCTCTATACTCGTTTGGCTTCTGTCGTTTTTTATCTACGTATTCTTTATTGTAATCTTGTAATCGCTTTTGTCTTAGCTGAGCTTCATTTCGTATATCTTCATGATTTCTTTGTTCACGAGTGCTATGAGTTTCTAATAAATTTTCTTTTAATGTGTCTATGACTTTACCTCTCTGTCCTACACCGAACAACATAACACTTGGGTGTTCATTGGTTGATCTTTGCAACGTATTATTAAGGGTATATTCTACTTTTTCTAACACCAAATCCCAATGTATTCCGTTTTCTGGGTCAACTAACTTCGCGATCATCGGTCCCACTATTCTGTTTACCCTCTCAACTTGACCATTGGCTTGTGGTGAACCGGCAGCTACCTTTACATGCTGCACATTGTTTTTTACTAAGAATTCGTTGAAGTCACCAGACGTAAAACAACTTCCTCTGTCAGACACAATGCATCTAGGTCTACTATATGCACGAAAATAATTTTCTAAGGCTTTTATTACTTCTTTTGTGTTAGTGGTATTTGTAACGTATAGTCGTACAAACTTAGTACAAGCATCAATTACAACAAAAATGTGTTTTTTGGCTCGACTTGAGCTATCTACGGGACCGTAATGGTCTAAGTGCACAACATCATATGGTGTATTTGCTTTGGGGATATTATGAAGAAAACCTTCCACTCGCCCATTCTTCGACGAAAATACAATACACTTCAACCATTTTTTAATATGATTGTCTACTTTTTTTCTTAATCTTGGAAACCAATAAGATTTAGATATCAATTCCATTTTGTCTGTCCCTATGTGTCAAATTTCATCGTGGCACTTATATAATACATGATCTACCATAGCCTCAGGAACACAAAATGAAACTGAGCCGTCTGCTCTCTTTTTGTAAATGATGCCGTTTTGCATTTCATATAAACTATGCTCAGACTTTTCAAGTAGCTTTTGAAGTTCAGTTAACTCTTTATCTTTCCCTTGACATATTATCATGTTCTCCTCAAACGTATTTGCTTCTACTTAATACCAATATATTTGTGCATCTACTCAAAGCATACGATTCCCCGAACGATGTTCTAAAATATAATCGTAGTTTTGTAGCTCTAAAGCCTGTAACAAAACTCTACCGTCGGTTACTACGGCACGCATCCTTTAGGCCGGTTCTGCACACCTAGCTCTGCTTCGGTCGTAGCTCATGGAAATGGGAGTGGGGTTGCCTATTAGATACGATTCGATTGAGTTACATTATATTAAAATTGTGTGCAGAATGTGTGGTTTTAAACATAAAAACCGAAAAATTTTATAAAAATTCATTGAAGGAACCAAATACCAACTAAGCATACTAAATCTGGAAGAGGGATTTACCTATGCAATGAATTTAACGGAAGGAAAATAGGTCTTGGTTTCCCTCCCTGTCTATACCCGCCCAACCTGCTAATAACGAAAATAACCATTTTTTTTACTAGCTCAAACACAACCTTACTAACTCATCACTTCACCATTTCATGGCTAACACAAAAAAAAAATTTACCAAATCATTTCAAAATTTCATTATAAATTTATTGTATAAGAATGTCTTAACAACATTATAAGCTTAGCAATTAAAGTTTATATATAATAGCGAATCATACAAAAAAAATTAAGGGAAAACAATCATTTTCTTACGAAGTAATTAAATTCAGTAATTCTTATGAGTTTCAAATTATTAAAGCTTAAATCAAAATTTTGCTCACTGTTTCCGATATAATGAGTAACATGACTTTAAAAAATTTATGGCAACTCTTAACTTCAATTTATGAATGGAATTTAGGAATCAAAATAAAAAGTATAGAATTGAGTTTTAACTTATGTTTTGCAGACTTACTGCATAAAAAAAAAATTTAACAATATGAATAAATTTTAGGAATCAAAATAAAAAGAAAGGAATGGAATTTTGACTTTTGCTTAGCAGACTTAATGCACAATTTAAAAAAAAATTTAACAGGAGGAATGAAATTTAGGAATCAAAATAAAAAAAAAGAACGGAATTTTAGCTTTTGCTTTGCACAATAAATAAAATGCAATAATAAATTCAGGAATCAAAATAAAAAGAAAGAAACGGAATTTTAACTTTTGCTTTGCAGACTTACTGCACAAAAAAAAATTTAACAAGATCGATTTAAGATCCCATAGCGAAGAGTGAATAAGAAAAAAATGTTTATGTTTGCTCACTGTTGTGGTGAGTTTGCGCTGTGCATACTTTCTGCTCTGAAAACTCAAATGTTAAGCTGATCTTTTGTTTATTTTATTTCTCTTTCTTTATAAATGAAATTGAGTATAACTTTGGTAATTTAATGCAATTTTAAATTTTTTTTTTCTTTTTCTTTTCGTTTTACTTTACTTTAATTCCCTATTTTTTTATTTTCATTTTTGTTTTGTATCTAAATTTTTAAATATTTATTTTCTCAATTCATTTTAAAAGAAAAACAGAAAAAAATTATCAGTAGATATTATGAAAATACAGTGATGGCAAAATTTATAAAAAAAAAATTAGTTTTTTAAATGTTTCCATATAACCTATATAAGTAAATATCTAATTCCATATTCAATACGATTTAAATTTTATGTTCAATGCACTTGCACATTTATTTAAGGGGCGTAGTGCTAATCCATATTTATATAAATATATGTACATACAAGTATATGAACTAATTTTATTTCATTTAATTTTTAGTTGATTAGAGTTTGTTTACTTTTTGATTTTAGAAGTAGTGTAGATTTATTTGAATCGATATTAAGTTAAGTAGTTTAAATTTGTAGTTTCATATAATTATACATATATGTTTATGTACATATAGTATATATATAACTTTTTTTTTTGTTTTGTCATATATATTCATTTATAAGTATATAGGTCTACTTATTGTAAATTAGCTATTTTTAAGAATATTGTACTTATATAAAAAAAAATCATTTTTTTTTTTTTTTTTTTTTGTAAAGTGTAATCTTTTAATGGAAAACAAAATGTAACTTGTAGAAAACTTTTGAGAATTATTTTACTTTAGACGAAAGTTGTGTGCTTGCATAACTGTGGTTTTAACTGAGGCGTGAAGTAATTTGCAGCAACATGAAATTTTGAGGTTAACACGCATTATCAACTTTTAAAATATTTTTCTATTAAATGATCACGGTATGCATAGGACCTTTATAGTTAAAAATAATTTTAAGTTTGGCCCATATTCATTTCTAAATTCAAACTTAATATGTCGTGTAGGTATAAAGTTGGTAAAAAAAAAATTTGATAAGTGAGAAAAATTTCTTATCTGTCGTAAATATTTCCTCGTGTGGTGGCGTGCACAATCAGCCGCTTTTTTCCATATCTTTTGATGAATGTAATTTTTGTAGATTCTTAGGGATTCTTCTATGATGGGTACTTTAAGTACGGCACCGCCTCGTGGTTTTTTTTCCAAAATGGTTGAACTGGTGATCGTCTCACGAAATGATTTTACTGGATAAATTGACTTTATTTTAACCTCGTATTTACCGAGCAAACTGGTTTAGTTTTTAACTTTTAATGTTTTATATTTAAAGACTTTATCGGACTTTTCTTTATTTTAAAGTTCACTTATTATATTAGAAGTATCGGTACAAAAAAAAATAATTTTGTTCTTCGACGTCTGTTCCGCTTTAGATTCGCAAGCAAAAGGGCAGAACAATTCCGGAAACTGTTCTACCATTAGTCAGAAAAAGAAAAAAATCGCTCTCTGTCACTTGAAGTTGTCAAACATCTTTTTAGTACTTTACTAGCTAAGCGACACTAGGGATGCGTTTTGTGATGACGTACTATTCAATAGTCGTTGCACTGCTTGTGACTATTTCTGTTCGACTATTTCATCCGATGGAAATTTAACATATTCATGGTTTGCGTAATTTTGCTAATAGTGAAATATTATGGAGGAATATGCATATGCGCTCATATACATACATACATAGGTAGGTAGGTACATTTTTCTGAATTATTCTAAAGTTCCCTGCAGACAAATTTTAGATTTAAATTATTGATTCGTAGAGTGCAACTAATTGCACAATATTTGAAAACAAATAAAATTCAAATCGTATTTATGGTATATCACCATCACAAAACAGATACAATTGAACGGGTTTCGATTTAAATTGGATCTGAAAAAGGTGATATTGAAACAATTTTTGAAAGGAGTAAACAAAGGTATATCGTCATTAAAAATGGCAAGTGAAAAGCAAAAAAAAACAATTTATCATATCCAAGTATCTTTGGCGTGGTAAATACCAACATTTTTCCCATTTAAGTCCTCGAGTTCGTAGTTTGCATTGCCAAGCACTCTTTTAATTCGTGACTTTATTCCAACTGACGATAATTTAGCATTAAAATTGTTCTGTTGATTACTTTGGGCAAAGCTTCTTCGTATTACATACTGCCCTACATGGAATGTTCTTACATTGGATCTCAAATTATAAGTGCGTACATATTTCTCATATGCTGTTTTGATATTCTCCTTGATAGAGTTACGTAGAAGTACAAATTCATCAGCACGATCAATCTTTGCATCAGTTTCAGATAATATCTGAAGGTTTTTCAGAACACCATAGTCGTTACCATGTGTTAACATACTCTGACCCATGACTAGCTGATATGGCGTTTTTCCAGTTGTTTGGTGTATGCTGTTCCGTAAAGAACAATTTATGCTACTGATGTATACATCCCACTCCCTTTGATCTTTTCGAATCATTGATCTTAAGGCTTCATTAATTGATCGGTTGACTCGTTCAGAGGCATTAGCTTGAGGGCTGTATAAAGCAGCACATAAATGCTTCACACATTGTTTTGACAAAAAACTTTCGAATTCTTTATTTTTAAACTGTGATCCATTGTCTGTAACGAAAATTTCAGGCACTCCAAAGCAATCAAACAAATCCACTTTGAGGAAATCTATAATATTACGAGAAATAAATTTTTTCAAAGGTTTGAGAAATGTGAATTTGGAGAAGTGGTCTAAAGCTATAAGTAACCCAATTTTTCCCTTTTTGGATCTTGGGAAAGGTCCAATTAAATCTAAATAAATCCTTTGAAAAGGTCTTTCTGAATCCACCATGTGCCCCATGGGTGGTCTTAATATATGAGTGGGGGTTTTGGAGGTTTTGCAAAGATCACACTGCAGCACATAATTTTTAACATCAACAACTAATCCAGGCCAGTAAAAATATCGCCTTATGCGCTCTAAGGTTTTTGCGATGCCTCCATGAGCAGCGGTTGCAATGTTGTGAGCTGAGTATAGAACATTCATACGGAGTTCAGTTGAAATGTAAAGCTTCCAAGACTCAGACTCATCTAAGTCACCTTGTGAAAAATTTACCCTATGGTAAGGGAACTTTTCCAACACTTTGTAGTCGGGCAATTCTGCTTGCACAAATTTTTCCTTTAGCAATTTATATTCCTCACTTTCAAAACTTTCTGAATTCAAATCCACTGTTATCAAAACCTCAATTTCTAGTTCTTCAATATCTAAATCGAACGTGCGTGAAAGTGCATCAGCAACAACATTTTCTTTTCCTTTCCTGAGCTCTATTGTAAAGTTGAAACCTTGCAGCTTAAGTGCCCATCTGGCCAGTCTGACTCATGAGCCATTTAAGACTTGCATGATCTGTCACTACCCTAAACTCATGTCCTTCGATATATGGGCGGTACTTTTTGACCGCAAGCACGACGGCTAAGCACTCCAACTCAGTCACGGTGTAGTTGCGCTGCGCTTTATTTAATTTCTGGGACATAAACGCGATGGGCTTTTTGACACCATTTTCATCGGTTTGCGCAAGCAATGCACCAACACCATGCTGGCTGGCATCACATTGGACAATAAAGGGCTTAGTGTAGTTCGGGTGAGCTAAAAGTGGCGCAGAGGAAAGCTTAACTTTAAGGTTTTCAAATGCTCGCTGAGCATCAGGGTTCCAGGAAAATGACTTTTTCTTCGAAAGGAGCTCAGTTAAATGAAACGTAGTTGACGAATAGTCATCAATAAATCTACGGTACCAACCGGTCATGCCAAGAAACTGACGAATTTGACGAACGGTTTTTGGTACTGGATAATCTCTAATCGCACTGACTTTTTCAGGATCTACCTCAAGAGACCCTTTCCCTACGACAAAGCCGAGGTACTTCACTTGAGATAGTCCGAATTCGCTCTTAGTTACGTTTATTGTTAAGCCTGCCTTTCGAAGATTTGACGCAACTTCTAATAAATGACTGACATGCTCATCCAGACTCTGCGATACAATCAAAAGATCATCCAGGTATACAAAAACATGAGATTTGAGCTTATAAGGTATAACCTTATCCATAAGTCTGCACATTGACTGCGGCGCGTTGCACAATCCAAACGGCATACGCTTGAATTGGTACAACGCCCGATTTGGCACAGTAAAGGCTGTTTTTGAACGCGAATTTTTTTCTAGCATAATTTGCCAAAAAGCATCTTTCAAATCAATTTTGGATATGCAGTAAACTGGTGGCAGTATGGAAATTAAGCCATCAATATTAGGGATGGGGTAAGCATCTTTAACTGTTACTGAATTCAATTTTCTTGAGTCTAAGCACATTCGAATTTTACTAGGTTTCACAATCACTACAGTTGGAGATGACCAAGAAGAATTTTCGGCCTCCTCTATCACCTCTAGATTGAGCATACGATCAATTTCTTCGCACAGGACTTTTTCCATGGCAGGCGAAATTGGGTAATACCGTTGCTTGATGGGCGTGGCATTTCCCGTGTCAAATTTATGCTCTATCAAGGTCGTAAGACCTAGGCCTTCTACTTCAAATGAGGGAAATGCTGCTATAGCAGTATCCAAAAGGCGTTGCTCGGACTGACTCAAACACAGAAAGTTGGGATCTTTTTCTTCAAAAGATACTTCATTCAAATTTCCAAAATTTATTTCTATTCCAAATATTTTCCAAAAATCAATGCCACATATAACATTTTGTTGGATTGATGGAATTATCAAAAATTCAATTGTTTTAAACTGATTTTTAAAACCAACAGAAAAGTCTATCGAGCCAACAACTTTTTGACTTTGCCCATCAGCAGTTTTCACGCTACCATAACATTTTTTATATGAAATATTTTCATTAAAAATTCTTTGTGCTAACTCTCCTCCAATACAACTCACATTCGCACCACTGTCTAAGAGGGACAAATATGTCATATCCACGATTTGAATATTAGCATAAGGACGAACATCAAAATCTTTATGAACAATTGCAGAAACAACAAACTTTCGAAATTGTTTAACCCCTTTCCAAAAGTTGCGCATACGCAATGCCGAACGACATATAGGTTTTTCATATACATTTTCTGAAAATATCCTTTGTTTGGCTTTATTATATTCCGCTAGGCGGATATGATACGGCCGTCGCAAAGGATTTAGATTGAACAGTGTTAGATTCAGTCAATTCCGAGGACAATTTTGATTGGGATGGCCGCTGTTCGATCGACGGGCATCCTGTCGGGAGTTTTCCTGCTTAGTAGAGCACTTCGGGCAACTGGGACGATATGTTTCTGGAACTCCGCATCCGTAGCAGGATATGCGTCGAGGCTGCAAACAGTCATGATAAGCATGACCAATCTCTTCGCAATTAAAACATTTGATAGAAACACGATCTACAGCACAAATCTTTGCATCCCCGCCGGCACCATCTTCATCACAACCCAAGTAGGAAAAATTGTCATTCTCTAACTCGGTAACAAATTTACGCGGTGAAAATTTTCTAGTAGAATAATTACTTTGAATGTCTTTCTTGAATTTTTCGTGCTTACGCACTTCTCTTCTCAATGAAGATATATCAAAAATTTCTAAATGAAGCAACTCATGACGCAATTCAGGTTTTAGGTTTCGAATTATGGTCTCAACCAACTCGTGTTCAGGAATTTGAGTTCTTAATTTAAGGCAAAGGGTCATTACTGAGTCAAGAAAATCATCGAATGATTCAACGTTCTTTTGTTTTCGTCTGCGGATGTCATCACGAATGTCGGAGTCGGTAATGTGTTCCTTATATTGCCTAAGCAATGCATCACATAATGCAAACCAGTCAATGTCATCGTTTTGGCGGTGGTAGCGCCAGAACCATAGTTTGGCCTTACCCTCAAATAAAGAATACGCATGTTGACAAAGAATAGTAAAATTACCATTCAAATGAGTAGATGTCAACATATTTATGCGATCATCGACTGTGATATCCGAAGAACCATCAAATTTGATATTCCATTTGTGAATTATGTTGGAAATTTTTTCAGTGGCAACAGATTCACGTTCAACGGCACGATTTAATAAATTTTCACCATGTCGAGAATTATTTCGAGTAGAAAACTCGCGAGGATTTTCAAATGGCATATCGCGAGGCCATCTGGGATTAGGAAGAGAATCTTGTCTAGGTGGATGAACATTATTATTTAAATTAAGGTTCTGAAAAAGATTTTGAAGTTGATCAGATATTGTGTGTGCAATTTCTGAACGAAATTCATTCATCGAATCAGCAATTAATCGCTTAATTCGTCTTTCTGAGTTACTGTCATTCTAGGAATTGTTTAAAGGCATAGAATTTCGTCTATCAGAATTATTGTCAACTTGGATATTGGTTCGACTGTTCCGGTGTTCCTGTTCATTTCGCTGAGGCGGCAGCTCTAAAGGACTCTGTTGGGCTTGCGAATTTGCAAAAGCGCGTGTCTGCGGGCGATTTCGTGAAATAGCACCGCTACCACGAGACGATACATTGGATACAGGGGCAGGACCAATTTGAGCAGATCCACCAACAGGGGTATTACGTATTAACTCAGCAAGAGTACATGGACTTCTACAGACGGGGCATGTAGTATTAGATTCTAGCCATGCACGAATACAATGATCGTGAAAACAATATTTGCATGGAGCGTCAGTTCTTTTTTCGAAGTTGTAAATAACTTCATTGCAAACAGTACAAAAATTTTGTTCTGAATCCAATAAATTTGGAATATTTTCCAAGCTACGTGTAACTGGCATAATTTGAAATATAAAGTTATAAATTGATGAAATATTAATAGCCACTACTCGGTGAAGTAAGATGATGTAAGGTTAATAAATTTTTTAATATTCAAAGCATAGGCAGATACCCAAAAAAAAAACATAAGGATCAGAAAAAAAAAGTTAAATAGAACAAGCGGAATTAACAAAAAAAATTATAGTGAGTAGATCTCCGATATATACCAGAGATAAAAATCTCAAACCATTCTCGGTTAATTTAATTTTTTAAAAAAATAAGTTTAAGTTAATTAACTGTTTTTAAGGGTTAAAACTTCCAAATAAAAAGTTTTAAAATCCAAACAAAAACAAGTTAATCTGCATTCATGAATTTATGATAATCCTAATTTAGCAAAGCTTTTGTGTCAGAATCCAAAATTGTTCAGATATCTGCAGTCAGTCAAAATTTTACCAAATCAAGGTGGAGAGAAAAAAAAAGATTGTAAGGTTTTCATACAGATTGGTATTTAGCACTTCAAAGGGGAAATCAACAATATTCATATTTAATATATCTTGCATAAAGATTATTGTCTCAATCATTGGGATAATGTTCAAAATCAGAGATTGATGTAAAATGCTCCATAAAATGATTGTTCAAGAAAATTCTTCAAAGCTGTTGAGGCCCCACGTTGGGCGCCATTTAATTATATGTAACAAAACTCTACCGTCGGTTACTACGGCACGCATCCTTTAGGCCGGTTCTGCAAACCCAGCTCTGCTTCGGTCGTAGGTCATGGAAATGGGAGTGGGGTTGCCTATTAGATACGATTCGATTGAGTTACATTATATTAAAATTGTGTGCAGAATGTGTGGTTGTAAACATAAAAACCGAAAAATTTTATAAAAATTCATTGAAGGAACCAAATACCAATTAAGCATACTAAATCTGGAAGAGGGATTTACCTATGCAATGAATTTAACGGAAGGAAAATAGGTTTTGGTTTTCCTCCCTGTGTATACCCGCCCAACCTGCTAATAACGAAAATAACCATTTTTTTTACTAGCCCAAACACAACCTTACTAACTCATCACTTCACCATTTCATGGCTAACACAAAAAAAAAATTTACCAAATCATTTCAAAATTTCATTATAAATTTATTGTATAAGAATGTCTTAACAACATTATAAGCTTAGCAATTAAAGTTTATATATAATAGCGAATCATACAAAAAAAATTAAGGGAAAACAATCATTTTCTTACGAAGTAATTAAATTCAGTAATTCTTATGAGTTTCAAATTATTAAAGCTTAAATCAAAATTTTGCTCACTGTTTCCGATATAATGAGTAAAATGACTTTAAAAATTTTATGGCAACTCTTAACTTCAATTTATGAATGGAATTTAGGAATCAAAATAAAAAGTATAGAATTGAGTTTTAACTTATGTTTTGCAGACTTACTGCATAAGAAAAAATTTAACAAGATGAATAAATTTTAGGAATCAAAATAAAAAGAAAGGAATGGAATTTTGACTTTTGCTTAGTAGACTTAAGTTAAGTAGTTTAAATTTGTAGTTTCATATAATTATACATATATGTTTATGTACATATAGTATATATATAACTTTTTTTTTGTTTTGTCATATATATTCATTTATAAGTATATAGGTCTACTTATTGTAAATTAGCTATTTTTAGGAATATTGTACTTATATAAAAAAAATCATTTTATTTTTTTTTTTTTTTTGGAAAGTGTAATCTTTTAATGGAAAACAAAATGTAATTTGTAGAATACTTTTGAGAATTATTTTACTTTAGACGAAAGTTGTGTGCTTGCATAACTGGGGTTTTAACTGAGGCGTGAAGTAATTTGCAGCAACATGAAATTTTGAGGTTAACACGCATTATCAACTTTTAAAATATTTTTCTATTAAATGATCACGGTATGCATAGGACCTTTATAGTTAAAAATAATTTTAAGTTTGGCCCATATTCATTTCTAAATTCAAACTTAATATGTCGTGTAGGTATAAAGTTGGTAAAAAAAAAATTTGATAAGTGAGAAAAATTTCTTATCTGTCGTAAATATTTCCTCGTGTGGTGGCGTGCACAATCAGCCGCTTTTTTCCATATCTTTTGATGAATGTAATTTTTGTAGATTCTTAGGGATTCTTCTATGATGGGTACTTTAAGTACGGCACCGCCTCGTGGCTTTTCTTCCAAAATGGTTGAACTGGTGATCGTCTCACGAAATGATTTTACTGGATAAATTGACTTTATTTTAACCTCGTATTTACCGAGCAAACTGGTTTAATTTTTAACTTTTAATGTTTTATATTTAAAGACTTTATCGGACTTTTCTTTATTTTAAAGTTCACTTATTATATTAGAAGTATCGGTACAAAAAAAAAATAATTTTGTTCTTCGACGTCTGTTCCGCTTTAGATTCGCAAGCAAAAGGGCAGAACAATTCCGGAAACTGTTCTACCATTAGTCAGAAAAAGAAAAAAAAATCGCTCTCTGTCACTTGAAGTTGTCAAACATCTTTTTAGTACTTTACTAGCTAAGCGACACTAGGGATGCGTTTTGTGATGACGTACTATTCAATAGTCGTGGCACTGCTTGTGACTATTTCTGTTCGACTATTTCATCCGATGGAAATTTAACATATTCATGGTTTGCGTAATTTTGCTAATAGTGAAATATTATGGAGGAATATGCATATGCGCTCATATACATACATACATAGGTAGGTAGGTACATTTTTCTGAATTATTCTAAAGTTCCCTGCTGACAAATTTTAGATTTAAATTATTGATTCATAGAGTGCAACTAATTGCACAATATTTGAAAACAAATAAAATTCAAATCGTATTTATGGTATATCACCATCACAAGCCCATCTTGCAAATCTTGGATTTAAATCTTTCTTGTTTAGGGTCATTGCAAGTGAATTGCAATCTGTTACGATTTTGAATTGTTTACCTTGAAGGTAAACACGAAAGCGCTGTAAAGCATAAATGATAGCCAGGGTTTCTAGCTCGAAACTGTGATATTTCGATTCAGTCTCTGACTGAAAAGTAAAAAATAGGATGCATTATACCATCCGTTTTTTTCTGTAAAAGAATTGCACCGAAACCAAGAGAACTTGCATCACAATGCAACTCTGTAATGTCACTATGATCATAAAGTGCAAGTATAGGTGCTTTTAACAAATTTTGCTTAAGTTTCTCAAAAGACTTCAATTCCAATTCACTAAATCGAAATTTACTATTTTTTGTTACGTCATTTAATGGCTTTGCAATAACCGAAAAATCTTTAACGAACCTCCTGAAATATGAGCAAAGACCTGAAAAATTTTGTACTGAATGCACTTTATCTGGTACTGGAAAATTTTTAATTGCTGAAAGGCCTTTTTCATCTGCTTTTATTCCTTCACCTGTTATTTTGTAACAAAAATATTTAACTTCCTTTTGCAAAAATTCACACTTATCTAATCTTAACTCAAGTTTATTATCCACCAATTTTTGAAAAACTTTCGTTAAAATACGAAAATGTTCTTCAATATTTTCTGTTGCTACCATTATGTCATCTAAGTAAATGATTACTTCATCTTTTCTAACCATATCAGTAAAGATATTGTTAACAAACCTTTGGAATGTTGATGGGGCATTTTTTAGCCCAAACGGCATTCTCAGAAACTCGAATTGACCTAGCGGAGTAACAAAAGACGTGAACTTCACAGATTGTGGGCTCATAAAAACGTGAAAGAACCCATTTTTCAAATCAAGTTTTGTAAATATTTTTTTATTTGAGATCTTATCCAGTAAATCATCTATCAGAGGAATCGGATAGTTATCTTTAGCAGTAGCCTTATTTAGAGTTCTGAAATCTATACACATTCTAAGGTCACCTGTCTTTTTTCTGACTAGGACAATAGGTGACACTAACTCTGACTCACTGGGCCTAATGTAACCTTTAGCCAAGTACTCGTCTAACAACTTTTGCAACTCTAATTTTTCCGAATACGACAACCGTCTTGGAGGACAGTGAAAAGGCTTTGCATTTTCCAACGACAACTTCATTTCACGCTTGACAATCGGCTCTTCTGGTCTAACAAATTGCAAATAATATTTTTGAAAAATGTCACATAAGGTTTTCTTATAGCTCAAATGTGCTGATTCATCAACAATTAAATCAGTTTCGCTATCATTATTATAACAAATCAATAAAAGCGATTTTTCAAAATTTTCGCTATTGCAAAAATCGCCACTACAATAATTTTCATTTTTACTTTCTTTTTTACACTCATTTGCACTTTTTTTCTCATTTTTACATTCATTTTCATTTTCTATCTTTCGTCTATTTTTTGAGTTTTCTTTTCTATCATTTTCACGTTGACTAACTGACTTTAAATTTAATTTAACATTACTTAATTTAGACATCTTCAGTTACCAATTTCATTTTGCACAAAGGTTAAGTAGTTTGTTTTTGGGGTGCTTAATTTTTATGAATTCTTAACTTTTTAAAGACACTAATGCAATTTCAAAAATAAAACAGTCCATGTGTCTATATATGTGTATATACATAGGTACATGCTTTATATTTTTTTAAAACGCAGCATTTTTCGGCGATTAATAACCGTTTTTGTTTACGTGCTGCTGACATTGTTGCGATCACATCGAAATAAAAAACGAAATGGAACAAAACAGTTCAAATTCATCTGTGAACATAGCCACCGATAAGTGCATACATACATCTGTATACATATGAAATTGCAGAAAATTTATAACGGTAAAGGCGGATTGTATTTGCGTTTCATCGTTTTGACATACAATAAGTTAAATTTATGTTAGAAATAGAAACCTAAGCTAAAAACAAAAATGACTCAAAAAAGTTAAGACAAAAATTAACTTTTTAGAGAAACGTGTGGTGATTGAAATCCACTTAACTTCTCCATATATTTAACTTTTCCGCGTCTTAACTTTTGTGAGGCTCTACTGTATTACGTTATACCCCATAGATTCGTAAGCTACCACCAATAGATCCAAACTAATTTGTTGATTTTCCAAAATTATTAAAGCTGAAACTTTTCCAAAAATTTTTAATTGGCTTTTATTTATACCAAAGTAAGAACTGTGTACATAAATTAAATTTTTTAAATTCATTTCCTTAGGCAAACAGGATATTTTAATAAAACTGGCTGGACTTCCCGAGTCTATTAAGCATTCTAAGGACATACAAAAATCAATACTATTTTTTATAAATATATCAAAATATCTCACATATTCATTCTCAACAAACTGGACTGTATTTTTTCTTTCGGGGCAGATGGCAACTCTATGCTCCTTACTACCACATCCATAGCAAGCACCAAACTCCCGTTTTGGTTTTGTACAATCTGAGGCGAAATGGCCCACGCAGTTACAGTTAAAACATCTTATTTTTACCTCGTTTGTTTTGGTTTCTATGGCTTGACGATTTGCCCCTGGACGCATCTGCCGCTGAAGCTCAACACGAGCGAACGCTTGCAACAGTTGATTTTTTGTAATGTAACACTGCAACAGAGCCTGAGTACGCAGCTGTTCATTTGGTATTCCGTCAATGATGTAGTCCACCAATTCATCCTCTGCCACGCAAGCACCATTTGCCAAGATGATTTTGTCGTTATAATACTGAACGAACCCTTCGTCGTATCTCCACTTTCGTTCCTCAAATCTACGTCGCAGCATCAACTTGCTTTCTTTTGAAGCAAAGAATTCAGCCATCTTTAAAATCAAATTGTCGAGACTAAGCGAGGCAAATGCTGGTTTCGAATGCAACCACAACTGAGCCTTTACTGCCAGCCTACTCATAAAAAGTACACGCAAGTTACATATAGTAGCAAAGTTGATCAACGTGACGTTGAATATAACGTTGATCAACTTAAGGAAGACGATATTGCTACCAAGCCAAAACCTATGGCTTGGTAATTTTATCGTTTTAAAGTATTCATACAACAGCTTCCCCATCCAAACATAGTATAACTCCATGTGAACATGCAAACGCTGCATATTCACATGGTGACTGTAACTCAACACTGCTAAGTACTACAAAGAAATATTAATGTAAGCAAATGACAAAGAATAATCTAAATAAACGAAAGAATTGTTTTTGCATGCAGGGCATGATTGCTCTAAGAATTTGTATTTTAAGTTTAGTTTTTAGTTTGGTTTTGACAGCAGAAAATAAAAGATCATTTAAAATAAATCTCGTTGAAATTTAATTGGCGCAGTCGGTAGGATTCTTTTTTTAAATAAGAAGAATCAAGTGAAACGATACGGTTGAAAGTTATAAGGTGGGAGACAAAGGTGCCAAGAAAAAATTTAGTGGTCACCGCAGAAACGAACATCAAATAAAAAAAACAACAACGATACGATTGAAAGTTATAAGGTGGGAGACAAAGGTGCCAAGTAAAAACTTAGTGGTCACCGCAGAAACGAACATCAAGCACCAAGCTGAACTTCAGAAAAAGACAACTGAAGTGACCAAACTCAATAAACATCAGCATTAATCTGGAGAGAAGAGATCGCAGGAATTTAGTGAGGGATTTAAACAGAAATATGGATGTACAAATTTTGCAGCAATGCTTAACGGCGTTAACGCAAATAGTAACGCAGCAAAATATACCACAGTCAGCGAGGAGCCGCATAGAAAAAGAGATAAAACATCTACCAACATTCGAGGGAAAACCAGGAACGTTAACAGCGTTTATTACTTCAGTGGAACGAGCTCTAAGTGACAGGGGAAATGAGACGCAACAAGTGTATACATTGATCTATGAGCAAAAAATTCTGGGACCGGCAAGAAACTATCTAGATGCAGCAATACCAGCAACCTGGCCTGAATGTAAAGAGAAACTGAAGCTGCAGTATCGTCCAACAAAAAATCAAGGAAGAATTATGGAAGAGATAACATCTCTAAAAGTAAGTTCAATTTTAGAATTATTGGATAAGATAAGAGATATAGTTAGTAACATAGCAGAATGTTCAGTGTTTAGTGAGCACCAAGTACAGATAGCTAATAATTTAAGCAGTGTTTTAGTAATGAAAATTAAAGAAATAACAGCTGGTGCATTGGCAGCTGAGCTATTTGACAAATATACAATGGAAGATATTAGAAAGGTTATAAACAAATATGTAGGGCAAGACTACTACAACTTAAAATTTTTTAAAAATAAATCTTTTCAAAGTATACAAAATTCGTCTTCTACAGATTATCAAGGGAAAAGTTTTCGTAATTCGAATAATTATAGGAATAGTAACAATTTTCGAAATAATAACGGGAGCAGCTATAATCTTAATAAAAATAATAGTAACCACTTTAATTCAAATAATAATTACGGTCAAGTACGCAATAATAATTGGAATAATCGCAATTACAACGGCGGAAACAACTCTCGCCAAAATCGAAGAAACTCCTATATTCATAATAACAGTGATCGGCAGAAAAATTCGACACAAACTCAGAGTCAACCAATGGAAGTAGATGCTTTAAATAACAATAAAAAGCAGGAGGTAAATCAATTAGTTGATAACGAGTTTTTTATCAACTAGCCTCGGAGTCGAAAAAGATTTTTATTGCGCTAACCCTTGACAACAAAAAATATAATGCAATGATTGATACCGGTTCGACGATAAGTCTACTTAACTCTAAGACCGTTCCTGAAAGTGTATGTGAAAAGATCCAAGGTGACAAAATACAAATTAATACCATTGAAGGCGAAGTTAAGAAAACCACTGAAAATGTAAAAACAAAGTGTCCAGTCGAGTTTAAGCAACCCTATAACGCCAGAATGAGATGGATAAAAATCTATTTAGAAAAAAACTATGACTTGTTATTGGGAATGGACTGGATTGAAAATAACGTTAAATCTATTGATATGGAAAATCAGGAAATTAAATTAAATAATTCTGTGAAACTACCGTTTTTAAGTAAAATTATTCAAGAACAGGTTAATGTATTAGAAGAAAGCGCTTTAGAACACATTAAAAGAGACCACTTAAACAGTGAAGAGAGTTCAGGTATTTCAAAACTACTAGCAAAATATAAAGGATTATTTTATAATGAAGGTGATAGATTGACGAACACCACTATTATTGTTCATGAAATAAAGACTACTACAAATGAACAAATCAATTGTAAAATGTATCGGTATCCCCCTCGACAGGAAGAAGAGGCTAGGAAACAGATAAAAGAACTAGAAGCTCAGGGAATAATTCGAAAAAGCAAAAGCCGATATAGTTCTCGTCTTATAGTCATTCCAAAAAAGAAAGACAAGTCCGGAGAACAAAAATATCGTATAGTCATAGACTATAGAAAGCTAAATCAAATTACCGTAGATGATAAGTACCCACTTCCCAATATCGATAGCATATAGACAAGTTGGGGAAAGCTCAATATTTTAGTTCTATAGACCTAGCAAAAGGGTACCACCAAATCCTAGTAGCCGAAAAAGACATTGAAAAAACAGCGTTCATATCACCGGTAGGTCTTTATGAATATGTCAGGATGCCGTTTGGGTTAAAAAACGCTCCTGCCACTTTTCAAAGATTAATTAACGAAATCCTAAGGGACTACATAAACAAGATTTGTATAGTATATTTAGATGATATACTCAACTACGTTAGAAGAACATCTAAGTTCTCTCGAAAAGATATTTAGACAACTAACTAAACACAATCTAAAGATTCAGGCTAATAAATGCAGTTTCATAGAAAGGAATACAGAATTTTTGGGACATGTTATAAGTAAAGAGGGCATAAAACCTAATCCTAATAAAATAAACGACATAGTAAGAATTGATCTACCGAAAACTGAAAAACAATTGAAAAGTTTTCTGGGAGCAACGGGCTTCTACAGGAAATTTATTAAAGATTATGCCAAAGTTGCATACCCCCTCATAAAATATTTAAAAAAGGATATGAAAATAAACATTAGGGATCCCCAATACATTGAAGCTTTCGAAAAATTAAAACTGTTAATAATAGCTCATCCTATTTTAAAATTTCCTGACTTTGAAAAAAAATTCACTGTGACTACAGATGCCAGTGATTATGCAATTGGAGCAGTTCTTTCCCAAGACAGTCATCCAATATGCTTTGTGTCAAGGACATTAAACAATCATGAAAGAAACTATAGTGTAACAGACAAAGAGTTTTTAGCTATAGTGTATTCAGTCAATTATTTCCGCCCATATTTGTATGGCAGAAGATTTCAAATTGTTACTGATCACATTCCAATAAAATACCTGAATTCTAAATATAAAGGGAGAGATTTCTCTCAGAGAAATCAAAGATGGCTGATGAAATTACAAGAATACAGCTATGATATCGAATATCTTCAAGGAAAAGAAAATAAAGTAGCTGATTTTCTTAGTAGGATACAAAATAGTCCGAAAATTAACAAAAATAACAGCAGTGAATCCAATATGGACCTGTCTGATACAAATACAATTCCTTCTGGTGAGCAACATTTTGAGCAAAGGAATTTAGATTCTCCATATCCCCATGATTTTAAAGAAATAGATGTTCCAGGTGATGGAAATTGTTTTTTTAGTTCAATAAGTAGAGGGTTGGAACACATTGGATTGCAGATGACCTCAAAAGAATTAAGAAGCATGTGTTATAACTACAAAAAAAATAAAAAACCTAAAAACCAATTAAATAAAGCAGAAAGACAGTACCTGGATACTATTATGGATAATAACCATTGGGGCAATACCGAAGTTGAAGGAAAAATATTGAGCAAAGAAATTAGAATAAAAATCCATGTGATAGAAAAACACTTAGTCGAAGGAAAGGTACTATATGTGCATACACTGGTCGATGGTGATAAAGTTGTTCAATCAACACCGGATTATGAAGACGAGAATACCGTACATATAATTAATCATGGTAGGGATCATTTCAATGCGGTTATAAGAAAAATTGACAGCGTAACAATGGCAACTATACATTCGGTCGAGGAAAACTTAATTGACCATATACCAATAAGGGATGAAATTGTGAACAAGTACAAAACCCAGTTGATACTAACTTATTGCCCAAATGAGGAAATGCAATTATTAAAAAGAAAAAAAATAATACAGATTAATCCTCAATGCGACGAGAGTGATATCGAGGATATACTAAAAAAACATATTCAGCCGGGACACATAGGTATATATTCCGAAGTGGAAGATACAATGTATAATAAACTTCAGCAAATCATTATCAAACTTTTTTCTGAAGACAGACGAATAAAATTCGTTAAAGTTACAAAAAGAGCACAAGAAATGCCAAGTGAAGAAGAGTGTCACAAGCAAATATCTCTATATCATACTAAAGAATCGCTACATAGTGGAATTAATGAAACTTATCGATCACTTAAAGACAAAATATTCTATCCAAAATTACAGGAACACATTCAGTTGATTATCAATAACTGCGAGAAATGTCAAGAAATCAAGTACGATAGGAATCCAATAAAGCCTGAACTACATATAACCGAAACGCCAAATAAAAAAAATGATATTATACACACAGATACATTTCATTATAATAAGCAAACTTTCATTACAGTTATAGATAAATTAACAAAATTCGCTGTAGCATATTTAATCAATGATAGAAACTGGAGTAAAAAGATAGCTGTCTTAGAAGGATATATGGCTACATTCAGCAAACCTCGCAAAATAATTATGGATAACGAATTTAAATCGGGGCAATTGAAAAGATTTTTACAAGAAAAAGATATTGAAGTGCATTGGACAAAGCCAAATAGCCATACGGGCAATGCCGATGTAGAAAGGCTACATTCAACACTGATAGAAAAAATACAAGCAGTAAGTGACGTAACCTTAGAACAAAAAATGCAAATAGCTGTAGGAAATTACAACGATAGATTTCATTCTAGTATTGGAATGACACCTAGACAAGCAAACAGTTTATCAGACACAAGCTTAATAACAGATAGATTAAAAATGAAAAAGCAGAAATATATACAAAAACTTAACAATAAAAGGGAAAAATATGTTGAAAAAAGAAAGGAAGGTTACATCAAAAATTATAGGAGAGTAAGGCACAAGGATCAACCTTACTTTAGAAAATATTATTTAGAAAATGTTCATCCAGTAAATATTAAAAGACCGTATAAATTTACAGGTAATAATAATCCTACTGATGCTAACGATCAACTTAGCACAGGGACGACTACAAGTTATACCCATAATGGAGGAAGCAGGGTACACGATGATCCAAATGGGAGAAGTAGAAATACCAAATGAAACCGATACAATCCTTCATATTATAAGACCAAATGAAATAGCTGAAATGCTAAATAAAATTAAAGACAATGTTTTGAAGGCTGAAATTGATAACAAGGAATTGATTTTAAATGAAATTGACATTATAGCAGCAAAAATTGCATCAATTACACCTAGTGAGGTAAAAAGGAAGAGAAGAGGATTAGTAAATTTTGGAGGTAAAATTTATAAGTGGATGTTTGGACTGATGGATAACGAAGATCGACAAGACATTGAGAACCACCTCAAGGTAATTGAAGAGAATGATCACAATGCAATTACTACCATAAATAAACAAGTCGTAATTAATAATCATTTTAATGTCACCATAAATTTACTTAAAAATTCTATTGAAGAAGACAGGGTTAAAATTGAAAAACAAATGAATAAGGTTCAAGAGGAAAATAAAGAATTAGGAAAACAGCTTCTTTTTATTGACCAAATGGGCAAATTAAGATATTTAGAAAGAAAAATTACGGAGATACAGGATAATATTGCCGCAGCCAAATATGATATAGTTCATCCGGGAATATTAACAAAAGAAGAAATAAAATATTTTAACATTAATTTTTTCAAACTAAAACTTGCCAAGATTGGTGTGTTATTATACAAAAATGAATCCTTAGTTATTGCCATTAAAATACCAAAAAATTATTATACCGCAGATCTTAAGTTGATAACACCATTGCCGAATAAGAATAATTTAGAAATAAGTGAAAACGATGAAAAAATTGTTACCATAAATAGTAAAAATTATCATTTTATAGAAAACACTAAGCTACATAATTTAAAAATCAGTAAAAATTGTATTTTTTCAAGCGATTGTGTATTCAGATTTAATAATAAAACAAAAATACAGGAAATAAATGATGACACTATATTAATAAAAAACGCTCACAACCTTAATGTATTTCAAAATTGTGACAAACGAAATATTACTTTAGATAAAAATTTATTAATTAATTTTTCAAATTGTAAGCTGGAAATAGCAAAACAAAAATATTATAACAATAAAATGCAGTTCATAGACAGATATGTTTATCCAGTTAAAATGCTAGACCAAAATTATGAAAATCCTATTTCGTTTGAAAAAATTGTTACAGACAACCTTGAAAATATTAAAGAAATAAGAGAACTAAAATATCATAAAAATATTATATACGGTAGTGGTATAAGTATGCTTTCTCTTTTAATAATAAGTATTATCGTAGTGATGGTATTTAAGTTCTGGCAAGCAAAACGTAGCTCCATCAAAATAATAAATAATATGAAGCCGGAGGCTTCTGTTTCAAAGCGAAGAGGAGTTACATATAGTAGCAAAGTTGATCAACGTGACGTTGAATATAACGTTGATCAACTTAAGGAAGACGATATTGCTACCAAGCCAAAACCTAGGGCTTGGTAATTTTATCGTTTTAAAGTATTCATACAACAGCTTCCCCATCCAAACATAGTATAACTCCACGTGAACATGCAAACGCTGCATATTCACATGGTGACTGTAACTCAACACTGCTAAGTACTACAAAGAAATAATAATGTAAGCAAATGACAAAGAATAATCTAAATAAACGAAAGAATTGTTTTTGCATGCAGGGCATGATTGCTCTAAGAATTTGTATTTTAAGTTTAGTTTTTAGTTTGGTTTTGACAGCAGAAAATAAAAGATCATTTAAAATAAATCTCGTTGAAATTTAATTCGCATCATCTTTTGGTCAACAGAGTACACTTCACACACACTTTATAGCTGAGACACCCAAACGTTAAAGCTACCACCGCCGTCATATTCTGGTAATAAATCTTTTATTACACTAAACGATAAGCCAGATGAATATGTACTTTCTTTGGTAGCCAAAGGACGTGTCGCTGCAAAGGAGCTTCGCCTAGTGATATTTGTTTTAAAAATTCATTTTCTCTTTCGAGAAGATTTTTTTCACGTTTTAGCAAACTCAATTCTGCCTTCATATTTTCGACTTCATACACATTTTTTCCGTTGTTTTTGCTGTCTGAGCGTTCGCCTTCACTTTCACTTTCTGTGTCATCGCCAACTGTGTTTTCGCCTTCTGCTGTACTATCTTCTGCTTCCGTTGCATTTTCTCTATCGTTTGGACATGTACCGCGTTTGTCTAACGGGACTTCGCTGAGTCTCAATGCCAACGTATTTTTTGTACCGTTTATTGGCATACCGAGATGCTGTAACAATTTACGCAGCTGCGCTGCGGTATAGCTACTCACTTCAACGGAATCGTTCATTTTTATAGTCAATCCCACTTCTGAAAAACTGTAGCACCTTCTAAGCGAATAAACCGCACACTTTTATGGTCCAACTTCAACTGACTCTTTATTTAAAATTTCTCAAACAGTTTGATCTTAGGGTTGGTTTCTTATAACTAGTTAAACATGTTAGAAAGAGATAACTGATATATAATAAACTGTTTAATCTTAAAGCTAGCATCTTACGATTGACTACATATGTTAGCAAGAAATAACTGATATAAAAGTAATTTGAGATAGAAATATGTGATAAAATAATACACAACATACAGTATATACACATACAGGGTGGCTCACTTAACAAATATTGAATACTGCTTACACATATACAGGATGTTGCACTTGACATTGAATACTACTACAGATGTCTGTGTATAGTTTGGTCAGATGCAAAGGCTCAACAATTTTATTTTCTTCACAAATTATTCTCAAGATGAGGTAATTTATTTTCCATCATACACATCGATATTCAATTGCTTTAATAAAAGGTTATAGGGCGAGAATCTACAAAAATCCTCCCACTCCCGCGCTACAGGTTTGAAACTTGTCCATCAATTTTTCTATGTATACATATGTATATCCTGAATAAACAAGACAATAAACGATTTTATTGGGATAATAATTGCAAGGAGCAAGTGTCAGAACATAATACTACAAAATTGGGTGGGCATCGGAGATATTAAAACAGTCAAATCTCATTACCACACGACAAGAGTTCATAAAAACGATAAGAGAAAAAGAGTGTTGCGACCGTAACCTGCCAGTTTTTACTTATGCTATGAATATTTTCAAAGGTTTGACATTTCACTTTCACTTTTGAGATTTCGTTTTCATTTGTAATGTGACGATTTGTCCGGAAAATGTGTTTCGTCTCTTCTCTCAGATCCAAGACGCATATTTCAGTGAAAAGTCGCCTCCGTAATCAATAAAATGCTAGTCGCCTCCGAAGCTGTGAGTTAGTGTATTTTGCAGCAAAGTACCTTTTGAGTACTCTTACTGTAGATCCAGTAATAAATATGTTAAAATAACTTGAAAACGAAATAAATAAAAAATCTAAAAGTTGCTACGATGACTTTTTTTTTGTTCTCTATGAGATCTAAAAATCACCCATTTCGTGATAATAGCCCATATAGGGAGCATGAGCATTGCAGCTGTTTTTATAGTGGCTCGGGTGTTTTACTGTATATTTTTTATGCAAAGGCAGAATAGTCTTATATCCTTAGAAGGCATTTTACCTAAATTTTAAATTTTGCTATAAATAATAATCAGTCGTTAAAAACAGTTTCTTAAAAAAAAATAAGAAAACCAAGTAGAGAGTGTGGGGTGGCAATGCCATGAGTCCCAAAAAATAAATCATAGTACATACGTCTTTAAGAAAAATGCTTAACAGCTATGGCAACAAGTGAGAAAGTGACAAATCAGATGAATAAAATGGAAGACTATATGCAGAATGAAAATAAGTAAGCGCACTTTGTATGCCTCAAGGGTTAGGTCGGGGCTCAAATTAAAGTACAAATTAACCAAAGCTGATCCGATGAGGCTATGTGTAAGTTACCGGCCAAACTAGGTTTTAGGATAAACTAGTTTTCCCTAGTCTAAACTAGTCTATTTGTGTTCCTGAATGTGCACAATTTAATTTTAATACAAAAGTACTATGAATAGCAAAACCTATGTTGGACACATCACATGCTGAGCCGCGAAACCGATATTAGATATATTGGAGGATGTGAGTCCTGAGCTGCGGCCGAAGGCCACCTACTTACCCTAACTTGCCACGTGCAATGAAATTGAAAAGTTTTATTGTCTTACTTTGCTAATGTCTTAGTCTTCGCTAGCCACAGTCCTTTGCATTAGTATTTCATTGCATATTTTTAGGTTCAACGGAAACTACCCAGTAGGCAAGGGCAGTGCTTCTAGCAGGCCTTCCTTGGTAAGATTAATTCCTTGCCACCTCCTTTCAAACTTACTTTCTTTTTTATATGAAATGTCCCGATAAAACAGGCCTTCTTAAGCAGGCCTTCTAAGAGCGCTTGCCGTGGCAGGGGTGATAGAAGTACTCCGAAAAAATTAAATTTTAATACGCCGGGAGACTCTGAGTTAATTTTTTTTTATCCGCGTCACCTCACTTGCACTTGCGTTGATATTTTTAATGTTTATTTGTTGTGACATTTTATTGCTTTGTAATTTGACATTGAATACACAACACTCTGCCATAACATGAAACAGACACTCAATGGAGTGTAACTAAAAAAAATGAGCATACATATTTATATTTGCATGAATACAATCGCAGCAGTGCTAGCAGGCCTTCTCCGAGGAAGGCCTTGCTCAATTGCCTGCTGGGATATTAGCGGGTTATATTGATCCATTTGTTATCCTTGTCAAGTGTGTTTAATAAAATAGTATTAATCATTTTGTAAAAAATTAAAATTGGTCTTTGCTAAATGACTGCAAGTTCAATAACATGTTTAGTTGTTTCTTCGAAAATAAATTTTTCTATTAGACAACCATATCAAAAAATCTTTTTTTTTGTAAGATAAAAAAAAGGGTGAAACTGCACATTTTAATATAACTTTAAAACCATTTGGTAATTCTTCGCAGGTGCACAAATCATTACCCTAAATTATTTGCCTGGATATATCTGAAGACTATTTATTAATTTTTTATGATGTAACAAAGTCCCTTATGTTTAAAAAATTTTTGATAGATTTTTCTCACGGTTATTAGTTTTTGAAAATTTTTTTTAGTGTATTTTCTCCAAATATAAACCGATTTTGTTCAAATAAATTTTGACAAAAAGGTAATAAAATTTCACACAACTTGTATATGTAATTTTGGGTTTAATTTACAGGTTACGAGATAAAAGCTGACACATTTGAAAAAATTGATTTTTTTAAAATTTGTATCCAATTAAAAGTAACTTTAAAAATATTTATTTAAAAAATATATCAATTTAGCTCTTTAAATACAAAGAAAAGAAATTAGTTCCAAGTTTTTGAAAATCCGTTCATAAATGACAAAGATATAGCCAATTTAGTGTAAATTGTCATAATTTCATTTTACCTTTTTTACCAATTTTTCAGTTTTTTCTTATTTATAGGCTATTAGTACAGGCATTTAGTTAAAAAAAAGAGGTTACCTGGAAAGTTTTCCGGGAGTTTTGAAAATGGGTAATTTTAAAGATTTCGATGTGCGCTTTCCGAATATTAATTTTGCTACCTCGTATTTTTGCCGCTCGCGCCGCCAAATTGAAGAAATGGCACCAAAAATCAGTTTTTTGACAATATCTTCTTTCCGACTCATTTTACGAAAAAAAGACTGGGACCTAAATTGTAGGTAATTTCCTCTAGTTTCATTTTGTGTATATTTGTTTTTATAAATTTATAAATTGGCTATAACTTTGGTATTTATGAAGGGATTTTCAAAAATTTGGTATTATTTTCTTTTGAAGAGTTTCTTCTTTGTAATTAAAGATCTAAATTGATGCATTTATAAATATTTATATTTTCAAAGTTATTTTTAATTGGATACAAATTTTAAAAAAATCAATTTTTTCAAATGTGTCAGCTTTTATCTCGGAACCTGTATATTAAAACCTAAACTTTTCCTTACAAGAGTTGTGGAGAATTTTATAACCTTTTTCAAAATTTATTCGAACAAAATCGGTTTATATTTGGATGAGATATAGCCTAAAAACTGAAAATACACTGAAAATAACTTAAAAAAATTTTAAAAAAAACTAACCGTGAGAAAAATCTATCAAAAATTTTTTTGAACTTAGGCGACCTAATTACATCATAAAAAGTTAAGAAAGTTCATGGAACAAAAAAAAATGTCATAAAAGTCGGATAGTGTTATCAAGAATTGTAAGACACAAAAAAAGAAAAAATCGGAAGGCTTGTATATGTATGTATGTATGAATATTTTTAATTATTTATTTACTACAACCTATATCTTAATTAAAGTTATTTTAATGCTGAAATAAACCTATTGAAGTATGATCCTTTTTCGTGTGTGATTGGACATCTGCCCGTAACATTACAACTCCAGACGGATTTACTTTAACCTTTATTTTAGTTAACGGAAAAAGAGTGCCGTAGTCGACTTCTTCATATAAATCCTGCAATTATAAAACAGAATAAAAAAATTAGACTTTGATTTTGAAATTGAAATGTTAATTGATTTTTGGGGTAAAACGTTGATTATATTCAATGAGTTGGTCCCCAAAGGTGTAAAAATGTAATGTTTCAGAATTATGTAAAAAATAACTTTATAAGAATACGTCCGCCATCTTGATTTTGTCAAATCTGATCTCGGATTCGTGATCAGTGGCCTCCAATACCGCCGTACACAAGTCGGTTGACTTTAAAAAATTCGGCTACCATATTGGACTTTTTACCGTCATGTTGGATTCTATCAACCTACCAAGAAAGGTTTTTAGGAACTACAATTTGAGTCAAGAAACGTCCCGATCGGTTGCGAATTTTTATTTTTACAAGCTTTTTTGCTGGAAACTCGATTTTTTTCCGGCTTCCGGCCGCCATATTGGATCCGCCATTTTGAATTTCAAAACGGACCGCTTTTTAAGACCTCGTAAGTCTTGATCGGTCAAGCCAATTTTTGGCCATATAGGTGATCCGCTGAACGTGAAACTTCCCATATACATATATATGGAACGATCCATGGCAACCGGATCTGTGCTGTGCCAAAATTTGGAGTGACCAAAAAAATCGACCGAGGGCTCATTTTGAAGCTTATGACATCGACTTTCAGATTCCGTGTGTGCTTTTACAAAGTCCAATATGGCGGTCGCAAGCCGGAGAAAAATCGAGAACTTAGTTTCACCAAAATACATCACCTACTTTCCTGTACATCCCATCCTGTATTCTTATGCACTTAACTTTTCTACAGCGTGCTCTTGGGCTATAATAAGGCATTCTTTCCCATATCTATCGTATGGAAAGCTAAAAAGCTTGATGAGCCACCAGAAAATATTAATATTATGAGCTCTCCTTGGACCAGAATTTTGCTTTCATGTACCTGCAACTATTAAATCTGCTTGAAACGAAAAAAAAAAAAAATTGAATCGCCTTAATACTTATGTACATATATTTGTCGACTCCAATCCGAAAAATGTCAGGTCTAGTTACTTAGAAAAATGCAGATATCTTGGCTTATGACATTCTTTTAAGCTGACAAAAATATATGAAAAAGAGGATGATTTTGCAATTTTAAAGTGGAAGCTGCCCGATTTTAGTGCTTAAAGTAGAAATAATTCTCTTAAACTTAAATAACATTATTAATATGTTTATATCTGTGGCCAAAAGGAATAACAGCTAAACTCGATATTTGATGACAAGCCATATCAGTATATGTCATATTAGACCTGTTCAGAAATTTACGAAATATGAATTTTTTAATGGGCTGAAAGCTTATCTGAAAGCTCTATGAATTTAAATAAGATTTGAATAAAAAAAATTTAAAAATATTTCTGTTAGATATTGCGCTTTTGGCCGGAAGGTCGAATTCGGGTGTTAATCTGAATTTTAAAAGGTTCTTTCAGAAACACATAAATAACTTTTATTTTAGAAAATATTTCAAAATAAAAATAATGCAGTTTTCCTATGTTTAGTCTAATTAATCAGTTCTTAAGGTCAGAAACTTTAAAAATTGTTTCAATTCTATTTTACAACACTTAAAACATGTAATTTTAGATTTTTTTTCTGAAATTCCAACTTCAACCTTAAATAATTCCGAGAAAAAAATTTTCAAAATTCTTTTTTATTGTTCTATAGCCTACTACCTTTGTGCCTAACTAAAGTAAGCCATTTATTTTTGACCGTCTTTAAATTGATTCATTCAGAAGAAAAAGTAAAAATTGTTGATGTTCTATATTTTTGGTTTTGTTTTTACTTGCTCTACTAATAGGCTATTGACTATGTATTGTTTTTTAACAAGGAACTAACTCTTTAAAGCTATTTCATTGTCTTGAATGTTCAATTGTACCCTAAAAATGATAAGTCCAAAAGTGCAATTAAGCTTCTGCTTGGACTTTTTAGGACGGTGCAAATTTGTCCTTTTTTTTATTTTTTTTAACTATAACTCAAAAACTATACATCATATAACTTTTTGTAGAGAATCAGATTTCCTATAAAAATGGCACTTTATAAAGTCAAAAAAGTTATTTTTTAAATAAGTTAAGTCAAAAAGACTATTTAAAAAACCCGAATATTTTCAATTTGTTGTCCTTATTTAAATTTTTGTGTATAACTTTTTTCTGTGTGGATTTATTTATAGTCATTGGTTCACAGAAAAGAAAGATGACGTAGTTTCCGTCAAAATGATGATCCACAAAAGAATTTTTGATGAAATTTGGCTGAGATACGGTCGTTCAAAGCTATCTATTACTGCATGACTTTACCAATTTTTCACCTTTTGTTAGTTTTAATTTTTTAACACGAAAACAATACACCTAATTCTGTTTTTACGCGATAGATGCGTTCCTGAAAAATCCCAAAAAAAAAAAAATCGCGTAAAAAAAGATACAGTATCCATATAAAAGTAGGGTCTTGGTTCCACATTTGAAAAATCAACAAAAATAATAACATAAAAAATTATCGTTTTTACAGGGCTCTGTGACCTATTTTATTTAAGTAGCTTATAAAATTTATTAATTTATTATTATTATTATTTATTAATAAATTACATGGAAAAAGAAAAAAAATGCAATACAAATATTCATTAACCAAAAAGAAAATTCATACAACATTTAAGAAATCAACAAAAAAAAAAAGGAATTCATTTTAATAAAACAAAAACAGGTAAAAAATATTGTAAATCATTATTTAATCGGTATTATTTTCTGATAAAATGCGCATTCTTTTTTGAGAAACTTGAATCTCATTGTCATCACTCAGAATTTCAACATAATTTTCAAGCTCATGTATTGTTAAATCGCGTTAAATCAAATCAATTCGCGCAAAACCAGAACGCAACACTTTTTGTGAATCACGTTAAATCAAATTCGCGTAAAACAGAAATATCATCCTGAAAATAACTTTTTTATAAACATTATTTTTGTGTGTAAAAATTAAAAATAACAAAAGGTGAAAAATTGTCAAAAGTCATACAATAGTAGATAGCTTTGAACGACCGTATCTCAGCCAATTTTCATCAAAAATTCTTTTGTGGATCAACATTTTTACGGAAACTAAGTCATCTTTCTTTTCTGTGAACCAATGACTATACCTAAGTCCACACAGAAAAAATTATACACAAAAATTTAAATAAGGACAACAAATTGAAAATTTTCGGGGTTTTTAAATAGTCTTAATCACTTAACTTAGTGTTGGCCATTTACCCTCCCGCGGTCACATTGCCCGTTTCGGTCCATCATTCGGCCCGTCATGCAGTTGCTGATTTCTATGCGCTGATTCGCATGAAAATTGAATACGCGAGAAACCCAGTCGGAACCAAACGTGCAAAGACAAAACAAATGCAAACAAAAACATTATTTATGCGAAAGGCAATTTTTTAAACATGTATTATGGAAATATTATTCAATTGTTGTAAAAAAATTCATTTTCATGGAAAAATAGTCACCGATATTGCGTCTGGCGTCATCACAAAATATTGAACCAGATATTGAAAGTCTTATTTTAAGTAAACTATGTTAATATGTTTGTATAACATACATATGTATACTTAATATGTATAAGATTTATGAAATGTATTTTTTTTATTGTTAAATAAAAATACAATTTTTTTATATGCCAACATTTATCTTTATTTATTAACATCAGTGATGCACGAATTTCTACTGGGTCATTTTTTCTATACGTGGAAAAAACAAAACATTTCATTTTAATTTTTTTTTCGCTGGAATTTCTTCACACATTTGTACACATACTGGCGCGAAATGTTTGTTGTAAACGTCAGCGCGCTGTGACTTTTGGGCACCGCAGCTGGCCATCCCTAACTTAACTTATTTAAAAAATAAGTTTTTTGACTTTATAAAATGCTATTTTGATAGGAAATCTGATTCTCTACAAAAAGTTATATGATGTGTAGGCATTAACAATGTATAGTTTTGGAGTTATAGTTAAAAAAATTAAAAAATGGACAAATTTCTACCGTTCCCAAAAGTCCAAGCCGAAACTTAATTGCACTTTTGGACTTATCATTTTTAGGGTACAGTTGAACATATATGTAAGACAATGAAATACCTTTAAAGGGTTAGATCCTTATTCAAATACATAATCAATAGCATATTAGGGTTACCGGACATAGCCCCCACTAACATAATCCCCATATCGTAAATGGGGATTATGTCCGCTAATTATTGGGACATAGTCCCCATTTTCGGTATGGGGGTTATGACCGAAACCCCCATGGGGGTTATGTCCCAAAAATTTAATTAATTCAAACAGTTTTGGGTCTTATGTCCGTCTTTTTTTCCGGTTATAATCCCCACTTCGTTTTGGGATTATGACAACTTCTAAGGATGGACATAGCCGGTGTTGGATTTTTGGGAGTTTTAAATTCTGAGCTGCGGCCGTAGGCCGCCCACTTACCCCCTACTCTTATGTTAAATTACTGTGGCTAGCGAACTAGGTGTTGGATATATTATAGACTGATCCGCGGCGAAGCCGCCGCGAAGCTGGTGATGGACTTTTGGGAGTTTTAAATCCTGAGCTGCGGCCGTAGGCCGCCTACTTACTTTAACTTTTACGTAGAATTACTATAGCTAACGAAGCCGGTGTTGGACATAAGGACATAATTTCAATGGTGGCTTTGTTCAAAAAATCCCCATAATGGTGGTCTTGACCGAAACTGATGCTGACATAATCCCCATAGCTTTGGGGATAATGTCTGCTGTTTTATGGGGATTATGTCCGAAAATGTTGCCGTCATGGGGTCATGGGGACATAATCCCCATTTACGAAATGGACAAATCTAAAGTTACATGTTTTAAGTGTTGTAAAATAGAATTGAAACAATTTTAAAAGTTTCTGACTTTAAAAACTGGTTAATTAGACTAAACATAGGAAAACTGCATTATTTTTATTTTGAAATATTTTCTAAAATAAAAGTTATTTATGTGTTTCTGAGAGAGCCTTTTAAAATTCAGATTAACACCCGAATTCGACCTTCCGGCCAAAATTGCAATATCAAACAGAAACATTTTTCAATTTTTTTTTATGCAAATTTTATTTAAATTCATAGAGCTTTCAGATAAGCTTTCAGCCCATTAAAAAATTCATATTTCGTAAATTTCTGAACAGGTCTAATGTTATATGAATATACGCATAACTTATAACAGCACAATTAAGAACTATTCTGAAACAGCAGCAATGTTCTTATTACCATTTGATTCAAATAACTTACCTCTACCCGATATCCGAAACTACATATTAATCCGAGCTCTCTCAAAGTTACAGCTACATCAGAAGGCGTACCATCGGTCCTTCGATTAACAAAAGCCACTGCATAAGAATAGTAGTTTTGGTAAATGGGGCTAATTGGCCGTGACCAAATTTCTATCCCTTTATGTTTATAGATTCTTCTTCCTTGGATACCAAGGATATCTTGATCAACAGCTATGATTTTTCTATTCTGCAAAATTTCCTTGAATTCAGTTCTTATTGAACGTAAGTCTACCGACATTAAAAGTGGAGCCGCCAGTATGGACCAGATTGCAAACTGAGTCTTCGATTGTTCATAGCTTAGCCCAAAGTTACCTATAATGAGCTGGAAAGAGCAAAAAATGAAAATTTTTAATAATAATCACATCTCATCTTGGACATACATAAGTGAAGTAATTTTAACCGGTTCCTGCCCAAATTATGAAACAGATTTTGAAAAGAGTCCGAGTGGAGCTATCTTAAGTGAGGAGAATATTTAAAATGATTCAGCATCAAAATTTAAGTGATTTCAACTTTCCAGTGGAGGGTGGGAGACGGTAGCCATGTGGATTCAATGGTCTTTTGTGAAACAAAATGGAAACAAATTTGTTTTAAGAAATATAATTTACTTACACTTTTTTCTGTGAACTCTGCTTTGCATGAGGTAGCTAGCTGCATTGAAACTTGTCTACATGTAAAGGAATTTGCTGTATATGAATTTCTGTATATGTATACGAGTAGAAGATGCCTTTAACAGCGTAAAATTAAGGTCAATTAGTAGAGCGCATAGAAAAGAATAATAAAATTACTCTGGGAACCAACAATATGTTAAGTCTCAGGGTTATTAATCTCTCCCTAGGCACATCATCGAATATGTAGGCATTTGTGAGAGGTACTCCACAGGACGGTATAATTTTACCACTGATGTGGAACCTTGTGATAGAATAAACATTATAATCGCTGGAAAGATCGAAGATCAAGGTAAATACAATTTTTGAAAATCCTAGAAAAGTCTATAGTCCTAAAAAAGGTCTGTTAATTTAGAAAAATGTAGATGTCCTGGTTTTGAAATAAGATAATGATATTCGGTTCACGGTATTCCTTTAAGCAAATAAAATTACATTAAAAATATGGTACAACGGAATCGGTGGTAAAATAATATGAGCCGATTTTGCAACTTGAAAGCAGAAAATCTGTATATTTTGTTTTTTTTCCGGTCGATTTTAAATTTTTTTATAAGAAAAAAAGAAGAAGAAAAACTAATCACGGATTCAAGTTTCTCGATCGATAATAGCTGTTTAGAACAAAAACAAATTTTGAATCAGCTTAATAAACTCCTGTCTGTTTTTCAATCGGGTTTTAGAGCTGGCCACAGTTGTTCAACTGCTCTCCTCAAAATAATGGAGGACATAAGACCATCGTTTGATAGAGGCGACGTTACAGTCTTAACTTTGTTGGGCTTTTCTAAAGCGTTCAACACAGTTGACCACGAAATCCTTGGCTTAAAACTTAAAAACTACTTTGGCTTCGCAAATAGTGCTGCAAAGCTTCTAAATAGTTACCTGAGCAATCGTTACCAATTCGTGATGTGTAACAATAAACCATTTTTTCCAAAAAAACTTTACTCTGGTGTGCCACAAGGATCTATTCTAGGTCCCATCCTATTCAGTATATTTATTAATGACATTTCTGCTTCCTGTAAAAATGTTTCCATCCATCTATATGCTGATGATGTTCAGATTT
The DNA here is from genome assembly GCA_963662105.1 of Meiosimyza platycephala. Classification (NCBI taxonomy): domain Eukaryota; kingdom Metazoa; phylum Arthropoda; class Insecta; order Diptera; family Lauxaniidae; genus Meiosimyza; species Meiosimyza platycephala. Next base: position 60,767,888 of record OY759210.1, on the reverse strand, counting down.
ATTGTTCCAGACCTATTGGCCTTGTTGAAGATCTGATTGCACGAACTAATGAAGATCTTGATGCAATCTCCTCTTGGTCAAACCAAAATAATTTAAACCTCAACGCCAGTAAGTCTAAGTCAATTGTTATTTTGCAGAATCGGGTTGCAAATGAAGATTTACCATCACTTTATATGGGAGGCAATCTTATACCTTGCGAAAATAACGTAACGAGCCTAGGCTTCAAACTGAATTTGAACCTTAGCTGCGCTACCCAAGTTAACTCTACAATTAGTAAAATTTATTCCATCCTAAGAAAACTGTGGTCGACCACTTCTTTTGTACCTCAAATTGTTAAACTAAGGTTAGTAAAATCATTAATTGTGCCTCTTATATCTTTTAGCGAACTGGTTTATTGTCATTTGGATTATTCATCGTTTCAAAAGCTTCAAAAAGTTGTCAACACCTCAGCAAGATATGTATTTGACAAAGGCAGATTTGATCATATTTCACAATATTCCGTAAAACTTCTGAACTGTACACTCTCCAATTTCCTAAAAATGCATAATTTAGTATTCCTTCATAAGTTAATTCACACTAAAACACCTAATTATTTGTTTTGCAAATTACAGTTTTCTCAATCCTTAAGAAGCTATAATCTTATTTTGCCTCGCTTCAAGTATACAATGTCATCCAGAATGTTTTTCGTTAGTGTTGCCAAACTCTGGAATTCCTTGCCACTATCTATTAAATCCTTAAGCAATCCTAGATATTTTAAAATTGCAGTTCTTGACTTTCTTAATAATCTTTAACACCTTTCCTCAGTTATCTCTAACTTTTTGCACTCATAATCTTATTTGTTTTTCATTATTATTTTATCCAAAATTTATCTCATTGTAATTTTTATTCTATTGTACTCAAAAGACTATGTCTTATGTACATGTACCTCATAAATAAATAAATAAATTAAATAAATATGTATATATTTCAACGCCGAATCGAAAAATTTCAGGTCTATTAATATAGAAAAATGCAGATATCTTGGTTTTGAAAGAAGATATTGATATGCGGTTTACGGTTTTCTCTTAAGCAAATAAAGGTAAGTAGTGTGTGTATGCACATTTTTCATATAAAAGTTGGTGCGACCTTGAGTTGACCTTTTGTATATATCTATCTCGCTTGCACATATGTATACATGTATCTTCCATCTCGCTCGCACATGTATGTATGTATGTATACATGTATGACTCATGTTTCCGGTTTAGATAAGAATGACCTTGAGAAAGGTCATTTGTATCTATCTATCTATCTCGCTCGCACATATGTATATATGTATCTATCTATCTCGCTCGCATATGTATGTATGTATGTATACATGTATGTATGTATGTATACATGTATGTATGTATGTATGTATGTATACATGTATGACTCATCGCTTGGTTTCGCAATAGCTGATAAGAATTGGTATTGGAATTTCACAACACTAACCGCAGACGGTGAGGGGTTGCGCATTTGGGTAAGATAAGGAGTTGTGGATGTGGAATTGTGATGCGGATCGGGGGGTTGGGGATTGAGAGATGACTCATAAATCCTGTTTAGTAGATAACAGGTTCATAGGAAAAAATGATATAAAAGTGAAGCAATTTGTTTCATTTTGTTAGTTTGATTGTAAATTTTACGAATTTTAAAAAAACCTCAAACTATCGTTTTTAAATTTAAATTTTTTTAGAACAAAATGATTATTTTGAGGTTTTTATATAATTTGGGGGTTTTAAAAAATTGATAAGCCTACTTTTTAGTTTTGGTTACTATGTATATAAGTGATACAAGTTCACTTCACCTAAACACGCAATAGCTGATAAGAATGAATCATGCTTCCGGTTTAGATAAGAAACAAAACATGCTTTCACACGAATTTCACAACACTAACCGCAGACGGTGGGGGGTTGCGCATCCTGTGTAGATAAGGAATTGAGGATGTGGAATTGTGGTGCGGGGCCGGGGATCGGGGATCGGGGGCCGGAGATTGAGAGGTGAGTCATACATCCGGTTTAGATAAGAAAAACAGTATAAAAAGGTTTACTGACAACGATTAGATCTCATTCATCGGTTTTCACTCAAAGTTTTTCTTAAAAAATAAAAAAATGGCTGAATTTATTTGTGAAATTTGTCAAAAAAGTTTTGAACATAATCGTTCGTTAAAACGGCATATGAGAATAACTCATAACTCTAATGAATTAGAATGTGTAACGTGTAATATTAATTTTGGAAATCGAAGTGATTTCGTTAAGCATAATCGTTTAATACATTACACAGTTAAAACAACAAAATATTGTGATTTTTGTAAAAGTGATATATTAACAAATAGATGGTCCTATCATATACGCACAAATACATATAAAAAGAATTGTGGCGAACGTTTAAGTGATAATTTAGTTCATATCAAATCTGATTTCAATAATCGTATTGAAACTTTTAGATTTGAAAATCATCAGAAAGAAAATTTAATAGCTGAAAAATTTTTCGATACAATTAAAAATGAAGTTGTAGAAAAATTAAGAAATGCGTTAGAAAGACACACAAATATTAAATTTAACTGTGAACTCTTTTGTCAATATATGTTAGTGAAACATGAAGAGGAGTGTACAATAGAACTAAAGTCACATCAAACAAAAATGATGATAGTATCTGCACCCAACACAATAAATGACATTAATAAAATTTATTCAGATCAATGTGGCATATTATTAAAAAAGATGAGTGAATTTCAAGAACGTGATAGTGGATGGACATTAATAGAAATATCTCATCTTGAGCTAAACATAAATCAATATAAACCTATTAAAGGTTCTCAATACATAAGTTTACCACCATCAATAATAAAAAAACATGCGTGTGTTAACGTAAAAAATTCAGATGAATATTGTTTTAAGTGGGCAATAATATCTGCCTTATGTCCGGCATCTATTAATTCAGATAGATGTTCATCATATAAAATTAATGATATCAAATCAGATATCATATATCTTGATGACAACAACATTCTTTTAAATTTTCAAAACCTAACATTTCCACTATCCGTAAATAAAATCAAAGTCTTTGAGATGAATAATCCGTTAATTAGTATAAACGTGTTTGGATTAGAGAATAATGAAATTGTTCCGTATTATTTTACTCAAAAGGAAAAAGTTAACCACATTAATTTACTATTGTTGGAAGACGAGGAAAAGTTCCACTATGTGTGGATTAAAAACATTTCAAGGTAGAAATAGAAGAAAAAACTAATAAGAAAAAATTTGTTATATAATTACAGATTACTCAGTAGTCAATTAACAAAACATAATCACCAATTATATTTATGCAACACTTGTTTAATACACTTTCATAAGGAGAATGCAATAATACAACATCGTCAGGAATGCAATAAGATCATAACAAAAATGCCAAAGGTAGATAATAAATTTTTAACATTTAAGAATTATAAGAAGCAACTGGATGTGCTTTTGTTGTGTATGCTGATTTTGAATGTATCTTAGAATCAGTGAATATTGAAAATTCTAAAAAAATAAAATCAGTTCAAAAGCATATTCCTTTTGCATATAGCTATTATATTAAGTGCAATTACAATTCTAGTTTAGACATATTTAGAATATATAGTGGTGAAGATTCATCAAAGAATTTTTTCCAAAGTTTAGTTAAGAATAATTTAGACATTTATAATAATTATTTAAGTCAAATCAAGCCAATGAATTCCTTAACCCTTCTTGAACAAAAACGTCAAACTGAAGATGAAATTTGTCATATTTGTAAAAATCATTTGTCTTTTGAAGATAGGGTAGCCGATCACTGTCATTTAACTGGTGATTATAGAGGTCCTGCTCACAATCAATGTAATTTAGAATATCAAATTTCAAAATTCATTCCAATATTTTTCCATAACCTTTCTGCATACGATTTTCATTTGTTTATTAAAGAGCTATCATCTATTGAAGGTGATATAAACATTATCCCTTTAAATAAAGAATTGTATGTATCAGTTTCGAAAAGAATTCTAGTGAATGATACCATTGAACTTCGATTCTTAGATTCATTTAGGTTTCTGCCCTCTAGTTTACAAAAATTAGCAAGTTATTTATCTACAACAGATTTAAAAGTAGTAAAATCATTTTATAACAATGAGAATGAATTTAATCTAATGAAACGTAGAGGAGTTTTTCCTTACGATTATCTTAATTCAATAGAACGTCTCAAGGAAACAGAATTACCACCTCGTTCATGTTTCTTTAAAAATAAATAAATTAAATAATGAATTATGTGAACAAGTCGACTATGAGCATGCACAAAAAGTATGGGATACATTTAAATGTCAAAATTTATTAGATTATTTATTACTATATTTAAAAGTAGATGTCTTATTGCTATGTGATGTTTTTGAAAATTTTAGAAAAGTATGCAAAAGTATTTATAATCTAGATCCATGTCAATATTATACAACACCTGGTTTGTCTTGGGATGCAATGTTAAAAATGACAAAAATTAATTTAGAATTACTTACGGATATTAACATGTACAATTTTGTTAAGAGTGGAATTAGGGGAGGTATTGTTCAATGTAGTAAACGACATACAATTGCAAATAATAAATATATGAGCGATTATGATCATCAAAAACCTTCAAATTATCTAATGTATTTTGATGTTAATAATTTGTATGGTTATGCAATGTCTCAATATCTCCCTTATGGAGGATTCGAATGGGTTAAAGATGAAGATGTTAGAAATTTTAATATTGATGATATTAGAGATGATTCAGAAATTGGTTATGTATTAGAAGTTGATTTGGAATACAATTCCACTTTACATGATTATCATAATGACATACCATTTTGTGCTGAAAATAAAAAAAATGCTAATATGAAACAACCCAAATTAATTACAGATTTAAATGATAAAGAAAAGTATATAATTCATTATAGAAATTTAAAACAATGTTTGAAACATGGGCTAAAATTAAAACAAATTCATAGAATTCTCAAATTCAATCAAAGTGATTGGATGAAAAAATATATTGATTTAAACACCTTTCACAGAATACAAGCAAAAAACGAATTTGAAAAAATTTTTTTCAAATTATTAAATAATGCTGTTTATGGGAAAACTATGGAAAATGTAGACAAACGAAAGGATGTTAAGCTAGTATGTGAATGGGAAAGTAGAGGAAAGAGATTAGGAGCTAGAGCTCTAATAGCAAAACATAATTTTCATAGCTCACTTAAATTTTCTAATAATATGATTGCAATTCAAATGAATAGAGTGAAAACTGAATATAACAAACCAATTTATATTGGTTTCAGTGTCTTAGAATTATCCAAATATAAAATGTATGAATTTCATTATGACTACATGAAACCAAAATATCAAGATAAAATCAATTTAAACTATATGGATACTGATTTATTTATTTATAGTATACAAACAGATGATTTTTATAATGATATTCGAAACGATCTCATCTCCCAGTTTGATACATCTAAATATCCAAAACAAAATGTTTTTAATTTACCATTGTTAAATAAGAATGTATTGGGTATGATGAAAGATGAATGTGAGGGTAAAATAATGAAGGAGTTCGTTGGTTTAAGGGCGAAAATGTATTCTTGTAAAATTGATAATTATGAAAAACAAATTAAGAAAATTAAAGGTGTAAAAGAATCTGTAACAAATAAACTTAGTATAGATAATTTCAGAAAATGTTTATATGAAAAAGAAAATTATTCTGATTCTATGTATATTTTTAGATCTAAGTTACATCAATTGTATACACAAGAACTTTATAAACTAGTATTAAGCTTTTTAGATGATAAGAGATTTGTAAGAGAAAATCAAGTTGATACCTATGCATGGGGTCACTATAAAATAAAAGAATAAAAAATAACAATGGTTTTTTAATTTATTTCAGATTATATTTTTTGAATAAAAACTTTGAACATAGATGTCCACAAACATTTTTCATATAAAAGTTGGTTCGACCTTGAGAAGGTCATTTGTATCCATCTATCTCGCTCGCACATATGTATACATGTATGACTCATCGCTTGGTTGCGCAATAGCTGGTAAGAATTGGTTACGCAATAGCTGATAAGAATGAGTCATGCTTCCGGTTTAGATAAGAAACAAAACATGCTTTCACACGAATTTCACATGATCAGATATAAAGCAGTTCATTACCAGATAGTGATCAGATATAAAGCAGTTCATTTCCTGATAGTGATCAGATCAGTATCTGATAACGATCTGATCACTATCTGGTAATGAACTGCTTTATATCTGATCACTATCTGGTAATGAACTGCTTTATATCTGATCACCATCAGGTAACGATCTGCTTTATAGCAGATCATTACCTGATCACCATCAGGTAATGATCTGCTTTATATCAAGTAATGATCTGATCACCATCAGCCCTTAAAATTCAGCTAAAGATTTCAATGCGGCGGTCCTCAAAATTCAGAGGCGCACCCCCGGCCCTGGATGCCGGCGCTGGAAAACTAACCTTCTGTAAGAACCTCCTTACATTTCTGATTTTTTCACACAAAATAAATCATGAAACGGCGGATATTTTGTGTATAATTAACTCAAAAGGGTCACTAACGTGACTTTTTGAATAAAATCTCCGAAAAATTTTTTATTTTAACGGAAACCCCATTTTTGTTAGTGAAATAATGTTGTTGAAAAAGTCATAAATTTTGGTAAGTTTTTATCTGATGGTTTTAGAAAAAATCTCTTTTGTGTAGTTTTCTACACAAGGAGCAGATGAAGGTTAATCAAAAACATAATGATTCAAAACTTAAGATATTAGTATGCAAGATACTTGATATTACTGTAGCAAACGATTTACTCAAAATCGGTTCAAGGTACACGCACTTCCCCTATAAAGCGGTGGATTTTAATAATTTGTTTAGCCTTTTGTGGATTTTATAGTCCTAATTTTAATAAAAACAAACAAAATATTTATGTTTTTTAAATTTTTATTCAAAAATAAAATTATAAAATTTTCCAATAATAATTTTTTTAATAAAATTCTCTCCTTTAGAGAGCTTTCCTATTATCTCATCCTCTATTATATTGAATTTTGGTGGCAAAAACAATACGTTTTCCTCCAGCTCCAGCATGATCCTTTCTCCATACTCCGTCTCCAACCTGATCGCCTTTACAATTTTGTAGGGTACTCCTACAGGAAATTTCTTTTGCGAAATTGTTATTTTTTTATAATTCTTCTTCTTCTCCGAAATTTTATTTAAAGATGTTAGAAAATCCATTCTTTGAAAACTTTAACAAAACTTTTTAATTTTCAAATACTTATGAAACAAAACTTGTAAAATTTACAATCAAACTAACAAAATGAAACAAATTGCTCAACTTTTATACCATTTTTTCCTATGAACCTGTTATCTACTAAACAGGATGTATGACTCACCTCTCAATCCCCGGCCCCCGATCCGCATCGCAATTCCTTATCTAAACCGGATGTATGACTCACCTCTCAATCCCCCAGCCCCCCCACACACGACAATTCCACATCCACAATTCCTTATCTACACAGGATGCGCAACCTCCCCCCCCACCGTCTGCGGTTAGTGTTGTGAAATTCGTGTGAAAGTATGTTTTGTTTCTTATCTAAACCGGAGGCATGACTCATTCTTATCAGCTATTGCGTAACCAATTCTTATCAGCTATTGCGCAACCAAGCGATGAGTCATACATGTATACATATGTGCGAGCGAGATAGATAGATACAAATGACCTTATCAAGGTCGAACCAACTTTTATATGAAAAATGTTTGTGGATATCTATGTTTAAAATTTTTATTCAAAAAATATAATCTGAAATAAATTAAAAAACCATTGTTATTTTTTATTCTTTTATTTTATAGTGACCCCATGCATAGGTATCAACTTGATTTTCTCTTACAAATCTCTTATCATCTAAAAAGCTTAATACTAGTTTATAAAGTTCTTGTGTATACAATTGATGTAACTTAGATCTAAAAATATACATAGAATCAGAATAATTTTCTTTTTCATATAAACATTTTCTGAAATTATCTATACTAAGTTTATTTGTTACAGATTCTTTTACACCTTTAATTTTCTTAATTTGTTTTTCATAATTATCAATTTTACAAGAATACATTTTCGCCCTTAAACCAACGAACTCCTTCATTATTTTACCCTCACATTCATCTTTCATCATACCCAATACATTCTTATTTAACAATGGTAAATTAAAAACATTTTGTTTTGGATATTTAGATGTATCAAACTGGGAGATGAGATCGTTTCGAATATCATTATAAAAATCATCTGTTTGTATACTATAAATAAATGAATCAGTATCCATATAGTTTAAATTGATTTTATCTTGATATTTTGGTTTCATGTAGTCATAATGAAATTCATACATTTTATATTTGGATAATTCTAAGACACTGAAACCAATATAAATTGGTTTGTTATATTCAGTTTTCACTCTATTCATTTGAATTGCAATCATATTATTAGAAAATTTAAGTGAGCTATGAAAATTATGTTTTGCTATTAGAGCTCTAGCTC
>OY759210.1:60374089-60759094 GCA_963662105.1 Meiosimyza platycephala | reverse complement strand
TATTGTGTTCAGTAGGGAAGCACTATCATTAGCATCAAGTAAAATGAAATGATGATGACTTGGATTAGGACATGGATGACGAGCTGATCAATGGAAGGATGACCGTTATTTGCCGCGGCACATTGGGAGTCCTCCGGAAACGGAACCCGTTATTCCTGCGGGTCCCGCTGAAGGAGCTGATGTGAGCTTGCTCTGCCTAGATGACCGCCGCGGTACGTATCAGAAAGCAGCTACTTCGGGCCCTGGTCAGGGAGTGTGTATTGGATGCAGAAGTAGATGTTTGCATTGCTCCGGGCGAGCACTAGTCCGTCCGTGTCTTCCGGGACTAGCAAAGTGCAGGTCAGGCCTCAGGGAACTGGGGTAGGGGTGTCACCCCGAGGGTATACCCGTTCCTGGCTATTGCGGCCCGCCCCCCTACACACGATACGCTGAATTTCAAAACCGTATGTCAATTTTAAAGGAAACAACAGAGATGGACGAAAAGACGAACGACTACCCCTTCGACAAGAGATCAAAGCTGAGGAGGTCTCCGGTCGCTTCCACTAGCGCTGCCACTATCGCTGCTGCCATGGAAGTAGACCTAACAGCCCAAAACGATGGAACTCCCAACAGTGGAAACCAACACGGTGCATGTCCCAAGAGACTCACAAACGTGTTGAGAACAACACCTGGCCAAACGACTGCTAGAGGCAGTCAGCCAAAAAAGACGCCGGGACTGCCCAAACAGATTGAAGTAGAAGCAGTCAACACAGAAATTGTGACGTCTTTGCCTGTATCCACATCAGGTAGAACAGAAGAAGAGAAACCCTCTCCGCGCCAGCAATACCTCCGCAAGCTGCGTGAAGATGAGGAGCAGGCACTGGCTAAATGCCGATTGGCTATTGCTAAGATGAAACAGGCCATGCAAAAACAGAGGAACATCAGCATGGATGTAAAAGATGGTGTCACGGAATTGGAGGAACTGTTTGACATTATTACGCATAGTCGAAGAGCTTGGCGAAGATTGGAGGAGGAGAAAAAGAAGACCGCACCTCCGGAGACAAATGCAGCTGTAGCAAATGAAACTCCATCAGCCCGCCCGATAAGGCACGCATCGAGCCCGGCGCAGCCTAGTACAGGCAAAAGACCGAGGGAAAAAGAAAACACCACGGCCCTCCCGCGCCCAAAAAGGACAGCTACAAATGTGGCAAAGTCCGATAAAGCTGAAAAGCCGCAGGAAAATAACTCTGAGAAATGGCAAGAAGTCAAAAGACGAGCAAAACCAAACCCTCTCAGAAGAACGGGCGAAACAAAGAAGGAAAAGGAGAAAGAAGTAAGGAGAGGAGGGAAAACCCCAAAAAAGAGAAGAGAGAGAGGGCAACGGCCGAAACCGGAGGCAGTCCTCATAAAACCGACAGAAGGACATAGCTATTCGGAGGTGCTCAAAAACCTGCGTAGCAAAATTCAGCCCGAAGAGGTCGCCAATATAAGAGGCATCAGGAAAACGAGGACTGGTGCACTCCTCCTAGAAATGGAAAGAGGGGGAAAGGTGGAACCCGAATTTTTCCAGAGGCTCAAAACCACTGTAAAGGAAGATGCTTTTGTAATGGAGCTGAAACCAGTCGCTACAGTGGAAATAAGAGACCTGGATTCTCTTACTGTCCAACTAGAAGTTGAACAGGCCATCAAAAAGGTGCTAGGAGATCAACTTGAGGAAATGCGCGTCAGGGTAACAGCACCAAACAAGCGTGAGCAAATACGAGCGTTTGTAACACTAGCGCAAGAAAAAGCGGAAAAATTGCTCAAAGAAGATGGCATAAAAATCGGTTACGTCAGAGCCAGAGTTAGACTCTGCTCAAGCATCAAAAGATGTTTCCGATGTTTCGGAATGGGCCACTTGCAAATGGACTGCAAGGGACCGGATAGGAAAGGTGAAGGTCTGTGTATGAGATGCGGAGAGCCAGGACATAAAATAAAGGAGTGCAGCAAAAGACCAAAGTGCTGCCTGTGCACAGAAGCTGGGCGTAGCCGGGTAGATCATATACCTGGCTCAACTAAGTGCCAAGCGACAAAGTGAGAATACTCCAGGTCAACATGCATCGAAGCAGAACGGATGATGCGCTATTAGAGCAGATGGCAATAGAGAAGAAAGCGGACGCTGTCGTTATAAGTGAACAGTATGGGCGAGTGAATCGAGAAAACTGGTTAAAAGATGCGACCGGTACTGCAGCAATCTGGCTGCCTAGCAACAGCAGGTTTGTCAATACACTTAAAGGTGCAGGGAACTGCTTCGTATACGTGCAAAACACGAGCTTCACTTTGCTCAGCTGTTACCTAACCCCAAGCGATAGCATTGCTGAATTCCAGAAGAAGCTTGAAAGCATTGAAGACAAAGTGCTGGAAATTGGAGGTCCCTTTATCGTCGCAGGAGATTTCAACGCTAAAGCTGTCGAATGGGGAACGGCAGCAACAAACTCTAGAGGCAGACGCGTGCTAAACATGGCCGCTAGGCTGGGCTTAGCCGTCGCTAAAATTGGCGCAGCTACGACCTTCAGAAGACCAGGGTGCGAGGGCACCACACCAGATATCACTCTAGTGTCAGAGAGCTTAGCTGGACTGCTTAAAGAATGGAGAGTCCTGGAAGATTTTACTGGTAGTGATCACCAGTATATCACTTACCATCTAGACTCAGGAATTCGCCCCATCCAGGCACCAACAAGAAGAGGCACGCGAAAATGGAATGTAGCGAAACTTAGATCCGAATATTTGCTGGCAAATATCGACGAAAACTCATTGCCAACTGACACAACTAGGGACGCCAGAACTCTCACAAATGCGACTATGCAGCGATTAGCTCAATGCTGCAACGCATCGATGCCTAAAGTTGGCACAAGCCGCAGAAAAGATGCCGTATACTGGTGGACAGATGAAATAGCAGAAATTAGACGGAACTGCCTACGGATGAGGAGGAAACTCACTAGAGCCAGACGATTAGGCGCCGCTACAAATGAAGCCGAAAACTACAAACAAGCCAAGAAACATTTGAAGCTTGTCATAGAGCGTAGCAAAAGAGAAAAATGGGAGGAACCCCGCAAAGATCTGAACAACAACCCATGGGGTCTCGGCTATAAGATCGTTATGAAGAAACTGGGCTCTAAAATTCCTGGCGCAAATATGAACGGCGATACCATGAGCAACATCGTTGATGCCTTATTCCCTACGCATAACCTGCAGCAGGAAGAACAAGACGCGCTGCCTGTTGGATTAACCCCATTATTTTCTGAAGAAGAATTAAAAGGAGCAGCAAAATCTCTCAAGAGTAGCAAGGCTCCAGGACCTGATAGAATCCCTGCAGAAATACTGAAAATAGTAGCGGAAAATCGCCCAAGTGTTCTACTGTCGATGTATAATGCGTGCCTTAAGGAAGGCTTATTCCCCGAAGTGTGGAAAAAGCAAAAACTAGTACTGATCAGCAAAGGCAAAGGAGATCCTACCCAACCATCAGCATACAGACCACTGTGTATGCTTGATAGCGCTGGGAAGCTGCTAGAGAAGATGATAAAAACTCGTTTATCCGCAGTTATTGAAGACGCTGGTGGATTATCGGAACGACAACATGGATTCAGAGCAGGAAGGTCAACTCTTGGCGCTATAGAAGATGTAGTGTCTAGCGTAGAACACGCACAGCGAGGGAACCATCACTCCAGGAGGATTGTCTTGTTGGCAACACTAGACATACGCAACGCTTTTAACAGCCTCAGGTGGTCAGATATCATTGAAGCTCTTAAGCTAAGGTTTGCTACTCCGCAATATCTGCTGAGGATCCTGCAGAGCTATCTAAGGGACCGGGAGCTCAATTATGACACCTGCGAAGGAAGAAAGACAAAAAGGATAACATCCGGAGCAGCGCAAGGGTCTATACTAGGCCCAGACCTCTGGAACTTGAGCTACGACGGAATCCTCCGAATCGAAATGCCGGATGATACACATCTGGTGGGGTACGCAGATGACATTGCAGCTGTAATAACGGCTCGCAACACCGAAGAGGCCAGGAGAAAACTAAACCAGGTTATGCTAAGGACAAGGGAATGCTTGCAGGCTCACGGACTCCAACTCGCCACCGAAAAGACGGAGGTTATACTGCTTACTAAGCAACACATACCATTAGAACTGGAGCTGCCAGTATGCGACAGCATTCTTACAACAAAGAAGGTAGTTAAGTACCTTGGCGTAAGAGTTGACCCAAAATTGACATTTTGGGCTCAATTACAACACGCAGCAACAAAAGCAGCCAAGATAACAGGCATGCTTAGCAAGCTCATGGCAAACATCGGTGGACCAACGCAAAGTAAACGGAAACTTCTAATGGCGACAACAAACTCGATACTGCTCTACGGCAGTGAGATATGGGCAGGAACGCTAGAGGCGAAATGTCGGCAAAGGACGCTACTGTCAGTGCAACGAACTGTTGCGCTCAGAGTTGCATGTGCGTACCGCGCAGTCTCCAAAGCGGCTGTGCTAGTAATAAGTGGGGTTATCCCCATTGACCTACTAGCCAGCGAACGTAAAATGGTCTGGGACGCAAAAAAGGAGGGAAACCTGATAATAAGTTTTGCAGACGCAAGGCAGGAAACCCTCTCTAAGTGGCAGGACAGGTATCGCTCAGAAGTCAGCGGCAGGTGGACAAGAAGACTGATCCCTTGCATAAGAAGATGGTTTGAGAGAGACTTTGGCGAAGTAAATTATTACCTCACTCAGTTTTTATCGGGCCATGGATACTTCCAGAAGTATCTACACCATATGGGCAAAACAGAGCACCCTTTCTGTATATATGGAGACGCTGATGAAGATGACGCAGAGCACACCTTCTTCAACTGCAATCGATGGGACAACGAACGCACATCCTTACAGGAATCAGTCGGCCAGTGCTCCGCTGACAACGTGATCGAAAGGATGCTGCAGAGCGAAGAAAACTGGAATGCAGTTGCAAGTTTTACTGAGTACGATCTCAGAAAAGAGAAGTGGGACCTGGACGCAGGTATATGATTTGAGGACAAATCAAGGGACCTACCCCGAAGCAATGCTAACGCAGTCCCAGGGTAGGAGGCCTGGGGGTCAAAGGTTGTGGGTTTTAGTGAAGTGACACACTCTGAAGCTATGACGGTAGCTTTAGGATAGTGAATTGCATAGATATTGCAGTACATTTACCACAACCTTCCCCACGAAAAAAAAAAAAAAAAATTATTATTATTATTTAACACACTCTGAAGCTATGACGGTAGCTTTAGGATAGTGAATTGCATGGAATTTGCACTACATTAACCACAACCTTCCCCACGAAAAAAAAAAAAATATTATTATTTATAAGAAGAGTATAAAATACAAAACTAACAATTGTATTGCGTTCTGACTACCAGGGTCTACGACGCAAAAACAAATAAACGAAATAAAAGAAATTAAATATAACAAAAAAAACCTTTAAAAAACTAAACTGCGACGATTGCGACGAAAATGTTTATTTAAATGATAAAAATTGACTTCTAGAATATCTACAGCATCGAGAATATTTACAGCAGTAAATGATATATCAAATTAAAGAACTCATCGAGCTGAGTGCACTAAAACTATCAGCTTCGAGATTGGTTAATCAAATTCTGAGGCATAAACGTGGAAAGATTTGCTATTTCTTAAATTTTTTCAAGTAATTCACTGATTAACTACCAAAGCCTTACTGTACCTATTCTAGATCACGTCAACTTTTATCAATTGAATAAAAAAAATTGCATCTCATTCTTTCGCAGTTTCACTTCTAACGTGTGTGAACTTCACACATGCTTTTTTTCACGTCGTTTTCGAGACATCGGTCACTTTCGGTTTTTGGACCAAAAAAAAAGTTGGTTCAACCTAATTACAAATATCTCAAGAAAATATATCTATATATAAACATATTATATGTCAAATTAAAGGTAATTAAATTTGTTAGAAATAATGTTCACATTACTTTTTCGTTCGCATGTTAGTTTCGGCGAAATAAATTGATTTATAAAAAAATTTAGTTTTTTTTCGAAAAAATGAGAAAAAAGTAAAAATCATCTGCAAATTTTATAAAGAAAAAAAAACTGGAAAAATCATTTTGTTTTTTTATAGCATAGTCTATATATTTATGAAGAAAATAAGATATTATTTAGGAAAAGCGATTAAGAAATGGAAAAGTTATATAAAATTGAATAAAAAATAGCCATATTGCATTTTTGCCTTTAGCCCCAATATGCAAATTTTTTAATGAAATTTTGTTATGTAGATACTAGCATATGCTAGAAATTAAAATGTTGGCTCCACCCCCCGAAGTGGGCAAAAACCGCAATAACGAACCCAAATTCCCATTTTTGGCCATTTTAGAGCGTGGGGCCAGTTCCGAAAGAATTTTAAACACCGCCATCGTGCCCAGCATTCTCGAAAACGGGGGGTTACAAATATTTTACCGATAGAAGACGCGGAATATGCGATTTCGTAATTTTGGGGGCGGTTTTTATTCATTTTGAGGGGTGGGGCCAACTCCATAAGAATTTTGAGTACTGCTATCGTATTCAGTACCTTCTAAAACGGGGGATGACAAATGTTTTAGTGAAGGAATATGCGATTCCTCTATTTTGGGAGCGGTTTTTGGCCATTTTGGGGGTGGGGTCGACTCTAAAAGAGTTTTGAAATCCGCCATCGTGTTCAGCATCGTCGAAAACGGGGGGCGGAGGTGATCTGGTTGCTGCTTAAAATATTTGCATTTTTCGAGGTTTTTTCCGACTCACAGAATCTACTATAGCCCGTTCTGCAGAGTTCCAAATATTTTCTTGATTATCAAATTTTACTAAAATGTACGAAATTTTTCCAAACAAATTACTAACAAAAAAGATCCGCGCTTTTCCCATCTCAAAAACTCTAGCAAAATGAGATTATATCATATTAAATTACAAAATCTACACATGCGATTATTTTCACTTACTGAAAAAAAGGTCATTATTATAAATTGTCTACATGTACTGAAAATGTCCTTAAAATTCGCCAATTGTACTAAAAATACGACAAATGTATCGAACGTACTGAAAACTTGTCGAATGTACTGAATTCGATTTTTCAGGTCGCAGATGTACCGAAAAAAGTACAAATGTACCGAAA
The DNA here is from genome assembly GCA_963662105.1 of Meiosimyza platycephala. Classification (NCBI taxonomy): domain Eukaryota; kingdom Metazoa; phylum Arthropoda; class Insecta; order Diptera; family Lauxaniidae; genus Meiosimyza; species Meiosimyza platycephala. The sequence continues at coordinate 60,751,945 of OY759210.1, read as the reverse complement.
ATGCCATCACTGGCACGCACCACTATCTAAATACATAACGAAATTTTATTAAAAAATTTGGAAATTTGGTTTAGAGAAATTCTTACCCACATAAAAAAACGGAAAAATTGGCAAAAATGTAATTCGGCCATTTTTATTCAATATTATATAACTTTTCCATTTCTTGATCGATTTTTTTACATATTATCTTATTTTCTTCATAGATATATAAACTAAAATAATATGATTTTTCCAATTTTTTTTCTTTTATAAATTTGCAGTTGATTTTAACTTTTTTTTAATTTTTTCGAAAAAAACAAAATTTTTTTAGAAATCAATTTATTTCACCGAAACTAACAAGCCAACCAAAAAGTAATGTAGGCATTATTTATAGGAAATTTAATTACCTTTAATTTGACGTATATTATTATTATTATTATTTTATTAAAAAATATAATCAATTACAATTTTTTAATTTATATACTAACATTAACAACGAAGGCCCTCAGCTAGGATATTTAAACATAAATTAAAATAAGGGAAAATGCATATAATAATATTGCTATACTTCAAAAAAGTGTCCGGCCCGTTTAAGAAAAAGAGAAAAAGTTGTGATGTTTTTTTCGGTTGGTATTGTTAATATCTCTTGCAGGCTTTGAATTTTTAGGCTGTGGCAGATGCTGTCAGCTGCTGTACATTGATTAATGAGATGCATTATGGAAACATCATTGTTGTAGCAAAGTGGGCAGGAGGTGCCGCCTGAATTGTTGAATAGCTTCTTATGAGTTAATTTAGTATGACCGATACGAAATCTTGAAAATGCTACGAGTTCTCTTCTGGATACTGTCACTGGGTACTTCGGGGAATTCTCATAGGGTTAAAAAGTTTATAAATGTGGGAGTAGTTTGTCCAGTTATGATTGATGGTTTCCAGGCAAATCTTGTCCACAGCTTTATGTAGGTCTTTTCGGTTGTTACAGGCTTGGGTGATAAGTGGTGATTTTGGAGCAAGTTTAGCAGCCTCATCTGCTAGAGTGTTTCCAGCTATGCCAATGTGACTTGGAATCCAAAGTAATTTAAGCCGGGAGCTGTTGCTGATTATAATGTCTCTAATCTGATTGATTGTTGGTTCGATGCTGTTTAAGTCTTGGATGGCTGAGATTGTGGACAAGGAATCGGTGCATATGATAATTTTATACCTTTTTTTTTGAGCGTATATGGCTGCATGTAATACAGCAGCTGCTTCTGCGCAAAAAACGGATGCAAAGTTAGGAAGAACAGCTGCCTTGAGTAAAACCGTATTTTCATGTACTACGCTAAATGCTGTGGCTATGTCATTTTTTGAGCCATCTGTGAAAACACAAGTCCAGTCACTATATTTACTTCGAATGGAGTTGAATTCACGTAGAAATATGTCGGGGCTGTTATCCTTTTTCCAGTAGTGTAGTGAAGTATCAATGGTATTTGATGGTAGTTCCCATTGTGGAAAACGAAGTCTGTATATAGGGGTCGACCTTATGATGATATCATTTGTTTTTGCGAAATCCATTACTCGGCAGATTGCTGATGGTAATTTAGGACTTTTTTACGTTTTAGTCTGGCTTTGACCAATTCAGATACATACGTGCGGTCTGAATTAACTATTTTTGAAACAAGTCGTTCTGTCTGATGAATAAATCTCTCATCCAATGATGTTAGTCCTGTTTCAGTAAGGATATTTTTTATCGGAGAGGATCGGAATGCACCCAGCGACAGTCTGGCAGCAGCATGGTATATAGTCTTAATTTTTTGTAAATTAGTTTTTGAGGTATATCCATAAGCAATAAATCCATAATCAATTTTAGATATAATTGTAGCTTTTGTAATATTTATTAAAGAGTGTGTGTTTGGTTCTAGTTTTAAGTTACTTAAACATTTAATAATATTTAGTCTTTTGCTTAGTGAATCACAAAGTGCTTTGATGTGGGATGTCCACTTATATTTCTTATAAAAAGTTATGCCTAATATCTTTAAATCTGTTACATTTGCTATTGTTGTTGAGTTTAGTAAAATATTAATATTTCTACAATTATTCTTACGGCATATATGCAGATGTTTACTTTTTTCAACAGATATTTTTGCACCACTATATTGGCACCAATTTGTTATAGAAATATAAAGCTCATTTAGTCTTTCAATAAAGATATTTGTGTCCAAAAGTTTATTGAAAATGTATAAATCATCTGCATATATGACGTGCTTAAAGTATTTATGTTCATCTATAATAACACTTAGTTTGTTAAAAGCAATTAGAAAAAGGACTACGGACAATGGTGAGCCTTGAGGTATCCCATTTTGCAAGTTCGATGTATCAGAAAGAGAAGTTTTAATTTGTACCCGAAATTTTCTATTTGTTAGAAAATTCTTAACATAGTTTATGATTTTTGGTCCCAATTTCCAAGAAATCAGTTGGTCTATCACTGAATGTATTCCTACACGATCGAATGCCTTTTCTGCATCTATAGAGATGATGGAAGTGTGGTTTTTTGTTGTAAGGGAATCACAAATATGTTCGTCTAATGCTAGTAAAGTGCCTAAGGTCCCAGTTCCTACTTTGTATACGGTCTGTTTGTTCGATAGTTTATTTTCTTGTGTTAGAAACCAAGCAAGTCTGCATGCAATCATCTTTTCTAATACCTTGCTTAAACATTAGAGTAATGAAATTGGTCTATATCCTGATGTTGAGTTGATTGGTTTTTTTGGCTTTCTAATGGGGATTACCATTGCTGTTTTCCATTGTTGTGGTATAGTGCTGGTTTCGAAAATTTCATGATAAAGCTGACATAGTCTTTGTTTGGCTAAGCAAGGTAAATTTTTTATTATTGGATAAGACAGTTTGTCGAATCCAGGAGTTTTTCCGCTAAGCAAGTTGAGGCATGTTTGCAATTCTAGTGTAGTTATATTTCTTTCTATGAGTTTAGCGCGGTTGGGTAGATTGTAGGTAATGGAAATTTGATTTTGTAAGTTTTGTTTTTTTAATAAAAATTCGCGCGTGAAATTTGTGTCATCTGAGTATAGAGACCAAGTTTTTGCTAAAATATTAGCGATATCCACTGGTTCACTGAGGCAGTCTCCGTTCTCCGTTTTCATAAAATCAATTTTTGTTGAGGAGTGAGCTCCAGACAAGGCTCTAACCTTATCCCACAACAGTTTTGGTGGCGTCAAAGGATTAATATCTTTTGTGAAATGTACGAAAGAATTCCTTTTTGCAGTTTGAATCTAGCGTTTGCTTTTTTGTAAAGGAGGATGTTTTCAGTAGTGGGATGTCTTTTGACTAAATTCCATCTTTGTCTTTTATCAAGTCTTAAGTTTTGAAGTTGATGATTCCACCAACATAATTGATTTCTACGAAAAGAGTTACAAGTTTTAGGGATCGCTTCATTTGAAGCACGTACAATGGCTTTTTGGAAGCGGGCTATTTTTTGATTTATATTATTGCATTCTGCAATATTTGAGATATATTTTTCAGCTAGAAGCTGAAATTTTGCCCAATTGGCTAAGTTGGTATTAAAACGGGTTACTTTTTGATTGTGAACGATACGGGGTGTGTCAAATAAATTAATTACAATCGGAAAATGATCACTGCCGTGTAAAAAATTGTCTATGGACCAGGAAGCTGTAAGAAAAAGCTGTTGAGAACATATAGTTAAATCAATATTAGTGAAGGTAGAACGTGTAGAGAAATGTGTAGGAGAGTTGGTATTAAGTACTAGCAAATTACTATTTTGTATAAATTTCGTTACAATTTTTCCTTTTTTGTTGTATGTGGCTGATCCCCACAAAGGGCTCCATGCATTGAAATCGCCAACGAGCAATATTGGCTTATTGATATTACTGACAATATTATGTAAGTCGTTTTCGGAAAAATTGTCAGTTGGTGAGATATAAACACTTAGAATTACGAAAGATATATTAGCTTGGACTTCAGCTGCGATTGCTAGAATATTTGAGTTTATGTTAATAATTGAATGTTGAAGAATTTTTGATATTAAGAGAGCAACACCTCTCTTTGCAGTTTGTGAGGAGGAAATATTATTTTTACCATAGAAAAAGAAGTTTTTTGGGATACATAAGGCTGCAGGATCGCAATGCAAATGGGTTTCTTGTAATGATATTATGTTTGGAAGGTTATCATTTATAAGTATCTGAAGCTCGTTTAAATTGTTATTAAAACCGTTTAGATTCCACTGAAGGATTCTAAGTACCATAATATATTATTTTAGGAAGAATGCTCTTAGCAATTTGTATTTCAAAGCATACAAAAAACAAAAACAGTTGTTGGCTTTTTATCTGTTCTGTATCGAGGTTCAGGAATATGCTTATGATAACATGATTAAATATAGTATGTACTATGCGTATTTGTGTGTTAAGACATATCATTATCAGATGAGTCAATTTGATCTGTGTTATTGATCGTTTCACTAGCTGTAGTTTTAGTTGTAAGGTCTGATAGTGATGTTGTTGCTGTGTTAGCTTTTTTATTATTGGGGGGGAGGTGAGAATGCTGTCGAGAAAGATGTTTAGAAACTATTTTTTGTAAACGTAATTTTGATGCATGGGAAGCTGAGTTGCTAGCAGAGTTATGTGTGGAGAGGGTGTGAGAGAGCTGTTGAGAATCTGTATTGTGTAAATGTGGGTTTGATATATGAGCGGCTAAGTCGTTAGAAGAATTTTGTATGGAGAGAATGTGAGAAAGCTGTTTAGAATCTATTTTTTGTAAATGTGAGTTTGATGTAGGAGTGGCTGAGTTATTAGAAGAATTTTGTGAGGAGAGAGTGTGAGAAAGCTGTAAGTTGTTGGAGAGAGAGAGATTTGCGTTTGCTTGTTGATCGGAAAAAGTGGTTTGACTGGAAATTGGATTGTTGAGATCGGTGTCCGAGAATGGACTAATACTGGTTGATGGTGATATTTCTTTAAGTGAGAGAGTATTGTTATTGTTCGTATTCTTTTGTTTATTTGAGTTTATTGAGGTAGTGGAGTTTATGTTTTCTTTTGAGGATTTCGTTACTTCGGAGAATGTAGGTTTTGAGTTTGAATTGAATTGATATTGTTCTCTGTATTTACGTCTTGCTTCACCAAGGCTGCATTTATTTTGTGTTTTAATTTTTAAAACTTCTTTTTCTTGCTGATATTTTGGACAGTCATTTGAGAAAGAGGTGTGAGAAGTGAGGCAATTGGCGCACATGACTCGTACACATTTTTCCGGATCGTGGGGAGGGAGGTTGCAAGTACCGCATGATGGATTGTTCTTGCAATATTTTGCTGTATGGCCAATAATTTGGAAATTTCTACACCGCATGGGATTAGGAAAATGTTCATTCACTTTGACGGTATACCAGGCAATGTCAATTTGACTAGGAAGTTGAAATGCATTAAACGTGAGTAGAATCACACCAGTTGGAATGGAATTTCCATCAACTTTTTTATTAAATTTGAATACATTAACGACACCTTGAGTTTTCAAATCATCTAAAATTTCTTGTTCAGATGTTGGAATCAGATTACGGTCGTAAATTGTACCTTTAAAGGTGTTTAAAGTTTCGTGCAGGGTTATGGAAACGGGACATAAGCCACCAAAATTTTTAGCTTTTAGGAATTTATCAGCTATCTTTTCTGATTTAGTAAGAATTAAAAGATTGCCATCACGAAGTATGCTGACTTGTTCTAATTCGGTGCTTATGCTGTCCAAAGTTTTTTTTTTAGCAAAAACACTAAAAGACGACACAGGTTTGCTTGCATCAGTAGATTTTATTGTTAAAAATTTTGGATTTTTTGTTCCACAGGCTAACTTTAATATAGGTGGAAAAGATTCTTTAGTGGGGCTTAATTTTTTTTTTCTTTGCTCGAGGACTTGATTCTGGGATCTCGTCGAGAAGGACACTAAACCGGTTCCCCAACCGGTCTATTACCACTCATCACTCAGGAAAGGGAAAAACAAAAAATTTATTTTATTTGCTTTAATGAAAAAAAAACTCACTGATTTAAAAACGAAAACAAAAGAAAATAAATACGAACTCGTAGTGTATTCAACGAAATAGCAAACGGCGGTGTAAGAGAAGAAAGAGAAGATCAACTCACGACTGTACGCTTTGAAAGGTAGTCGATGACTGCATTTGACGTATAGTAAATTTATATATACAGTGGCGAGCATAACAGAGTAAATGATTGCCTTTGCCACATGTCTGATTCTGCAAAAATTTTAATACTTAACCAAATGAATCGAAACTTTCAGGAATTATTAATTATTATTTATCAAAGAAAATGCAAAATGTAACATTTCAAAACAAAATTTGTTTTTTTAATTAAACAAGTTATTGTAAGGATACCCATATTTTCTCAGTTTTGCACATTTCGCGAATTGCATTAAAAGCTGCAATTGTTCAGTATTTGTTCCATATTCCTATATTTTTTATGACGGTTATAATGCGATTAGGCATATTTTCTACAACTTTTTCAATAATTTCGCTAGGTATTTTTGTTCCATTTAGCTTGAAGGCGACACCATTGCACGTACCAGTCATCAGTAAAAAATTCGTAGTTTCCAAAGTTATGGCGGGAATTTCGATATGAAAGCACATGCATTCTTAGGATTAATTGAGGAATAACACATAAAAAAATAAATTGAAAATATTTTGAGAAAAATTTTTTTAATTAAAAAAATTAATGTTTGAACAAATTTATTTAAATTTTTTTAACTTCTTTTATAAAGTTATAGTATTTTTAAACAAAAATGATTAAATGGTTTTTCATCCTATCTCCTACAGTTTTTGAGATATTTGGTTTCAAAAAATGTTCAAAAACGTCAAAAAATACAAAGTAATTGTAATTACGTGAAACCAACTTTTTTTTTGGCCCAAAAACCGAAAATGACCGATATCTCGAAAACGACTTGAAAGAAAAAAAAAAAAATATGATTTTCAGAATCAGCAGCCGATTTTACATATAAAATGAATAACGGTATTCAAAGTTCATTTTGGCAGTAAACTAGTCTAATTTTTACCATTAGACTCAAAGGCGCATATTCAAAGCCATATTTGGTATCAGCTTAAGCAAGAACTTTATTTTAGAAATAACTAACTCATTCATAGTCGATTTGGTATCGACTTTTCTGCTTAGTTATAACTAAAAATATAGTTTCAGCTAAAGTTGTTTCTAAGTCGATATCAAAGAGAAATGAAAATAAAACATGGAGCAAATTCAACGCGATTTTGATAGTTTTGAAGATTTTGGTCGATTTTATGTTAAAGAGGAAGACTATTATATTTTTGCCAATAAAACTTTACTATTGCTATTAGTATATAGATCGCACTTTCCAAGTGCTTTAGACGCTATTGACTGCACACACATTCGAATAAAATGTCCAGCCGGGAATGTAAGCGAGATTGTAAAACAGTGAGGGAGCGAGTAAAGCCGCTGGAACAGCTAGTTATGTAAAAAAAGTCTGCATTTGCTTAATTTTACCTTTGCGTTTGCTTCTATCGCACAAAAAAAACAAATGTCTGTAAAAAATTTTGACTGCAATTTAAAAAAAAAAAGTTCAAATAAAAATATGTTTAGCTGTTAGTTGTCAATCAAAAAAATTAAATAAAAAAATTTTATTTGTTAAAAAAATAATTTTTTTGGACTAATTTTAAATCATTCCTCTTGTTTATAAATGGACTGATTTGAAATTTTTTCTCACTAATATTATAGCTTGATAAATTTCTTATCAACTGATATCTGTATTGTTTAAATAGAAACATAAAATTGCTAAACTTATTCCAAATAAAAAGTTTGTAGCGAGTTAAAATTTGTTTTGAAAATCGAAAAATCGTAATAATTTAATTTTAGTTTTTGTTACTATTTTTATCTTTTTGCGAACAATTGCGCTCTTCTCGCTCTGAATCGACTAATACATTCACTAGTTAGCAGTCCTTATCGAGAATACTGAAGATTATGAGCTCCAGAAATTGTGGATGAATGTAGATCACCCGAACACTATCAGAGAATTTTTACCATAGAAGGAAACTGAATGCTATGCATATACAGTGAGCAAAAAAAGTTTAGGAACGCAATGCTTTTGTAACAAAACTCATTCAAATTTGTCTTTATTTAAATTAAAATTAATACAAATTGATATAACTATGGCTATGCATATATCAAGGAACATAAAAGTCTTTTTCAGATTCTAATTTAATAAAAAACAAAAGGATAAGAATCAAAAAACAAACAAGGAATCAATTTACAACGACAAAAAAGTTTAGGAACACTTTGATATATTTCAAATTAGTACTTCGTTGGACCTCCTTTTGCTGCGATTACTGCCTGCAGGCGGCGATGCATGCTTTGGACTAAAACTTGAGTGTCCTTTTTGGTGATTTTCTCCCACTCATTCATCAAAATTTCTTTAAGGGATGTCTTGGACGTAATATGGTGTTTGCGAATCCTTTTGTCCAGCAAATTCCACACATGCTCAATAGGATTGATGTCTGGGGATTGTGGAGGTGTATGTAATTGCTTACAATTGTAAAGCAGCCACTCTTTGACCAGATAAGAAGTGTGTTTAGGATCATTATCCTGTTGAAAACGAAAGGTTTTCTTATCTAACCCAAGCTGGGACGCACTCTGCTGAAGATTCTCTTTCAAAACCTTCAAATATAAATGTTTATCCATTTTTGTCATTTGGTGTTATTTTAACTCGCGCAAACGCGCTTCTAGTCGCTGGCCATTGGCTTCTTTCTTCAGCATGCTAAATGTTTCAATTTAATTTATAAAACAATGAAATGAAAAGAGTAAATTCTACCAGTATGGAGCAAAACCCGTCTTCTAGCCAACTGATTCTACCTTTCTATTCGATAAGGTTAAGAATCTACACGTATATACATATACTTGTACACGAAGCTCGAAATTATTGTAAATTTAAATTTTAATTTAATCAAAATTTAAGAAAAATTAGTAGATAATTTAGTAATTTAGAAACGGTTCGAGTGTCTATTAAAAATTACTAAGCGTAATATAAAAGTTGAATCTAAACAGGCATTCATTTTTCGAATGCAAGTTTTTAATTTTTACAAAGTAGATATTAAAATTTCTGCAATAATTTATTATATTTTAAAAAGACTGTACTATTTTTTAAAAAGTACATTAAAGGTATTCCTCTAAACACGAAAACTCGAAAGCATGGAAACATCGAAAGTTTTCGAGCTTGTTTAAGGGAACACCCCAATCTATGCAAACGTGCAAACGAATGAGAAACGCCTTTTGTTGCCTAAAACTGCCTAACTCGTGTGAGAGAAATCAATATGTGTCTTAGTGGTCAATCAAAAAATTAAATAAAATACTTTAATTTGTTAAAAAATTCATTTTTTTGGATTAATTTTAAACCATTCTTCTTGATTATAGATGGACCGATTTGAAACTTTTTCACACTAATATTATAGCTAAATAAATTACTTATCAACTGATACCTATATTGTTTAAATAGAAACATGAATTGCTTAACTGAATCAAAATAAAAAGTTTGTAGCGAATTAAAATTTGTTTTGAAAATCGAAAAATCGTCATAATTTAATTTTCGTTGTTGACACTTTTTTATCTTTTTGATAACAATTGCGCTCTTCTCGCTCAAATTATTAATTTTCCAACTTTCGAAGCTACTTTCGCATCAAATTTGCCTCGAAAGTTTTTGAGAGTTGCGTAAACTTTTTTTCATACAAATTATTTTCGAGGCTCGAAAATGTTTTCGAGGCTTTTCGAGCTTTCAGAAATACCCTTATTGTAAAGTTTTTATGATGAAATAATAACTGAAATTGATTTTTAAAATTTTTTTACATCAAATATGTAGGTAATCCTTTAATTTTGTATTGAATTATATCATGAGTGGGGTTATTACACTCTACAATAGAGTTTTGGCTCTGTAGAGCTAAAGCTAGTTATACTAGTTTTCTGCTAGGAAGACTCATCAGTAATGTGTTGAACAAAATTGGGACGGCCAGCGAGTTTCCGTTGCCGCTTTCCCGACCCCGTCCCAATTCTGTTCAACACATTATTTCTAAGCCACTTAGTAAGAGTTTGGCAAGCCTTATATATTTATTTTTTTGCATGAACATGTTAAGAACTCAAATAGAGTACAAATTAAAAACGAAAGAATCTTAAAATAATTTTTCTTTAACTACTATTATAAATTATAAAGCGGGAATCATATATTGTACTACAGTATGAAATATGTAAAAATTCTAACGTCGCAATTTATTAAAGTTTAATAAATTCTTTGTAAAATTTCAAAGTTTTTAGGTGATAATTAAAATGAAGAAAATAATTTTTAATATGCACTTATTAAAAAATGTAAAATGAAAATAATTAGAAACCAGAATATAATTTTTCATAATGATTTTTTATTTATTACTATAAAATAGTAACATTTGTTTTCAGATTTTAATTTTTATAATTAATTAATTTTTAATAAAATTTGAGCTGGTGTTTTTTCTGTGTACTATACTATACACCGTTCCACACATAATGTCACACCTGGAAAAGATCATGCCGAGATTTCATAGGCCCCACCTACAAAATAGGTAATGTGGTCTGTCAGACCACAACGTATGGTTTACCGACTTTTGGGTTACCACTAATCCGAGGATTAAGCTACGCTTCTTGATATAAAAGACACGTGGTGTATTTCATGTGAATCGATTGCGTGGTCTTTGTAAAATTTTCATAGCCTATGTTATTCTCGGAGCGGAGAGTAATCCAAAAAATTAGAGATCATTAAAATCGGTTCAGCCGTTCTTGAGTTATATAGAGTGTAACTAACCCGACTTTGTTTCATATATAGGGGAAGGCGGGGATTCAACATAGATCGAACTAATAACTTATATGTTTAATTGTGCGAAAATAATTTTCTTTTTTTGTGAAAACTTCGTTTCCCGTTAGGCATACCGCTTTGCCCCACCTTCCCCTACATATAAATACATAAATACATAGATAAATACATCAATATCATAAAAAGTAGCGCCAATTCCGTACTTTCATGAATATACTTGTAAACTGGGTACCTGAAATTATGGAAATCCGCAGAGACAACCAGGGCAACAAAACCACTGTTGACCAGTGTAATTATTATTTTTATTTATTTATTCATTCATATTCATATATAACCTATAAGGTATTACAAACATGGTAATTTAACAAATTTTATATGAGAATAGTAGAGGCATTTTGTACAAATTTAACAAAGTAGTGCTAAATGACATTTCAAAATTATATAACATAAAAGCAAATCTTATGTGAAGGGTGTTTAATGTATGGTGAGTATTAATGATTAAAATTTTAATTATAAAAAATTAATTTAAAAGTCAATAATAAAAATAAACAAAATAAATGCAAAAAAATTAAAAGGAAATTCAAGAAGAAGAAAGAGAGCTTATAACTCTTTAAATTATTGAAACAAAAAAGAATTACACAGCAGATAAAAATCATTTCAAACATTATGACACACTATGTATCAATAACTCAATTTCATCAAGATTCAGTCTTAAAAGCCAAGATCTTGTACTGCTAAGAAAAATACGGAGCGATCTTATTGATTAATAATAATATCCGGAAGTTTATTGAATAATCTGCATGACAATATTGCAAAACAGTAGCGGAAGTATGTTGTTCAGAAAGGTGGGATATAAGCAACTACGCTATAATTTACTCTGAGATTATAGCTTTCTGAACTTCTACTACAAAGTTATCCACTTCTGAGGAAGAAAATTTTAAGAACTTTGTCATAGAACAAGTGCCTCAGTGGTAGAATATTCAAATATCTAAAAAGATCAATGGAATGATTCAAATGGTTTCTGTGACAAATTATTCTTACTATACATTTTTTTAGAGTCACTAACTACCTTATTTTATTTTTGTATGCTCCTCCCCAACAGGAGATTCCATATTGAATTTTTGAGTGAAAAATTCCATAATAGAGTTTTTTCAGAATCTCCGCAAACAAAGCTTTCTGATAGAATAAAAATTAATTTCGTATAACCGATCGAAATAGGGTTGCCAACACGGACCGATGTCTGACCCGCGGATTCAATTAGGGGGGTGGGTGAAATTCTATTAAAGTTTTCATTTAAGTTTTTTTAATATCATAAGTAAAATTATTTAATATTTACAGTAGATTTCATTGAATTCAACACTTCATCTTTCTCTCGGTTTTCTTTTTATTGCAACCGCTGTTTTTATCTCCATGCTACATAAACAGCAATAAGGCATTAGTGAATTTTCAAGAAATAAATGGAATATTTAAAATATTTGCATTTATTACCTAATTTGGTTTTCTCGCTCGATTTAAGATTTTCAATATATTTTGCCGTATTCTAGCGAAAAACATCGTCAGATTGCGGTCAACTTGTGTATATGTTTATAGTTATATATTTTTATAAATACATGTGAAGAGCTGAGATTCAAAACACGCCAAGTTCATATTTTGCGTAAAGAGAAAAACGCAAAAATGTATACCACTGAATTTAACTAGAGTAAAAACTGATTGATTGATTGAAATAGTTTTCAAAAGCTATTGAAATCCTGATTTTTCATAACATTTTATGACCTAATTTAAAATGACTATTATAAGAAAACGTTTGGTCTTGGCGGGTTTTGAAAAAAAAATTGGGAATTGGCTGGTTTTGAAATTAAAAATCTGGACTTGGCGGGTTTTGAAAGTGAAACCTCGAGACTTGGCGGATTTTGAAAAATAATAATAGTAATTTTTATTTATGAAATTTTTTTTAATTTATGAATTTTTAATGAAAAATTGAACTTGGCGGGTTTTGATTTTCAAAAATGTGAACTTGGCGGGTTTTGATAAAAAGAATTTATCAGAAACTTTTGCAATCAAAAGTTTGTGAAAGGAAAAATTTTTTAATTAAACATTATTTAATCGAACTTACAGTCATTAAGCAAAGACCAATATTGTAAATTTTTACTTATTGATCAATGCTATTTTTCAACAAACATGACAAAGATAACAAATGGAACAATTTTAACCTGGTAATTGGTGACATGTTTCGGCTATTACCATAGCCTCATCAGACCAGTTTGGTTAATGCTGTACATGGACTCGAACCCCTGACCGTTCATGCATTGCAATTGCATATTTTTTGCGATTGCCGCTCTAAAACTTGAGCTACTGAGGGACTTGTCATGAGGTGTACAGAGTGCGCATGTTCCATTTGTCATCTTTTGTCACTTTCTCGCTTGTTGCCATAGCCGTTAGACCGTCGGCCTGAAGTCATGCTATGATTTATTTTTCGAAATTGTGGTGTTGCCAGCCACATATTTTTGAAATTCGTCGTGTTCTCCATATGGTTTAAGAAAGTTGATTTTAGCTACCGGCGGTCTAACGGCTATGGCAACAAGCGAGAAAGTGACAAAAAAAGATGACAAATGGAATATGCGCACTCTGTACACCTCATGACAAGTCCCTCAGTAGCTCAAGTGTTAAAGCGGCCGTCGCAAAAAATATGCAATTGCAATGCCCTTTCCTTTACATTTCAATTACAATAAAATCTTCTTTTTTCCACATTTTCTACTAATTTCAAAAGAATTGTATTTTTCACTTCTGATTTCATGGCAAAGATATTTTTTTGTTTTTTGTATACAATGCATAGACAGCTGATTCCGTACAGAAAATGTATTCAGGTTCGCTCTTTGCTTAAGGAAATAACATTTGTGAAAATTGAACGAAACTTTTTGTTAAGTACGATATAGTTTTAATATACGAGTTGTGTCAGAGAACTGCACGAGTGCCTATTTTTGTGACTCTAAGTACAGTGGCGAACAGTGAAATCTGGACAAACAAAAAAAATTGAATAAAATCCTTTAGGATCTAAATTTTTTATCGATTCAAAAAACTGATGCAAGGATCAGAAAAGCAAATAATTTTTATTGAAAATATATATATACCACACCATAAACTTCTATTTTTAGCAAAAAAAGTGAAATATGTCCTGTATTGAAAAAAAAAGTTTTTGGTAAAATGTAAAATTTTATTTTTAAAGAACTAATTCTAAAATTTTTACAGCAGGTATTTTAAGAACTAATATTTACGATTAAAAAATAGCAAGTATCAATATTTTGTTGTTCCTCCCTTCGCTTTTATGACCGCCATAACTCGCTGTGGCATGAAAGAGATCAAATTTCTCAAAAGATCTTGCGAAATGCCTTCGTTACAATCATTTTGAATTATTCTGTCTAACTCGCGTAAATAAGTGGACTTGTGGCTTGCTACCTGCATCTTAATTATGTGCCAAAGATTCTCAATGGGGCTAAGATCGAGACCATTTCCTGACCACGATAAAGTTGAAATGACAAGTTCATTCAAGTAATTCTTTACCTGTAAAAGAAGAAGAAAAAAGGATGAAAGTTGTGGGTTATTATTAAGTACAAAATCAGAATTTACAAAACACTAATGCTTACCAATTGCGCTTGATGACAAGGCGCAGAATCATCTCGAAAAAACACGTTGTCAATACGCGAAAAATGCTTTTCAATAGAAGGTTCCAAGTTTTCTATCAGGATGTTTTTATAGTCGGCTGCTTTGACAGTTCCTTCAATCAAGGTCAGTTGCTCAAATTTGTAATAAGAAAAGCATCCCCAAACCATTCCACTAATCGGTTGCCTAAATGTTCTTTGGGTGCACTCTTCGCTATAACGCTCTCCAGTTTTCGGCGCACGTCCAGCATTCCATCGGAGCTGGATATGTTGAACTTTGATGCATCTGAGAAGATCACATTCTGCTAATCGGATACAGTCCACAGTTTGTGCTGGTTGGCCCAATCCAAGCTTTTCCGACACATTTGATTGGTCAAAAAAGGATTTTTAGCTAGACGACGTGCAGATAAACCAGCATCATGGAGCCTTCGTCACACAGTCATTGGAGAAATTTTTATTACTCTACATTCAACAAACTATTTTCTAATTTCTACAGGCGTTTTGAAGCGATTTTTAAGACTAATCTTTTTTAAAAGTCGATCATCAGCTTCTGTAGTCTTTTTTCGCGCTTCTAATCATTCCTTTCAACCTGTCGACCCAGTTTTAGAATACTTTATCAAAAAGTCGGCTTTTGAGAATTTACGGAAGCCTGCTCTAGCACAAATTTCCCGTATCGTTAATCTATCGCATCGAAACGCCAAGATCTCGCGCATATCCGCTTCGTTTCTTTTTTCATGATTTGGCATCATTTCCAACACAACAACACAAGAATGATTAAAAACTAAAAGTATAACGTCTATTTATACTAAAGTATTGTCCTACCTCTAAAACAAAGCCCTACCTACGCCATACTTGTAACAAAAAACCGTACCTACAAAACAAAGAGGTTGACGGGATCTTAAAAACCATTTTCTTAAATTTTTTTGTTTTTCCGGATTTCACTGTTCGCCACTGTATACTCACCTTAATACGGTGAGGGCGGAGCCGATTTTGCTTATGTTTCCCCAGGGACCACGGTATTTTCGCGAAAAAGCACCCAGGGACCACGGAATTTTTTTTAAGGATATGTGTTCCCTAGGTAAAAAAAAAGTTGTTTTTACCCGGTCCTGGATCTCTGGCGTCCTTCTAAATCCCTTTTTTGAAGAATATTCGTGTCGCACGTTTTCAGATGACATGGGCCTACAAGAAAAATATTACTCTGGGATAGGCTTACCAGATCCAAATTGTGTTTCACCTGGACTTTAAAAAAAAAAAAACAAAAAAAATCGGGATTTATCTGGACACTTAAAAAAAAAAATCTTGATTTATCTGGACAAAAAAGAAAACTAAAGCTTAGTGTCAACGGAACATATATATTTTATTTAGATAAAATAAACATAACAAAAACATAACAGTAACATAACAATTCAGTTAAAAAAAATAAGTGATTTTTTAAATAAGTTGCATTAAGTCCATAAATACTTATTATTAGACCGAACTGCTTTTATCAATTTATTACCACTTGGAGTTTCTAAAATGTTACCAAATGATTGACAGTTTTCGGTACAGTTTAATCTCATAATTAGTTCTGACTTTATCAGATCTCTCAGCATTCGATTTCTTTCTTTAGAGTATAAGCTGTTTAAAAGGCTAAAAACTTTTTCACAATAAGCGTTGGTTATTGGAATTGGAAAAATAAATGAGATCAATTTTCTTAAGATGAACATCTTCGTCATTTTTAAATTTGGAAAAAAATGATCCCCAAATTTTATCGTTGGGAATATTTTTTGGTGGATTTTCATACACACTACGTAAGCAACAATAATCAGTAATATAATTCATCGTTGTTGATATAATTTTCTAAGCCTAAGACTCCTATTGCTGTTTGTAGTTCATCCCAGGAAATTAATTTATATTTAAGAAAAATAATTTTAATTGAAACGTCACCGGGTTTCTAAATAGTTAAGACAACATTTTAAGAAGTCAATTCTGGTTGACAAAATTATTACGTAAAAATAAAAGAGAAAGAGGGAGCATTTGTCAGTGCAGTAACCATGTTAGTTAAATCATGGTGTTGCACACTTATTTTCATTTAAAGGTACGTAGCTGTTGGTTGCGTTCAGGAGGATTAAGACCTTATGAAATCCTTATAAATCATCTTTTCTTGTTTGAAAAATATCAACTTCTTAAGAGCAGTCCGTACCTTTTGGACGTGACGAATGTTAATTAATTTTTAATGCCTACGGTAGATATTTCTGTATCAAGTCCTATTTTTCTTTTATTTCATTGTTCGAATTTTATCTGGACATATTTCTGATTGTCGGGACTCTGGACATGGGGCTTAAAAATCTGGACAATCCCGACGAATCCAGTCCATCTGGCAACCCTACTCTGGGAGCCCAAGTCGCACGAAAACGTGCGACGCCGCATGGCATGATTTATTCTGTCGAATTTTGTTTTTTTTCATTCGCCGTTATATTTTTACAGATATTATTTGAATTTTATTGTTTGGTCGCTTCGTCTGAGCTATAAAAATAAATCATTCAGTTCGTAATTTTGCGTTGTACGGGTAAAATATTAATATGTAGTGGTAGTGTTTTGAGTGTTAAAAATGAGTAAAAAAATAGTTTTACAAAAATTAAACAGAAACATCGGATATTTTTCGATATTTGCTATTTTTTACTATTCTTTTCCATTCTGATGTAAATAAACAAACGTATAAACGTTTTACTTAATTTTATCTCATTATTTTTAATTTTGTATAGTCGAATTTTAGGATTAAAATTTTCCTCGAAAAAATGCTACTAGGACATGTTGTATACTAAAATGTAGGGAAAGTTTTTTACTTCATTCTTCAATATAAAAAAAACATATAACGTAGCACATAAAGTTGTGATGAAAAAAACAAACAAAATGTACTAGTAACCGCAACCGCATACTATTTTGTCTATGCAGCAGAGTTCGTAGAGCACTCAAAATACGCTTCTGCTCATTTTACTTATCATTCTTTATTTATCTTTTCATTTTAAAAACTCAAGTGCGCATCAAATCAGCATTCACTCTATTAGAACTCCTCGTTTGTTTTCATCCCTCGTTTATTTCTTCGCTGATAAATAAAAAACGAGTTAACATCGTTTTTATGCGTCTCGTTTTATTTTCATCCCTTTCGAGTTTATCAAATGATAAACTCGTTTTGAGATGATGTGAAAAGTGAGGAGCATAATTCTTATCGCTCGTGAGTATTCAAATGATAAATTCGTTTGACGGTTTTCGTATTTCATTCAAAATATTTGAAGTTGACTGAAAATAAATGTAACGTTTTGACTTAAAAGTGTAAATAAAATATAATTTACTGTTAGAGTAAATAGTAACAAAAAAAAAATTAATAGAATTGAGCGAGCGAAAAGAAGAGTTTTTCAAATTTCTTATCATGAGCGCTCAATGCAGCATTGTTATTGTTGAATTGAATTTATCATTGCAAGAATATAAAAGTGAGAAGTATGGGCGAGTAAAAAAATTGAGTATTTTGGAAGATCATATTCAGTGAGCGATAAATATGAAAGAGAAAAAGTAACAGTTTGTTCACTCAAGATATTAAGCGATTGAGAGCTCCTTATTTTTTTCTCATAAATTCAAAATTCAAAATTGAATACTCTTGAATTGAATTGTATTGAGGATGAGGAGTGAAATATTTCTCCTCAATGATGAGTATTTACGAACTGTGCTATGCAGTCTTTATACTCATAAGAATCTTTGTATTGCTATGACTGAATTACTTTTGTACTCGAGTGAGATGTATGCGGTTTCAGCTTTACTTTTCATCACACATTCTTTTTGTAATTTTCGGCAGACGAATTCATACTTCGCGCGAACAACAAAAATAATGAACTTACAAGAAATTATCAAAATACATTGTCGAAAGCAACATGATGATTAGCGAAGCAAAGATCAAGCAGCGAAAACAACGCATATGCAGATAGCCGATCACATCGTTGTTTTTGTAAATGTTTTCTGATGAATTTTGCTATTTATTGAATACACAGTCGTGTCTGGATATAGTGAACACCCTATATAGTGAACACTAAAATTCTTACATTGAGTACTCTAAATTGTGAACACCAAATTGTTTACATTGAGTACTCTAAATAGTGAACAAAATTTTGAAAGCCACTTCAAGCAGAAAGCAATAAAAAACACAAAAAAACTGAGGCCAACACTACTGATTATGCTGGCATACTAGCATTGGGAAGTATACGCGGGAAAGCGGTCCAAATGTCATTTTCTGAACGCAAGAAGCAAATACCTATTCGCGAATTCTTTCAATAAACATATGTACATTTCTATTTTCCTACAAATTTTTTCTAATTAACTCATTTACATATACAAATGAGTATTTTGAGCAAATAAAATGAGTTTTTGAACAAAAATGTCTACATTGATATAGTGAAAAACTTGTATTCTGTGAACAGGCCTTGTAAAAATTAGTTCACTATATCCAGACACGACTGTATGTGTATTTATACTTAAGTAAACTTGCAATGAAGCATTAAAAAATCTATTTAATATTGAAAAAAAAACAATTTTAGTATTTAACATACATATTTTGCACAGTGTTTGTTTTCTTAGCGTGTGACATCTTTCATAGGCACAAGTTCACCGAAAGCTGAACTTGCGTGTAAGTATATCGGCCACCGTGATTTAAGTGATGTGCAGAAGACACATAAAACGAAAGTATACAAAAAAAAAATTACCCAAGTGTCAATGTGTCGCTAAAATTTGGTGGTGGTTTTTACTCTCACAAACTTTTTACAGTCGCTCTCTGCATGACTACAAAAGTGAGTAAAGCGTAAAGCGTAGAGTATTGTCGTAATCGCATTGAGATAGGTACAAAAGAGACATGAGTGAAAACAACACTGCATCAATTTTTTGCGTTGTTTTTGGATATTCGGATATGAAAAATACCAAGTATGCATGGAGTATACTTATTGTTGCGGTGTACCGCTGCAGTTCTCTGATTTGTGTGTA
Organism: Meiosimyza platycephala; assembly: GCA_963662105.1. Taxonomy (NCBI): domain Eukaryota; kingdom Metazoa; phylum Arthropoda; class Insecta; order Diptera; family Lauxaniidae; genus Meiosimyza; species Meiosimyza platycephala. The sequence continues at coordinate 60,732,467 of OY759210.1, read as the reverse complement.
TTCGCACAGTTGCATAAGTTGACTTCAGCCAAGGCATGCATAGTTTAGTTTGGCCTTAAAACCAACGTGCTATCACCGCAGGTTGAAAAAACGCAAGTTAATCATGTGGCCAATTGTTTATAATAGCGGTATTCACGATCTGTAGCATTTGGTCTTGTATTATGTATTTTTGATAAATTTGATATATGTAGTAAATTTGATATCGTAATAAAAACCAAACACTTGGTTTTTTCAAATAGTCTAAATATCAAAAATACAATGACAAAACCCTATAGTATTTGTGCATTTGTCAATCAAAGTTACCATATCATAATTTTTCATATACTTTCCAAATTATTTAATAAAATAAAGAAAACATGTCAATCGAAGTTACCATATCATAATTTCGCAAATACTATCAAATTACTTAGCAAAATAAAGAAAACATGGAAATTGAATGTGTAAGTTATTCTTATTAAAAACATATTTTGAAAAATATTTAGCCATTTTTTTGCATATCATTGAAGAGTCCAGCACACGAGGTTTGAAAATAGCTTTTAACCAATATTTCCACATTTGCTTAGTATTTTTTTGATTTCAAATGCCATGCGCTAGAATGCATAGAATTTACGTTAAAAATTATAATTTAAATCTCACCAAGGGGAAGGGGGTCCGAATTTTCAAAAAAACATCTCACGTAATTAAAGGACATCCCCTTATGTAGTATGTTCAATTTTGACCAAAGAACGAAAATTACGATTTGAAAAAATTTCTTATAAGCGTTCTTTTTTTCTTAAGATTTTTCATATTGGTGCTTGGAAAAAGCTTTCTTTTATGCGTTTTTTCTTATAAGAAGTTTCTTATATAGATTGTTTTTTACCTCAAAACTATTGGGAAAAAACGTGGTGCTTTCGAAAATGTTTCTTATAAGCGTTCCTTTCTTATATGAGTTGTGCTTATATCCGTTACCTACTGTAGATTGGAATTTGCTGCGGTGGAAGGTCTGAAGCATGAGAACGGTATACCAAAAAGCGGTGCAGTGGTAGAACTCAACTGACGTTGGTCTTTTATAATGTGATGGCGTCAATAGCATTGATCGTAAGTATTAAGCTTAATGCAAACATTTATTTTTTCCATAATGCTTTAATTTCATTTTCTGAAGAAAATGCAAAAATGTGCACATATTGCGATATGCTGCATTTAATATTTGTTTAACAAAATACACAGACAAGCGCCATAGTCATAGAATCAACTATCGTTGAGGAACGCACGCATGGATTAGAAAATTACGACACAGCAGACGACACAGTCGATGATATTTTTGAACTGCCATTAGAGGTAGTCCAGCGCCAGTGCAAAATAATGTCGATATGACAACAACACCTACCACAAAGAGTGTGAAAAAATCTGCAGAATTCGTAAGCAAAATGAAAAAAACTGCACCCAAATCTGCTGTATAGCTTCGTATAGAAAGAGAACGCCAAGAAAAATGCTCGAGATTGAAGAATGAAGGTTCCAAATGGATGAAGAAACCAAGAAGGAAGAATTAAAGCTACGGCAGTTGAAACTTGAAATGAAATAAAGAATTGGGCGTTACGAATTGGAATTAAAATATAACAAATAAGTTGGAAAAGGAAGGAAAATTAATAAATATTTTATTTACTTATAGTCCGGGAGGTAGCTTTGCATTTATCATATTCATTTAATTACGGTTTTTACTGAAAGTTTTAAATTAATATTACTCGATGAAATCTAAAAACCCAATATAATTTTTTTAGCTCAAATTACACTATTTATTGAAAATTTTAAAATTTTGATCTTAATAGGTTTTTCTACTTGTGGCTCACTTTCCGAGATATTGAGCGAAACTTTTGAGTTTGAAAAATGTAACGCTGCAAATTAGCAGAGTACTCGGAAATTTGATTAATGAAAAGTAACTTATTTGTATGGTGCGTTTCATCGATGTGATTTATATTATTTTCATATATTTGCTGATTTCAATTTAACTGTTAAATTTTGTCTATTTAATCATCAACATTGTGTAGCCGAGCTAGCTAAGGAACGGGGTCGCACTCGAACTATTCTAGAAACGAAGCTGGTTCAAATCTGAGCCGAATCAAATTGTGATTTTATAAATAAAAATTGTTATGTAGTAAAATTCAATTAAAAATAATTATCTGATCTAGGGTTTGAACCCGTGCAGTCTGCGTCCCAAGCAAACGTTCTAACAACCGACATAAATATACATTTTTTCTCTATCGTCAAAATTGAATATAAATTCCACTCCGATTTTGAAGTGAGAACTTCTTTAGGCACGTTGTGCGGGTGAGGAAAAATGTATAAACTGGCGACAGGCCACCGACATTCATGACGTCACAATGACAATATTTTTAAAATTATGTAGCATGCTTTTAGATCTATGTTGATAGATCAGTAGCCAAGACAACAACAATGACCTTATCAGTTGGTATATGGTAATTTTAGAAATTTGCTGAGTGCTTTTGGGCATATGCATAAATTGAGTTACGACACAGGATGACACTGGATTTTAAAAGCTGAAAACTTGACATTAGCTTTCCTCCACGTCATCACCGACACAGGATGACACTGGATTTTAAAAGCTGAAAACTTGACATTAGCTTTCCTCCATTTATTTTTTCTTTACTGGTGTGAAAGAGACAGCCATGAGTTGCTTGGTGTGGTGAATTAAGTTCTCACTTCTGTCGGCACTCCCAGAGTGCAACCCGCCGTTTTTTTTAATTTATTGAAAAAATGTTTGTAATAGAATTTTTTGTTTGCCTAACGTTTCGCTTACTTTGCATGTAGAAATGTAGGCAGAATGTCTGATATCTGCCAACTTTGTATATGGAGATGTAGGCAGCTCGTCAAACTATACAGTCACTTTGCAAGCGACGTTGTAGGCAATATGCCTTTTTTGTGTAACAACAATGTATATAGAGATGTAGACAGACTGCCTACAAAGCGGCCATCGCTTTGTAAAAAGAATTTACAGTTGTGACTGGAGCTGTGAAAATTACTGCTTACAACGAGTGTAACCATTCATCGATGTTGTGTATCAAATATTTGCCGCTGGGATATAAAATGAAAGAGTTCCTAAAGTAAATTTAAAGATTTTTATTATAGTTTTATGTTTTAACTGTCAGGACTGAAATGTTCAAATGTACATATGCTAGATATGCATATGAAATATGAATTAATAAATTAAATAAATAAATAATAAATTAATAAAATTGATTAAAGATTGTTTGATATATTGCTTGGCGAATTCATTTCCGTTTGAACCAGAAGAATTTACATAAGAATTATTACCTTCAGTTATTTCATTGAAATCAAAATTATTGCAGTTGAGAATATTGTGGAGAATGCAACAGATTCGGAGCCAGTCACAACAAAATATTCGACGTGCATCATTGTGGACTCGCATACGTTGTTCTTTTAAGCTTCCAAATTTTTCTTTCAAAATTCCAAAGCAGTGTTCTATCCTGGCTCTATATTTGCTGTGCTGCAAATTGAATGCTTTATGTTTCACGGTATCCAGATGCTGAAAGTTACTTCTATACGGCGTTATAACTGTGCTTGATAATGAGTAGGCAGAGTCACCAGCAATCCATTGGTAGGATGAGAAAAATTCCTCATCATGCTTGAATAGCGAGCAGGACTTAAAAATTTTCGCATCATGCTTCCTACATTTCCATCAATAAAGTGTCAGATTCTCAGTTTATAATCGTAAACAACTTGGTCTTTTATGGAATAGTGCCGACTTTTTGAAAAATACGAGACATGCTCTTTAGCAGGTGCTTCAGCTAACTTCAGTTCTGTGCCATCTACATAACCAATACAGTGCGACAATTCATTAAATGTTTCGGCAACAATTTTCTTATGTTCTGATTTGTCTGGCCAGAAAATGAACTTTGATTGCATGCTCAAAAATGCATTGAAGATTCTGGCCGTTATTTTATCAATTGTTCCCCCGTCGCCAACTCCAAAAATTTATACTATTTTTCGTATGGAAGCATTTCCTCCGCCAAGTCAGTATAATACAATGGCTAACTGTAGGTCGATGGAGAATTGTTTGCATGAGTGCGGCTTTGCAAATTCTAAATTATTTTCAAGTAGAGACACCAAGTATGGAAACTGAGTCTTATTTACCCTTATCATCTGCAAAAACCGGTTAGTATCCATGTTCGCCAACACCTCATTATGCCACTCATATGAATTTGGAACGATTCTTTCAATTCCACGGCGACATTGCAAGACTAGAAAAACGTCTTCCATCGTCTCCTCCAGTATAACATCGACAGCATCACCTTCATCATCTGATATTTCAGTTAATTATGTTTCAAATAATTAAAACAGCAATCGTTTATTTTATGACTTGCCATTTTAATAATGAATAACATTTTCCGCATCTTCTGTAATGTAGTTCAATATATTTATTTTCTAACTGCTTCTCGGCATTTTTATTTTTCAGCAGACCAAATCCATTTCAAATCATGCAGTCGGAGTGACTTCAAATTGCAGAATTGGTTTCCGATGTTGTTTTTCAAAGTAATTAAGGAAATATACTACCTTCCCCCGATTTGATTGAAAATAATTTTAAATTTAAAGTTTTAGTGTCAGAGCTTGAAAAACCGCTGAAATTGGTTCAAAATAGTCGCATTTTCATCCAAATCAAAATAATTAATTTATATATTTTGATTCTAATAGAATAGGGGATGATATATTGATTATTGTACCATGTTTAATTAGCAACCAATTCCGCAATTTGAAGTCACTCCGACTGCATGGTTTGAAGTGGATCAAAATCCTTTTTTTATTTTCACATCTGGAATGAGCCGAAAATGTCAAAATCAACAAACGTCAAAAGAAACAAAAACATTTTAGAGTGCTCACAATCTGTAGTAAAAATTGTAAATATTTACAAAAAATACTAAAAATATACAGATCGTGAATACTGCTAATATTGTAAAATGCTGAAACGTGCGTTGGCCAACGCGCGTTGAAAAAACGCCCGTATAGCCTGTAGCATGAAGAATCGACTCTGAACTTCTTTGGTCAGTGCTAGTTTTTGAAGGAAAATAAGGTTCAAAACAAAATCGATTAAAACTTTAATAGTCGACTTAAATATGAAGAGCCAAAAAATAAAACGGAATTTTTGGCTCACAACAGAAATTGAGTGTATGCTGAATTTGATTAAAGATATGCATAAATTGCAAGGAACAACTTCGACAACAAATTACACTTTTGTACAGATAGCGAATAAAATGCGAACGCAAGGATTCTCTAATAAAACATCTACGCAAATACGTAGGAAGTGGTTTCAGATGAAATCAGCATATTTATGCTACAAGCGTGGGAACAAAGAAAGATTACTATTGATTCCAGAGCGGTTTCGAAATACCATTGCTCAATTTGTAGATGCTGAAGTTAAAAATGAAAGAATTAATCCACTTACATTCGAAAACTTAAGTCCAGAGAATTCTTACATTGAAAAAAATGGTATGTTCACAACATTAAAATATGAATTTACGTTTTGTCCAATTTTCAATTTAAGGTTCAGGTTTACTTTAGTTTCAACTATCCGATTTTTTTTGGCTTAAGTTTACTCTAGCTCCCATTCGCCAATGATTATGGCTTAAGTTACTTTAGTGGAACAGGTTTACTTTAGCTGATATTCTCCAATTTTTTTTTTTTAAATAAATATAAAGTATGAAAAAAATAAGTGTCGCTCGGATCTAGTTTCGGAGATATAGCAATTGGAAGTTCCGAATATAGCTTTTGTTAGAACGGTCATAAGTTGAGTACCCCTATATGAATATCAAAAATTTGGGTATCATAAAAAAGATAATTTAATGGCCGGAGTTTCGGAAGTTGCGGATATAACTTGTGTAAAAATCATTATAAGTTGAGAATCCCTAAGTGGATATCAAAAATATTGGTTTCGTATGAAAAATAATTTAATGGCTTACAATAATGGCACACAAATTTTTGAAATTTAATGTGTAGTTTTATTTAATTATTTTTATTTATTTATTTATTTTTATTTATTTATTTATTACGGCTTTAAGGCCTAATTTATAACATTTAAATAATGAAAATAGTAAAATATTTATATTAAATAACAATTATATCAACTAATTGAATATTCAGAGTTTGGAAATTAACGGTTCAACACACAGCAATCCTTGTGACATACAGTATTGGCCAAAACTTAAGCACCCCCTCAGTACATTTTTTTCAAATCATAAATTTTTGTGAAATCGACGTTCTTGAACCATGTTGTGAATTTATTATATATATTTATACCTTTATTATTGACAGACAAAAATTTAAAAATTCAGCACCTCATAAATAAAAAGTTATTATCAAAGGAACATTTTAAGCCAGGAAACTTAACGGACAAAACTAAAGCACCCCCATTTTTTTGGTAAATAAAAATTTTTAAAATTAGTTCTTAGTTGCAAATCCTTTATTCTGGACGACACACGCACATCTCTTTGGTATATAGGAAACTACATTATTATTGATATCCTGCGATATCACTTCCCAGGAAATTTTCAAGGACTGAAACAGATCCGTCGTTGTTTTGCAATTTTCTCTCTTGATTTTCATGTTAACGACCTCCCCCAAGTTCTCAATAGGATTTAGGTGAGGGTAGGCCAACTAAGAAATTCAATTCTGTTGCTGTGAAGCCACGCCTTAAAAACTTAAGGGGAAATTTTGGATCGTTATCCTGTTGGAACTCCGCTTAAGTGGCGTCTGTTCATCGGTATATGGCAGCATCACATCTTTTAGTATGTCAACATACATGGAGCGATCCATAATTTCATCAATCAAATGAATTGGTCCAATCCCATAACCAACGAAGAAACTGCAGAGCATTACATGTCCACCTCTGTTTTTTACAGTGGCTTTGCAATATTTAAGAATCAATATATCTCCTTTTAGTATGCGTGCACGCCTTAATCCATCCGAATCTTTCAGGTTGTACTTGGATTTGTCAGAAAACAACATAGTCTTCCATTTTAGGACCTTCACGTTGAGGTGAACGTGAAATAAGGCTTATATGCAAAGCAAAAGGAGATATATTTATTCTTAAATATTGCAAAGCCACTGTAAAAAACAGAGGTGGACATGTAATGCTCTGTCAATAATAAAGGTATAAATATATATAATAAATTCACAACATGGTTCAAGAACGTCGATTTCACAAAAATTTATGATTTGAAAAAAATGTACTGAGGGGGTGCTTAAGTTTTGGCCAATACTGTAGCTAATCTTTTTGATCACCATTTTTCGAGTATAGGTAGAGAAGTGGTTTCGGAAAATGGGCTGATTACTTGATCATGCTTTTGTCTACAAAAAGAAAACAGCTACCCAAATAGCTTTTATTTCGAACGTATATCTTCTGCTAGGATTTATAAGAATTCTTAAGAATTCTAACTCAAGCACGGAAAGAAGTTTTTCTAGTCTTATACTTAAGAAGACAGTTTTCAATATTGCTGATGTTCTTTGCCATTTATTCAACACAAGTGTTAAGTTGGTATTTTTCTGAAGAATTAAAAATGCTGAAGTAATTATTCTTTTTAAGAAAGGGGATGAAAATGTTCTGAATAACTATAGACCCATTTCGATCGAGATATAGATCGTAAAAATAAAGATCCCTCAGTGGCCGTTTTGTGCAATGATCTAAAAAATGTCTTCACTATACCTAGAATGTTTGCGTCAAATTGCTATTATAAGCGGAAACTTTGCATTTAAAATTTGACGGGAACTCTCATATAGCACAATGGTGAAAAAATAACATACTGTGTCTTATGGAATGAGTATGATGTGCTATTTTGACACAGAAGATGATCAAAATTTTTATGAAGAATTGTTCAGACATACATAGATAGAATAATTCTTATAACTACATATTATTAACAAATTATGGACTTTTGGTATTTAATTTTATTTTTCTTTGAATAAACAAATTTTTTGTAGCAATAATTTCCCTTAGTTAATTAATTATGTCTTTTTCAATAGCTGCCCATTGGTTTTCATAAAAAGTTTACTTTAGATTTATCACAAAATTTCGCAATTTTCCTTCAAATTATCAAATTATATACGTAGGTACGAGTACATATTTCCAGTATGTTTTTTGCCGTATGTTTAAAAAAAAACTTTTTGTGACATAATGTAACATACGACAAATGTGTTCTGATGTAAAAAGGGTAATAACGTATTTGTAATTACAATTACAATATATTTGCCTTGGGCTTATGAAACTAAAATATTCAAATTATATTCAATCCAAAATTGGAGTGAATCCATAGGGCCATTTTAAAGATATTTGATGTTATACATTTAAAACTGTCTCCTGAAAAGTTAAGTTTTGCTACATACGACATCCGTATTTTGAGGTAGCGATTTGCCGATGATATGGCGTGCACGTTTTCATGCAATAATATTTTTGAATATTTTTTAAATTAACCATGATTTGGAAGTGTTAAGGCACTGGTTTTCTACTCATATAAGTTCGTCTTGAGCAACAAAACAAAAATTATGTTTTTTAATGTGACAGAGAAGGAAGTTAAACTTCCAGATTTTACTTTTCAATGTTAATATTATCTGCGAATCGCCTAATCCAATTGAATCATGTATCGCTTCTGCTACCTGTTCAGCTAATTGTTTTTCAATTGATTGTGTTAAAACGTTTAAGTACCTTGATCTTATACTCGATTGAAAAAAAAACCGCTTTGCTCAGATAAACTGCTTAAATGTATTTTTTTGGTATTTTGCATTCCAAATTACAATATGGTTTGACGTGTTGGGGTGGTACTCATAGAAATAAGTTAAGTCCATTGTTAACTGCACAGAAACATGTGATTAGAATTTTATGCAGAAAGAGTCGTTTTGTTAGTAGCTTGCTACTTTTCAAAGAATTAAATATTTTGCCTTTGACACATTTGTATTGTTTCAAAGTTTTAAAATTGTATTTCATGCGATCTGGTTACATATTAAATAGATTTGATTCTATTTACAACTTAAAAATTAATAACCAAAACTTAGCTTTGGTTCCTCCGCATAGCTTGCAACATTTAATTTTTATAGTCATATGCATATGCAATACGCAACAAAATCCGTAGTATCAATACTTTTTTAAAAGTGCATCTTTGGTACTTTAAAACTACAACATTACCACTAATTTTTTTTACCGTTATTCTTATGAAGTGAAAACACTCGTTATTTCGTTAAGGAATGTGTCTTCAACACACATAAAAATGCAACAAATAATCTAATGCTTTCAAATACAGCCCCAATAGACAAAACAGCTAAATTGATAGAGAGTGAAATAACTCTTTTAGAACTTAATGCAGTTTTATCTACTGCGAAAGAAACGACCCCTGGTTTTGACCAAGTCTCCTATCAAATGCTTAAAAATATGCCTCTGTCTGGTGAAATTGCATTGCTAAATTTATATAATTTTGTTTTTACAAATGGAATTATCCCACAACAATGGAAGACTGCTATAATTTTCCCTTTACTCAAGCCTGACAAACTAAAAACTAAAGTTGATTCTTATAGACCGATTTCCTAGCTATCATGTTTATCAAAATCGATTGAAACGATAATTGCAAAAAGGCTTAGCTGGTTGTGGTAAACCAAAAAGCAAAAAGCTCATAAATCCTTTCTTGATTTTCAGATAGCAAAAGCCATTTCAACAAAAAAGCATATCTCTATCTTATCCATCGATTTTGAAAAAGCCTTTGAAAGAATAGGAAAACACGTTATTATTCTACAATTAAAAGATTGGCAGTTGGGCCCTAAAATTATAAAATACATAGACTCATTTCTATCTCGCAGAAAAATAAGCGTTAAAATAAATGAATGTTACTCTAATGTTAAGCCAATACATAATGGCATACCACAGGGTTCCCCGCTTTCCATCATTCTTTTTCTTGTGGCTTTTGAAAAGCTAAATAAAATTATAATTCAAAATAACTTTTTCCACCATACAATTTACGCAGATGACCTTTATATAACAGCAAAATTCGAAGTCGAATATGCTCAAAGCAAATTAGACAGCCTTTTTGCAGATATTACTGAATGGCTAAATATGTCTGGTGCCAAAACTTCCTTTGATAAATCTAAAAATTTGCACGTCTGTCGAAAAAAACAACTGCTCAAATTCTAATTTACAGATTTTAAGCGCAAACAAATTGAAAGTGTAAATAGTTTACGAATTTTAGGCATTATATTTAATAGTAGGTATAAATGGTCTTCACACTTAGATTATCTTAAGCTAGCTTTAGATAGAAGATTAAAATTAATAAAGTGTATAAGCTGCTCTAATAGTGAAGCTCATCCAAATATCGCGATAAATGTACTGAAGGCTGTTTTGCTCTCAAAAATTTATTACGGACTTGCAATTTTTGGAGTTGCTCCCCAGTCGAAACTCAGAAAAATACAAACAATATATTATGCAGCAGCAAGGTTTTGCTTAGGAGAACTCCCATAAGGAACATTTTAACTGAAACTGTGTTACGGATTTCCTTTTAAAAACGTAAGAAGCACGTTAAGAGGTCAACGCGATTGCAATTTGTTAAAAGATACGGCAACATACCTCAATTGAAGTGCAAATGTCAAATTTTAATTTCAGACACCTGTCGGCTAAAGTAGAAACTTCAATTGAGATATGAAAATGTTTCAAAATCAGCCGATAAAATCGCCCAATTGCAGTTTGATACCTCTTTCTGACTTTTGTCCAATATAAACGCACATTACGGCGTCCCTATTAACACCTTTTTTCTTTTTTTGAAAATATTTTGTAAAAGGACAATTACATTTTTTATTTTAATTCAAAATATATTGTAAACCAGTACCCGGTGTTCAAATCAAAGCAATGCTAAATTTTGAACAACCTGTACTTTATGTCAAAATAAGAAAAATCTGTCATGTCAAACCTGTCAGACACAAGAAATGTCAGACAGGTCAAAAAGGCAAAAGTTGTCACTAATGGGTCAAGGCTGCCGTTCATTTTTTTTTGGTATGTATGTACATTAGAAGAAGAAAAAAAAATTGGGGACGCCCTCCCAATCGGTTCAAAACCGGATAAAAACATTTAAAAAATTTATTTAAAATTTTTATCTTTAACCCTTACTCGGCCTATTTGAAAAAAAAATTGGGGACGCCCACAATCGGTTCAAAACCAGATAAAAACATTTAAAAAATTTATTTAAAATTTTTATCTTTAACCCTTACTCGGCCTATTTAAAAATGAAATATGACTTAAGTGAAAATCAAATACGAGCCCTCCCAATCGCTTCGAAACAAGATAAAAAAATTTTAAAAGTAAACTTAAAATTTTTATCTTTAACCCTGACTGACTGACCCTATTTCAATGTGAAATTTAATTTAAACAAAAAACAAATGCGACGCTCTACTAATCGGTTCGAAACAGGATAAACAAATTTAAAAAATTTATTTAAAACTTTTATCTTTAACCCGTAGCCTATTTCAATGTGAAATTTGACTTAAGCAGCCATTTTTTTCAACTAAATTTTCTCAAGTGGCTTTTAATTTTAAGAAAGAATAATCAAATAAAGTATCGTACGGATCTAGTTTTCGAGATATAGTCATGTGAAGTTGCGGATATTGCTTTTCTAAAAATCATTATAAGTTGGGACTCTTAAATAGATCTTATATATATTAATGTCATATGAAAGTAATTCTCCTCGCTATGGCAAGGCTTTGGTAGTTGACCAGTGCTCGAAGCTGATAATTTCAGTACCCTCTGCTCTATGACTACTTTAATTATATATAATATATAATTTAATGCTGTAGCTATTTCAGGCTTCGTATTTGATTTTCACTTAAAATAAATTTCATTTTGAAATAGGCCGAGTATGGGTTAAAGACAAAAATTTTAAATAAATTTTTTAAATTTGCTTAACCTGTTTCGAAGCGATTGGGACAGCGTCGCATTTGATTTTCGCTTGAGTCAAATTTCACATTGAAATAGGGTCAGTAAGGGTTAAAGATAAAAATTTTAAATTAACTTTTTACATTTTTTTATCTTGTTTTGAAGCGATTGCTAGGGCTCGTATTTGATTTTCAGTTAAGTCAAATTTCATTTTGAAATAGGCCGAGTAAGGGTTAAAGATAAAAATTTTAAATAAATTTTTAAAATGTTTTCATCCTGTTTCGAACCGATGTGGGGGGCGTCGCATTTGATTTTCGCAAAAAAAAAAAACAAATAAGAACCAACAAAAACAACAAAATAATCATGTATCACAAATAACAACACCAACCAACATCAACAACAATAGTAGCAGCAACAATAACATCTACAGCACTGACAGGAGCAGCAGTCAACATTATTACCAGCCAGAGCTGTCGACAACCACAGCCACCAGCTAAGTCGCTATTTATTCGATATTTCTTTTATTTGTATAATATATTTAAATATATATATATATAATATATCTTAAATTTAACATTAGTATTTCCATTCTAGAAACCTAGTTTTTTTTTGTGTGCAAATGATTGCTTAAAAGAATTAATAAATGTATGTATGCATGAAGATGCATATATATATACCTATATTAATTATTATTATAAGTTAAATTTTTACAACAGCTAGAAATGCATTGTAACGTTAATTTCTAATCATAGTATTTGAATTTATTTTAAGCAGCGAATTCACTTAGTATAGATTTGTATAACATATATTCAATCATTATATTTTAGTAAACTTAAGAAGATTTGTTCAAAAAAAGAAAAAATCAGAATCGGTAATGAATTTGAAAATTAAAAAGAAATATAAAACGAAAATTAATTCTTTTTAATTATAAATTAAAAATGAGTTGCTAGGCAGTGGATTTGGGGGAGGTGCCATAGATGAGTGACCGTAATGCCATAGGCATAAAATTTAATTAAACAAAAGTGACCTGGGGTTTTTCTTCCTCTGCTACCCGTTGGGAAAAATTAATAAAATGTTTGTTTTTATACAATTTATTTTCCTAAATTTCTATGCGTATGCCATAAAGCGGAAAAGGGAAAACCGCGCCCTAGCCGGGAGATATTTTACATATTTTGAGTGTTTCTTAAATTTGCCAGGCGTAACAACTGGACTGCTCACTCTTAAAGATCGAGTAGAGTTATTAACATCCCGACTTATACCTAAAATGTTACTACCATCAGAAAGTCCTATAATATGCAACATTTTTAACCAAGCAAAAAGGAAATTAATTAAGCAGCCGTCTACAATTCATAGAATAATTCAAAATTGTAAGCTTATTGAAATCGAACCTCGAATTCATATGAAATACAGGCCTAAAAATCCACCATGGTTTTTACCTAAAAAAGCGTTTTAACGTCGCTTGATGGTCTACCTAAAGGCTCAACTGCGAAAGCCATCTACTTACAAAAATTCTATGAATCACAAGATATGCTCCTGAACAAAGGCTGGAAATGCGTATATGTATACAGATGGTTCCAAAGTTTCGGATGCAACTGCATTTGCTGTCATTGATGCAGATTTAGCTACAATTAGTACATTTCAGCTCCCTACATTTTCATCAGTCCTTACCGCCGAAGCTGAAGCACTTTTGGTTGCAGCCAGATACTACAGAAGCTGCAAAGGTAAACACGTTATGTGTTCAGATTCACAATCGGTTATAAAAGCTATATTGAACATCAACCATAAGAATGAAACAATATGTATTCTTCGAGATATTCTCATTTCGAATGCATCTAAGCTTTAAATTATGTGGATTCCTGGGATTGTTGGAATTCCTGGTAACACCAAAGCTGACGAAATCGCTAAATTAACAACAAGCGCACCAGTATTATTACATCCCAACTATGCGAAGAAAGACTGGGAAAGGCTCATTAACACATTTTGCAAGCACAAACTAAAACAAGACTGGAACAACTACATCCATATTTACAAATCAACAAACCTAGAAGCAATGCCCCTAAATATGATACCAACATCCCAAAGCTGCACCTCCAGAAATTCATCCGGATCCGTCTTGGCCACATCTTCCTAACCCACAAATATATTTTTGAAAAATCATCGCAATAGTCCATTGAAATGTTACAAAATTTTGGCTGAACCTTGCATTTTGGGAAGGACAAGATTTTTTTGTTTTTTTTTTGTAGGAGGGATCAGCTTGAGTATAAAACTCGGTTTTCGGGGTTGAAAGCACCCCCATTTGGCCGACATTTTGAAAAAAGGTTGTAAATAGTTTTTCCGCAATATCTTGAGAAAAATTTTTTTTTGACTTTATTTGTAGGAAATTGAATTCTCTACAGCTTCATAGAATTTTTTTTTACCGTAACCTTGAAAACGAAAAAGTTATAATAAAAAAAAGACATATTTTCGAGTAAAATATCATTTAAGGGCTATATCTTTTTTTTATTGATTTTATTGAAAAAACATTTTAGATGGTTTTTATAGACCATTTCATTGCAAACAATTTCCTATACTAACTTTTAAAATATTTTAATTTGGAGAGGTTTTATGATCTTCCAAAGGAATCAAACCATGAGGTTTGCTGTAATAAATAATTATTAAAATAAACATTTAAATGTTTGAATATATGTATGTAGGCTTATTACAAGAATTTACTTTATGTATCGTAATTTTTAAAATTATTTAGTTGCTTCTAGGTATTAATAATGAACTCTTTTCCCCACCACCCATGAGGTAGAGTTTGAAGGCGCATTTTTTTTTTTTAACGTGGTTTCCCCAGTAGGTATAATCCACGAAGGACTGTTTATTGAGCAGTTTTTTGTCGCTTAGAAGGTCCTGGCTGCGGTTCAGGATCAGTTATCGGATTACTTCGTCTAATTCATCGTGATCAATGAAAAAGCCGGTAGTGTCAAGAAGTATCTAGAATATGAACTTGCTCCTTTTCCACTACAATTATTTTGCGAAGATGGCATGAGGAAGGGTACCAAATCATCAATTTACAATGCATTTTTACCTTTTGAAGGGCCAGAAAATTTCGGAGTTAACAATCATTTTGTCATTGACGGGGGTTTTTTGCTACACAGTCATTTGGGACTGTAATACATCATTTCAAACTATCACCGATTTTTTTTAAGACTTTATGGTGACAATAAAGAAGATCAAAACTTGGACAGTTTGCGGCATAAGAAATTTTCAAGAACTGTAAATAAGCAAAACTTTAATTTGGCCTCATTTTCACCTACACAAGATGCACGGATGCACACATATCGAGTGTATCATCAAATTCAAACATATCGTATGTATTTATCGGTGATAGTTTGAAATGATGTATTACGGTCCCAAATGACTTTGTGTAGCAAAAAACCCCCGTCAATGACAAAATGATTGTTAACTCCGAAATTTTCTGGCCTTTCAAAAGGTAAAAATGCATTGTAAAGTGATGATTTGGTACCCTTTCTCATGCCATCTTCGCAAAGTAATTATAGTGGAAAAGGAGCAAGTTCATATTCTAGATACTTCTTGACACTACCGGCTTTTTCATTGATCACGATGAATTAGACGAAGTAATCCGATAACTGATCCTGAACCGCAGCCAGGACCTTCTAAGCGACAAAAAACTGCTCAATAAACAGTCCTTCGTGGATTATACCTACTGGGGAAACCACGTTAAAAAAAATGCGCCTTCAAACTCTACCTCATGGGTGGTGGGGAAAAGAGTTCATTATTAATACCTAGAAGCAGCTAAATAATTTTAAAAATGACGATACATAAAGTAAATTCTTGTAATAAGCCTACATACATATATTCAAACATTTAAATGTTTATTTTAATAATTATTTATTACAGGAAACCTCATGGTTTGATTCCTTTGCAAGATCATAAAACCTCTCCAAATTAAAATATTTTAAGAGTTAGTATAGGAAATTGTTTGCAATGAAATGGTCTATAAAAACCATCTAAAATGTTTTTTCAATAAAATCAATAAAAAAAAGATATAGCCCTTAAATGATATTTTACTCGAAAATATCAGTCTTTTTTTTATTATAACTTTTTCGTTTTCAATGTTACGGTAAAAAAAAATTCTATGAAGTTGTAGAGAATTCAATTTCCTACAAATAAAGTAAAAAAAAAATTTTTGGAGACTTACGGCTCTCAAGATATTGCGGAAAACTATTTACAACCTTTTTTCAAAATGGCGGCCAAATGGGGGTGCTTTCAACCCCGAAAACCGAGTTTTATACTCACGCTGATCCCTCCTACAAAACAAAATAAAAAAATCTTGTCCTTCCCAAAATGCAAGGTCAATGTAACATTTCAATGGACTACAACCAGAATGTCCATTTTGTTACTATCATAATCTCACAATAGATCATGTTATTAAAAACTGTAACTTTTTAAAACAGAAACAACTTTTTCTTTTTAATATACTAATTTTGCCAAATTCTCTTAAAGTAGGTTCCGCTTTCAATGTACAAAACATTATTAAATTACTATGCTCTTGTCATATTTATTTTGACATTTGATTTTGATTTTTATTAAATCTAATAGGACGAAGACCTTAGTTGTTAGTGCCTAGCTTTAAGTTTTTTTGTAAAATTTATTTTATAAATAAACTTTAATAATAATAATAATAAGAATAATATTTCGTTAAGGAATAGATCGTGCAACAAATTAGGGACAGTGACAAAATTTAACTCTTGTTAATTCAAAAAATTAAAAAGAGGTTTGTTATATATTGTTTATGGTTACTTGTGATTATAGAAGTTGTTTTTGGTAGTTTAAAATGAGTAGAAAAAACCTTGTGACGTCAGCACACGAAAAATCATAACACAGATGCATCAAGACGGAAGCGCGTTTCAACAAATCGCAGCTGCCTTAAAAGTTTCCAAAACCATTGTAGGCAATGTGCTACAATATTTAAAAAATAATTCGACTATAGGAAAGGTACAACGCAAACAAAGAAGCCGCATAACAACTACTCGAGAAGATGCTCTTATTGTCCGGGAGTCTAAAAAAATCCGCATAAGTCAGCAACCGAAGTTTGGATGGCTATTTATGGCGAAAATAAAGCAGCACTATCCGTAGATATAATTAAAAGACGTTTGCATGTAGTTGGACTTTTTGGACGGATTTCTCAGAAGAAGCCCTTATTATTTGCAAGCAACCGCAAGAAGAGACTTGAGTTTGCCAAAAAGTATCGTCATTAGAATGCAAAGGAATAGAAATACGTTGTTTTTAGACGAAACTAAAATAAATAGAGTGTCACCCGATTGGAACAAATATGTCCGCCGCCCTAAGTCAAAGGAGTTTGACCCAAAGTACACCCGATCTACAGGAGGGTATTACGGACAAAGTCCAATAAATTCGAATCCTAAAGAATGTAATGCTGCCATAATCGGATGAAAATATGACCGTAACTTGGATATTTCAGCAAGACAATGACTTGAATTTTGATTAACCTGCTCGGCAGGTTAATCAATGGTTTACTGGTAAGCAACTTAATGTATTGGACTACCCATCCTGCAGTCCTGATCACAATCCAATTGAGAACTTATGGCAAGTGGTAAAAAGCTAAGTGAGCTTGCTCAAGACAAGCAACTTTGATAAGCCGTACGTCGAAACTATAAAATTCTGGGAAGCAGTTCCAAGCAGTGTTTGTGAGAATTTATTGGAGTTAAGGCCACCCGGTGGTCTAGCACCCGTAAATTTAAGGCATTTTGAAAAATTTTTTTGAAGGTGAAGATAATGAACAACAAGTCAAGGAGCATACAACAACATTTTTATAATAATCAAAAAACAATATTAACTATATAAAAATTGACGCTGAAGATGACCCCTTCAAAAAAGGTACCTGTGCGGCGGGTAAAATATTAGCTCTGTCACTTATCTGAAAAATAAAAAGTAAAGAAACTATTAATCTATATGAGTGTAGCTATGGCCCCTGCCTCAAGAACTAAAAAAAAAACAGTTTTTGACAAAATGGCGCGTTCTTGAAATTTAAATATCGAAAACAGACCATTTTTCAGTAGTTTTCTTACGTAAAAAATAAGAAGTTATTAATTTAACAAATTTTTCGAGGCACGGGCCATAGCCACTGCAATTCTGCATAACATATTCAAATTTGAGATTAATCGGATGAATGGTTTTTTTTTATTTTTATCCCGCCGAGCAGAAAAAAGTAGTTTCGAGATAACTGAGTTTAAAGTTTTACGTATGATTATTTTCGTACGCGGGCCAACCGTTCGCTACCTGGTATAAAGGCTGTATGACCTAAAATACTGTCAATATCATTACAAAAGTTTAACAGTATATTCTCAAAAGATTGTACTTTCGAAATATTAAAAAAACAAAACCGATTTGTCTAAAATCCTAGACCACCGGGCGGCCTTAATGTCTAGCAGATGTCAAGCAGTAACTGATAACAATAGCTGTGCTACAAAATATTAATAAAACTTAAAAAAAAAAAATAAAAGAGCATTAATTAGGTATAAAAACATTGTGTGTCCCTAATGTCCTTTGATTATGTATTTAAGTTTTTACATAATTTTAAAAAACTTGGTAAATAATAGAATATAGAAATGTAATGAATTATTCAAGGTAATTCTAAACAAATTTCTGTGTGCTTTTTATAAATAAAATACTAATATTACCAAAAGCTTCAATGCTTATTTAGTGTCCCTAATTAGTTGCACGGAGCTGTACATACTAATCGATGTAATAATTTAACTTCAAAATTCATTTGTTTAACATTTTCGTTTTCTTTTGTGTAAATTCTGTTTGCTTGAAATCTTCATTTTCATTCTTTTTGCGCATTCTTTATTTTTTTTTTTTGAGAAACTTAAATTGTTCTCTTCTTTTGAATTTGTATTTTTTTAAATTTCTTATTTTGTAAAATAAGTAAGACCCCATATACTTAGTCTATTGTAATCTGCATTCGCCTTTAGTTTCGTAGTAAACTATAGCATGTAGAATTTCTTATTATTATTCAGTTTAGTTCTAAATTATTTGGGAATTACTTATACCTAATGAATTGTTTAATGATAACACAGCTCAACAAAATTAACTTTTTTTTTGTTGCTCTGGATTTCTCTGCGGTTTTCTATAGTTTCAGAGCCAATTCAGTACTTTCATGAATATATTCGTAAACTGGGTACCTGAAACTATAGAAATCCGCAGAGACATCCAGGGCAACAAAACCACTGTTGACCAGTGTAATAATAAAATAATAATAATAATAAATAAAACTTATCTCAAATAACAAAAGGTAGCAGATCTAATTAGAAATAGCATTTCTTTTATTTTAAATAAATGTACTAAATTATAGTGGCTTATCTTATGTCTAGAGTTTTACAATGATTGAAAAGTTTTCTTTTAAACAATCTATTATCACAATTTTTTATTTCTACTGGCAGTTCATTGAAACATTTTAGCCCTTTATAGTACAGATTATTTTTGTCAGCTTCAGTTTTAAATAGTGGTAACTTAAAACCATTTCTATTTCTTGTGTTAATGTTGTGTACTTGATTATTAAGTTTAATGCCAGATTGGAGATATTCAGGTAGATAACCATTCATAATGTTATAAATAAATTTCATGGTATAATAAAAGATTTGTTGTTTAACACTAAGCAAATTAAGATATTCCAGCATTTGTTTAATAAGTAGGTGTTTCAAATGGTTTATTCAAAATGAAACGCATGGCTTTATTTTGCATTTTTTGCAACTTCTCAATTTGAGTATCTATCATGATGGACAGTAAATAAAGTGTGGCTCAATTATTGATCTATAGACCATTGTTTTATATTTTACTTTCAATAGCTTACAAGTTCGTTTCGGATATGATCATCAAATTTGAAATTGTTGTCTATCTGAATACCCAGGTACTTAATTTTTTCTACTTTTTCGTTATTTATATTATTTATTTTTATATCGTCTACAGTAATATTGCTTTTTCTGGATATAACCATGTATTTGGTTTTATCAATATTTAGTTTTATTTTGTTAGCACACAGCCATTTATACAAAGAATTTAATTTTGTCTGTAAGTTATGTGTCATTTCATCTATGTTTTTGCCACTAATCGTAATAAGCGCATCATCCGCGAAGAGCATTATTTTTCAAAATTTTAATGCAGAGGGAATGTCGTTAATATAACTATTAAATAAAAGAGGAGCCAAAACAGAACCTTGTGGTAAGCATATTTTGACCTCAGTTTCCTCTGAGATAGCAGAATTTATCACTGTACGCTACTTACGGTTGAATGTCAAAGTCGTGAAAATTTTTGCACAGTATAAAATTCTGTATTATTTTTTAATTTAAATGGTTATTGAGGTGCTCTCAACATAGTGGCATATAGCAGAAGAAGGTGCTTGTTGACTTTACTTTGAAAAAGATGAAGTGCAGCTGAATTGTCTAAATACATTCCAATAAGATTGTTTTTAATTGTGCGGAAGCAGTATTGGCAGACATTGTGAGTACTTTGCAACAAAAAAATCAACAAAACAAAAACTGACTCCCAATCAGCTGTCATAAATTGGTTCTGTCCTAAATAACTTCATTATCCGTACTGTACATCACAATAATCAATCCGCCTAAAAGTAGGCAACGGAACTTTACTGTTTTTTCTTCTTTTGTTTGTACACTAGCAAAACTATTTGCAACATATCCGTGGACTCTACGAAAATTTATAAATAATTTGGTTTTAGCTGTTTAAACTGAACTGAGAAGCAACAGTGCAAAAAAGATGTCTTCACCTGCTGCTATAAGGCTTCGGATTACTTTGGCACGTCGTCAAAAGCTATTTCCTGCTGAAAAAATACCTGTTGTGCATGGAGACGAGGAGTTTTCAAAGACTATCCTCCAACAAATGAAATCTATGGAAGAAAGACTTCAGTCGCATGCGGAAAAGCAGTTAGAGAGAGTCATTTCGGAACTTTCTACTCTCGAAACTAAGCTCACAGCTAAAATTGACTGTGAAATTAATTTGCTAAAGAGCAGGTATAGTGATATTAATAATAAAGTTTTGGCGATCGAGATGGAAATAATGGAGTTTCGCAAAATAGGTAGTGAACTCAAAGATCTAAAATTTGAACATGAAAAAATTAAAAGTTTTAGCAGTAGACTAGAAAACACTAACGTTGCTTGCGATCTTCGCGTTACTGGAATCCCCTCACGTAACAACGAAAACCTTTGTGAGATCTTTGAAAAAATTTGTGCTGCTATAAATATTGCACCACCGAATGTTAAGAGTATTTACCGCTTCAAGAATATGAAAGAATCTCTTAACAAATATTACTCGGCTTAATCGTAAAGTTGCAATCTTCATTTGATAAAAACTTTCTGCTTAAGTCCATTGCAAATTTTAAGCGTACAAATCGCGCTTCGATTGAACCATGTTGGTTTTGACTCTGACAAAACCTTTTACGTTAATGAATGCTTAACCAAAAGCAACTATGAGATACTTCAAGCAGCTGTTCGTCTTTAAAAGCAACAACAATTAACTGCTGCATTTACACTTCGTGGCTTAGTTCATGTGAAGCGCGGGGAGAATGATAAAGCTACGTGTATTAATTATATTAAAAAGCTTTACGATTTTGTCAGCTCTAGTGATAGGTTCTCTAACGCTACTCAATACAACGCTGATTGTGAACAAACTGGAGTGAACAATCTTTTTCGTGAATCATAAATACCCAAATCTGTCAACCACAATTGTCGTTATTATCTATAAATTTTTTTTATTATTATTTTTGACTTTTATTTCTACATTATATTATATTTATAATTTTATTAATTTTCGAAAATACCAGCCTTCCTGTATACTTTTATTGCAGCCTATGAAACATGAAATAATTGCTTGCGCTACTTTACGATTCTCATTTAATTTATTCCCTAATGATTGGTTCATTTAATGATCATCCCTTGCGCTCCACTGACAATATTTTCAGTATGATTCGTATACTTTGCAAACAGAAAGTTGGTCTCAAAGTATGTCACATCAATGCACAGAGCTTAGCAAACAAAATAGATGAGTTCCGATACATATTTGAAGGTTCTGGTATTGATGTCATATGTGTCTCTGAGACATGGTTCAGTCACAATATGAATGATAACTTATTTAAACTAAATGGGTTTAACTTATTTCGTGCAGATAGGCAAGGACATGCCGGGGGTTCTGCAATGTATGTGAGAGATACTTTACCATGCAAAATGTGCTTTAAGTCTGATTGTGATAGTGCTGCTGAGTATTTGTTTGTATCCATTGTGAGTAAAACAAATAAAATTTTGATGGGAAGTGTGTATAGGCCTAATCGTTGTGTTGACATTACTTCACTCTTAAACTTAATTGAATGTAAATCCCTTAGTCATTCTGACATTGTAAGTGGAGGTGACTTTAATAGTAATTTACTGAAGGAGGTTCACTTAAGTAATAATATGCAGGCTCTAGGCTTAATTCCCGTTAACAGCATGCAACCAACTCACTACACTAATTCATCAAATACACTACTTGATGTATTTTTCGTAAATGATCAATCCAAAATTTTGCTATATGATCAAATATCAGTACCTATCTTTTCCAGGCATGATTTGATCTTCCTCACATATAACTTTTCAAAAACATCAACTATTCACTTCTTAACACTGAAATACGAAGTATGCGAAACAATGTGAATAAGCTTTTCAATAAATTTGTTCGAATCAGAAAAATAACTCTAAAGCAAAAACAACATCCATGGTTTTCTAACAAAATAAAATATTTAATATTGCAGATTAACAATGCTTTCAATCGCTGGAAAACTTCAAAACATTTGAGCTTTATGGTGAGTTCAAAAATCTTCGCAAAAATCAGATTAGCCAAAACCAATTACTATGACGAAAAGTTTCGTATTGCTATTGGAAGTAAGCAAACATGGAAGGAAATCCGAAACATTGGTATAAGCAAAAATATCTGTAGCAATTGTGATGTTGATGTAAATGTGCTGAATAATAAGTTTGTTAATATCCCCATGCCAACAGTAAATACAAGATTTTATGAAAATGCAACCAGTTTAATAAATAATAATATTGTGTTTAACTTTGCTTGCGTTAATCAACTGGATGTCCTTGAGAGTTTCCTATCTATCAAGTCGAATGTTGTGGGAATTGATGAAATTCATCCCACGTTTATAAAAGCTTTGCTACCGGTACTACTACCTTATTTAACTTACATTTTTAATAGTGTGATAACCACCTTGTGTTTTCCTAAGGCATGGAAAAAGGCCAAGATAATTCCCGTCCCTAAATCATGCAATGAATATCGACCCATTGCCATACTGTCTTACATTTCTAAGGCATTGGAATTGATTATGCACAATCAAATCACCAAATTTTTTAAAGATAACTCATTGATAACTGAAAGACAATCGTGTTTTTTTAAGCGAAATTGCACAACAGCGTTAATTGATGTTTCTGAGGACATACGACTTGCACTAGATCATAATAAAGTCAGTTTTCTAGTCCTCCTTGACCACTCGAAGGCCTTTGACATATATGTTGACTATAGTACTTTGTTAACTAAACTCTCAAATATTTTTAACTTTTCTTCTACTGCAGTTAAGTTGATATCAACGTACCTATCTGATAGATGCCAAGCTGTCTCCTTAATGAATTTAATGTCTTCCTTTCTTCCTGTTCATAGAGGTGTGCCACAGGGCTCGGTGTTAGGACCTTTACTCTTTTCTATATATGTTAATGATCTTCCACATGCTTTGAGTAATTGTAATGTCCATATGTATGCCGATGATGTCCAATTGTATGTAAGTTGTACTCATGATGAAATATATACTTGTGTGAATGATCTTAATAAAAATCTTAAATCTGTTCAATATTGGGCTTCTAGAAATGGATTGTGCTTAAACCCAAAGAAGTCAAAGTGTATTGTTATAGCAAAAAAAGTTATTGCCTATCAAACTTTACCAAAGCTTGAACTTAATAACAGCCACATTGAATTTGTGGACACAGCAAAAAATTTGGGGGCAATATTTAATAGAACACTGACGTGGAACAACCATATTTATAGTAGCATTGGTAAAGTTTATGGCAGGCTTCGAGCATTATGGGCAACGCAATATTATACACCTCTACATATAAGAATACTCCTGGTTAAAACTTATCTTACTCCAATAGTACTATATGGCAGTGAAATTTTTACCAATTGTGACTCAGCAAGTATTGCACGATATGCGTTTAACTTGAAGCGGTATGATCATGTCTCGCAATATGCTAAAAAGATGTATGGCATTACCTTTGACAACTTGCTTAAATCTCGTTGCACTATTCTGCTGCATAAAATAATACATTCAGCTGAACCCTCTCATTTGCATGATAGACTTGTATTTTCTCGTTCAAACAGAAATATGACACTGAAACCATTTCAACACTCTTGCCTGACATCTGAACGCCAATTTTTTATATATTCAATACGTCTGTGGAATGCTCTTCCCCAATATTTGAGATCGATAGGTAACGCGATAAGTTTTAAAAAGCAATTACATGTACATTTTTCTCTGATGCAATAATATTTAATATTTAAAATTTAAAATTGAAAGTTTCTTTAGAAGAATAATGATGTGCAATAGTATTGTGCATATGTTATTGAGTCTACTATGTGGCCTCATTATGTGCAACATTATTATAATTTTCGTATTATAGTTTTCATATTTTAATTCTTATTTTGTTCCCGCATTCTTAATATTATTAATTTATGTCTCTATTTATTATGTAAACAGTAACTTTAGATAAATAAATGTGTATTATTTTTTAATTATAAAATGTGATACTGAACATCTTGAAGGCTGTTATTGTAGGTAAAAATGCATGTATTATTACTTTAAGTTTATATTTATTGACTAAGTTCTTACAGTTTAAGTTTTAATTGTCAAATAATAATTGGCTATGTGAGCTACTAGTGGTGGAATTATAAGATATTGTATCTTGTTCCACTATATTTTCAAGAAATAAATACAAATACAAAATAAGAAAACTGTTGAACCATGACAACTCTTTGTTTTTAATACCAATTGCATCCAATTTTTGCAGCAAAATAATTTGATCAATTGTTTCAAAGGTTCTTTTCAAGTCTATAAATACTAACCAGCTATAATCATATTAAGTGCAGTTTCGCATGAATGTTTTTGACGAAAACCTGATTGTTGTGGTATAATAATTTGATTATGCTCTAAATATTCCACCAATTGTTTCTTCACTACGGTTTCGAGTATTTTTTTCATCGCACGGTAAGGGGTTAATTGGTCTTAGCTCTTCAGCTTTGACTGTATTTTTAACTTTAGCAATTGGTATAATAACTGATGTTTTCCATGTATTCGGAACAATCCCCTCAGATAGGCTTTCATTGACAATTACTGAATAAAAGAACCCTAGGTACAACAAAATTGAATTCTTTTCATTCAACTCTTCCTTTAAACCAGCTATAACCATATTAAGTGCAGTTTCGCATGAATGTTTTTGACGAAAACCTGATTGTTGTGGTATAATAATTTGATTATGCTTTAAATATTCCACCAATTGTTTCTTCACTACGGTTTCGAGTATTTTTTTCATCGCACGGTAAGGGGTTATTTGGTCTTAGCTCTTCAGCTTTGACTTTTTTTTTTAACTTTAGCAATTGGTATAATAACTGATGTTTTCCATGTAATCGGAAAAATAAAAGAACCCTAGATATGGAAACGAATCTTTTAAGACACCTTCAGAGAAAAGCTTTATTACTCCTTTTTTGTTTTTGAATTTTTGATCAATTGTATCAAGTTCGCTTGTCGTGACTTTTTTGAATATAAATCTAGACCTTATGGGACGTTCTTTTATAATTCGCACAAAATTCAGGAAAAAAAAAAACTCGACTTCTCCAAATGCGATGAAAATTTTTTCTTTCATCTTCTAACAAATTCAGTTGACCCATGTTTTTTGTTTTTGCTGAAAAAATTTTTTTTTCGAAAATATCCAATATGAATTTCTGATAATTGGCTGAATTTTGTCAAATGTACTCATACTTGAAGTCTATTATCTCCAGTTCTACTGATCCGATCAATGTCAATTTTTTTATTTAATAGTCTATAACGTTAGCTTCTGCAATAAATTTAAAAAAAAAAATTTATACTGAAATGAAAAATAATAACAATTTAATTGTTTAAATAGTTTTAATATGATGTTTCCCCAACTAGAATACATTGAAAAAAATAACATTTTATTCCTTATTCTTTTATCTACAAAACCCATTTTACAAAAAAGTGGAGTCTTTGTTAGATCGGAAGTTATTAAATATTTTCCAGCGCAAGTCATGAATTTCAGAACAAATTTACATAAGTGTGCAGCGTGCGACGAGTCAAAACAAAGAAACGAGTATTTAACAGTCGTTATTAAAGCAAATTGATATTTTCGAAAAGAAAAATTTTTTCAGCAAAAAAAAAAAACATGGGTCTAGTAATTTTATCTATATAAGATGCAAAAAAAATTTCGGGCGATTCTAAAATACCAAGTCCAAAATCCTATGCGGTTTGTAAAAGAACGTCCCTTATAGTAGGAGAGCTGGCAGCCACTTTGAGTAACGTACTAGGTACAAAGCTAAAATTTTGTTTATGGTTGATTTAGTACTAGTTAAATAAGAAAATCAAAATCTGACAGCATTGGCGCGGTCCCGAAGGTACGGTCCAGTACCCATATCAAATGGTTATAGATACTTGTTAACCGCCATTGATAGAAATACACGTTGGCCAGAGGTCTATCCACTTAAAAATACAGAAACGACCCCAATAGTAGAGACCCTCAAACAAGAATTCATCTCACGTTTCGGTGTTCCACTCGAAATTACTTCGAATCGAGGCCCTCAATTTACTTCTGGTACATTTAAACAATTTATTAAAGAAATCGGTAGCCACCATATAATGACATCTCCGTACTATCCACAAGCTAATGGTATAGTAGAAAGATTCCATAGACAATTAAAAACTTCATTAATAGCAAACAATAACCAAAAAAACTGGTATTTAGAGATTCCACTAGCTCTATTAGGCCTCAGATCGAACTTTAAAGAAGATATAAAAGCGTCGCCGTCTGAAATGGTTTACGGTCAGAATCGGATATTTTGTCAGCAGTCAAAGAGAAAGTTCAAAGCTCATAATCAAAAATGGCTTGAGGTTACTTTAGCTCACATTCGCAAACCTTTTTAAAACCAAACTTATCTTATGTGCTTTTTAATTCTAAGAAGAAATATGTTATCAAAAAAAGTCGCTCGGATCTGGTTTCGGAGATATCGCCATCGGAAGTTGCGGATATAGCTTTTGAAAAAATCATAAGTTCGGAACCGCTGCATGGATATCAAAAATATGGGTGTCCAAAGAAAGATAATTTAATGGCCTATAATAATGGTGAGCAAGCCTAAGAAATTTAACCCATAATTTTGGAGATATTACGATTTTTGACCAATTTTTTTTTAAAAAAACCGTTATTTTTTCCAAAAATTTCTGGATGACCTATAACTTTTTTAGCTTCTTAAGAATCCTTAATTTATTCCCCTTAAAATGGTGTATTGTTTGTTCCAAAATTTTGCATGTTTACCCCCTTTTTGTCCAAAAAACAAAAAAAATTATTCAATGAATTCTTATGAAAACTATGTATTTATGGACAAAAACAATAAAAAACCAACAACAACAACAACGACAACAAGAACAACAACAACAATTATTATAAGACGAAACCAGATCCGAGCGACACTTTTTTTTCATACTTTTTATTTACTTTTAACCCCCTTTTACCCCTAAAAAAAAAAAAATTGGAGAATGTGAGCTAAAGTAATTCTGTTCCTCAAAAATTTCCCATCACAATACTTCTAGTCGAAAATATATATCGCACACATTGGTGAGTTGTAAATATGTACGTAATGATTTCATCCGACGTGCACTTCAAAATCCGTACGAAGGACCTTAAAAAGTTTTAGATAAAACACTATAGTATTTCACAATAGTAAAAAACAACATCACTACTACAGTAAATATAGACCGAATCAAACCAGCTTTCAAACACAGACACCACACATACATTTTCCCCCACACACAAATTTGATAAAAAAGTCCACTTCAATCTAATTGCAAACGCTATAAAATTCTATGAGGGGGAATAATGTAGTGTCTGCATTATTGCATTTACACTTTCACTACAATACACATACGAAATACTATACAAAAAATATACTTTATTACTTTTGAATTTATTTAATTTGTAATTTATATTTTTTTTATTAGTTCTCAAAAAATTATTATAAAAAATTTGGAATTGAAACTTGATTAATATAAAATAAAATCAACTATTTAGTTTGCATTTGATTATTTGCATCTTATGCATCACTAACTCGGCGTTTACACAGGCAAATTCGGTGAAACAAATTCTTGTCTATTCTCTTTTGTGGTTTTTGTTTGGCATTTGCAACATACGACAAATTTTCTACCTCGTCTCTTTGCTTTTTCCCCTCTTGCCCACAAATAAGGAAACTTTTCGGCAAGAATTTGTGTGTGTAAACGCTGAGTAAATATATAAGAACTCATTTTATTAACAGGGTTGCATTTCAAAATTCAATCTTCCAAACAGAGAAAACTGGTCGGTATTTACAGAAGCAGTGCGTTAAAAGCATCATAGTGATCTTAGAACTACTTTTGTGTTTTGTAGACCAGTCCAAATTTCGTTTTAATAAAAAAGGTTATATTTTAGTACTGAAATAAAATAAAAAAATGTTTGAAATGTATTTGTTTTAAAGAACCTACATTTTGAAAAAAAAAATATGAATACTTAGTGATTGAGGTAGTATATATTTAAGTATGTATCGTGTAATTTTTACTTATAGTTCGCTACCATTCTTTCGAATTTTCAATTCATATTCAAATGTTAATAAAAATATTTTTCAGGTTATTTTGCAGCTAAGCGGTTCAAAGACAACTTGTCAAAAGTAAGATCACGAGTAATACAACATTCAAGAATCTTAATGAAAGACTTTACGACAATGCAAAAATCGCTAATGGATTATGAGCAGAAATGTCAAAGCAACAGAGACAATAACTTGGTTTCATTTATAAGGAAACTAAACGAAGATCTAGTTTTTGCTGCCTTTTAAAAATTGTTACCTTTTATATAAAATTAAAGCAATAACATAACATATCGAATAGCTATGGAATAGTGCAGGATTTTTCGATTTCGATACGCTGGGAACTTTTTTTTTGTGAGGTTTGATAACAAAATGCGTGAGTCAAAAAATTAAGTGGATTGGAAAAGGCTAAATGGCGGCTCATCAAGGTCAAAGTTACACAATTTGCGAGATTTTCAGACAAATCAGCCCATAGCTGCTAAGGAGTAGCCCATAGAGCAGTAGGTCGTATGACCGACCCTCAATTATTTTTCATGGCCAACATTTTTTTCAAACATACATTTTCGATACACACAATTTTTTTGTATCGATCGTTCTCAACAAATTGTCGAAAAAATTTATATATTCAAAAAATGTGGCGTTGGATTCCCTTATTCAATCGCTTCTAACGTTGTCATTTTATGGTCGATTTTCTTTTGGTATATCTTAATTTTTGCGTAAATGTATCAGCTCTACGAGCATGAAGCATAATTATTTTTGTTTATTTTATTTCTATTTTTCCGTGACCATAGAATCAAATGTAAAATTTGATTTTTTTTAAATCTGGCCTGTTTTCATCGATATCTTGTGCACCGCTTACTCAATAGAATATTATATATACATATTTATTTGTCATTTTAATACCTTTAATTTGGTGCTACGCACGATGAAATTGAACATTTATAGCTGAAGATATGAACTTTAAAGTGAAAGAAAGTCGAAAAAATGAAAAAACCACAATATCTCGAAAATTGTGCCATTAAAAAAATTTTTATTTTTATTTCCGAACTCAGCGGGAAAAACTACATAAGAAAAGTAACTTCTTATCAATGGAACATTTTGAGTGTAAACTAGTGTTACACTTATGTTAGAATGTAATTTTTGCATGTTGACAGGGGTAACTACATATGTGGAAAAAAAAGTTGGGGATGAAAAATTTATGTGGGTCGGTGATACAAAGGATTCCGCTTAGGACACGCTGGAAGCAGTGGAAAGGTAAGAGTAGTCAGCCAAACTCCGTATGAAGTTAAATTTTGTATGGGGAACCCCTTAAGGGGTTGAGATAGGGGGTTAGTATTTTCTGAAGAAATGTTGGGAAGAATTAATTAGGGGGGGTTGGGCATATACTTGAAACTTCTAGGGGCACCCTGGTTGCATTGGGAACGGGAGTAAATTTCATAAAAACATCCCTTTTGTATGGAAACCTCCCAAAGAGGTGGAGAGAGGGGATAAGTATGTTTGAAAAAAATGTTGGCCATGAAAAATAATTGAGGGTCGGTCATACGACCTATTGCTCTATGGGCTACTCCTTAGCAGCTATGGGCTGATTTGTCTGAAAGTCTCGCAAATTGTGTAACTTTGACCTTGATGAGACGCCATTTAGCCTTTTCCAATCCACTTAATTTTTTGGCTCACGCATTTTTTTATCAAACCTCACAAAATAAATGGTCCCAGCATTTTGAAATACAAATATAAATAATCTCCATATGTCACTATTCCATAGCTAATATCCAATAATTCAGCTTATTTCACTACACGTAAGGCTTATTAGTAAAACTTAAGCAGCTCACAAAAATCTAAAATGTTGAGAAGGATGAACAAAATCACAACTCTCACATAAACTACTTAACCTACATATGTTAAGAGTCTTACATCTAGTAAGAGAAAGTTATTTCTCGTTTCACGTTTGTATTGTCGCTTCTTGTATTTTTTTTTAAGTTTAGATTTATGTTTAAATATAATTTTATTCTTTATTTAAAACGGAAGTAGCAAAAAAACAAACATTGGAAATAAATTACATTAAAATATATAAGTTAATAGTTGGTGTTTCCTCGTAACTACTACGATCAGATTGAAAAATAAAAGAAAAAAAAGCTCAAAAGCTTAAACTTAATTTCACATATTGTAGTCGACATAGCATGGCATTTGTTTATTTCCTGCTTTAAGCTTAGCTTCACTTTGCAGTCGACATAGCATAGCATTTATTTATTTCATTTTCGTTATTGCTGAGGAAATATCAGATTTATGCTCACTCATCAGGATAGTGCGATAAACGAATGGTATGCGATATCGTAACAATGGGAAAAGAAAAAATTAAATTAAATAAAGCAAATGTGATTTAGTTTCGTAGTAAACTATAGCATGTAGAATTTCTTATTATTATTCAGTTTAGTTCTAAATTATTTGGGAATTACTTATATCTAATGAATTGTTTAATGATAACACAGCTCAACAAAATTAACTTTTTTTTTGTTGCTCTGGATTTCTCTGCGGTTTTCTATAGTTTCAGAGCCAATTCAGTACTTTCATGAATATATTCGTAAACTGGGTACCTGAAACTATAGAAATCCGCAGAGACATCCAGGGCAACAAAACCACTGTTGACCAGTGTAATAATAAAATAATAATAATAATAAATAAAACTTATCTCAAATAACAAAAGGTAGCAGATCTAATTAGAAATAGCATTTCTTTTATTTTAAATAAATGTACTAAATTATAGTGGCTTATCTTATGTCTAGAGTTTTACAATGATTGAAAAGTTTTCTTTTAAACAATCTATTATCACAATTTTTTATTTCTACTGGCAGTTCATTGAAACATTTTAGCCCTTTATAGTACAGATTATTTTTGTCAGCTTCAGTTTTAAATAGTGGCAACTTAAAACCATTTCTATTTCTTGTGTTAATGTTGTGTACTTGATTATTAAGTTTAATGCCAGATTGGAGATATTCAGGTAGATAACCATTCATAATGTTATAAATAAATTTCATGGTATAATAAAAGATTTGTTGTTTAACACTAAGCAAATTAAGATATTCCAGCATTTGTTTAATAAGTAGGTGTTTCAAATGGTTTATTCAAAATGAAACGCATGGCTTTATTTTGCATTTTTTGCAACTTCTCAATTTGAGTATCTTTCATGATGGACAGTAAATAAAGTGTGGCTCAATTATTGATCTATAGACCATTGTTTTATATTTTACTTTCAATAGCTTACAAGTTCGTTTCGGATATGATCATCAAATTTGAAATTGTTGTCTATCTGAATACCCAGGTACTTAATTTTTTCTACTTTTTCGTTATTTATATTATTTATTTTTATATCGTCTACAGTAATATTGCTTTTTCTGGATATAACCATGTATTTGGTTTTATCAATATTTAGTTTTATTTTGTTAGCACACAGCCATTTATACAAAGAATTTAATTCTGTCTGTAAGTTATGTGTCATTTCATCTATGTTTTTGCCACTAATCGTAATAAGCGCATCATCCGCGAAGAGCTTTATTTTTCAAAACTTTAATGCAGAGGGAATGTCGTTAATATAACTATTAAATAAAAGAGGAGCCAAAACAGAACTTTGTGGTAAGCATATTTTGACCTCAGTTTCCTCTGAGATAGCAGAATTTATCACTGTACGCTACTTACGGTTGAATGTCAAAGTCGTGAAAATTTTTGCACAGTATAAAATTCTGTATTATTTTTTAATTTAAATGGTTATTGAGGTGCTCTCAACATAGTGGCATATAGCAGAAGAAGGTGCTTGTTGACTTTACTTTGAAAAAGATGAAGTGCAGCTGAATTGTCTAAATACATTCCAATAAGATTGTTTTTAATTGTGCGGAAGCAGTATTGGCAGACATTGTGAGTACTTTGCAACAAAAAAATCAACAAAACAAAAACTGACTCCCAATCAGCTGTCATAAATTGGTTCTGTCCTAAATAACTTCATTATCCGTACTGTACATCACAATAATCAATCCGCCTAAAAGTAGGCAACGGAACTTTACTGTTTTTTCTTCTTTTGTTTGTACACTAGCAAAGCTATTTGCAACATATCCGTGGACTCTACGAAAATTTATAAATAATTTGGTTTTAGCTGTTTAAACTGAACTGAGAAGCAACAGTGCAAAAAAGATGTCTTCACCTGCTGCTATAAGGCTTCGGATTACTTTGGCACGTCGTCAAAAGCTATTTCCTGCTGAAAAAATACCTGTTGTGCATGGAGACGAGGAGTTTTCAAAGACTATCCTCCAACAAATGAAATCTATGGAAGAAAGACTTCAGTCGCATGCGGAAAAGCAGTTAGAGAGAGTCATTTCGGAACTTTCTACTCTCGAAACTAAGCTCACAGCTAAAATTGACTGTGAAATTAATTTGCTAAAGAGCAGGTATAGTGATATTAATAATAAAGTTTTGGCGATCGAGATGGAAATAATGGAGTTTCGCAAAATAGGTAGTGAACTCAAAGATCTAAAATTTGAACATGAAAAAATTAAAAGTTTTAGCAGTAGACTAGAAAACACTAACGTTGCTTGCGATCTTCGCGTTACTGGAATCCCCTCACGTAACAACGAAAACCTTTGTGAGATCTTTGAAAAAATTTGTGCTGCTATAAATATTGCACCACCGAATGTTAAGAGTATTTACCGCTTCAAGAATATGAAAGAATCTCTTAACAAATATTACTCGGCTTAATCGTAAAGTTGCAATCTTCATTTGATAAAAACTTTCTGCTTAAGTCCATTGCAAATTTTAAGCGTACAAATCGCGCTTCGATTGAACCATGTTGGTTTTGACTCTGACAAAACCTTTTACGTTAATGAATGCTTAACCAAAAGCAACTATGAGATACTTCAAGCAGCTGTTCGTCTTTAAAAGCAACAACAATTAACTGCTGCATTTACACTTCGTGGCTTAGTTCATGTGAAGCGCGGGGAGAATGATAAAGCTACGTGTATTAATTATATTAAAAAGCTTTACGATTTTATCAGCTCTAGTGATAGGTTCTCTAACGCTACTCAATACAACGCTGATTGTGAACAAACTGGAGTGAACAATCTTTTTCGTGAATCATAAATATCCAAATCTGTCAACCACAATTGTTGTTATTATCTATAAATTTTTTTTATTATTATTTTTGACTTTTATTTCTACATTATATTATATTTATAATTTTATTAATTTTCGAAAATACCAGCCTTCCTGTATACTTTTATTGCAGCCTATGAAACATGAAATAATTGCTTGCGCTACTTTACGATTCTCATTTAATTTATTCCCTAATGATTGGTTCATTTAATGATCATCCCTTGCGCTCCACTGACAATATTTTCAGTATGATTCGTATACTTTGCAAACAGAAAGTTGGTCTCAAAGTATGTCACATCAATGCACAGAGCTTAGCAAACAAAATAGATGAGTTCCGATACATATTTGAAGGTTCTGGTATTGATGTCATATGTGTCTCTGAGACATGGTTCAGTCACAATATGAATGATAACTTATTTAAACTAAATGGGTTTAACTTATTTCGTGCAGATAGGCAAGGACATGCCGGGGGTTCTGCAATGTATGTGAGAGATACTTTACCATGCAAAATGTGCTTTAAGTCTGATTGTGATAGTGCTGCTGAGTATTTGTTTGTATCCATTGTGAGTAAAACAAATAAAATTTTGATGGGAAGTGTGTATAGGCCTAATCGTTGTGTTGACATTACTTCACTCTTAAACTTAATTGAATGTAAATCCCTTAGTCATTCTGACATTGTAAGTGGAGGTGACTTTAATAGTAATTTACTGAAGGAGGTTCACTTAAGTAATAATATGCAGGCTCTAGGCTTAATTCCCGTTAACAGCATGCAACCAACTCACTACACTAATTCATCAAATACACTACTTGATGTATTTTTCGTAAATGATCAATCCAAAATTTTGCTATATGACCAAATATCAGTACCTATCTTTTCCAGGCATGATTTGATCTTCCTCACATATAACTTTTCAAAAACATCAACTATTCACTTCTTAACACTGAAATACGAAGTATGCGAAACAATGTGAATAAGCTTTTCAATAAATTTGTTCCAATCAGAAAAATAACTCTAAAGCAAAAACAACATCCATGGTTTTCTAACAAAATAAAATATTTAATATTGCAGATTAACAATGCTTTCAATCGCTGGAAAACTTCAAAACATCTGAGCTTTATGGTGAGTTCAAAAATCTTCGCAAAAATCAGATTAGCCAAAACCAATTACTATGACGAAAAGTTTCGTATTGCTATTGGAAGTAAGCAAACATGGAAGGAACCGAAACATTGGTATAAGCAAAAATATCTGTAGCAATTGTGATGTTGATGTAAATGTGCTGAATAATAAGTTTGTTAATATCCCCATGCCAACAGTAAATACAAGATTTTATGAAAATGCAACCAGTTTAATAAATAATAATATTGTGTTTAACTTTGCTTGCGTTAATCAACTGGATGTCCTTGAGAGTTTCCTATCTATCAAGTCGAATGTTGTGGGAATTGATGAAATTCATCCCACGTTTATAAAAGCTTTGCTACCGGTACTACTACCTTATTTAACTTACATTTTTAATAGTGTGATAACCACCTTGTGTTTTCCTAAGGCATGGAAAAAGGCCAAGATAATTCCCGTCCCTAAATCATGCAATGAATATCGACCCATTGCCATACTGTCTTACATTTCTAAGGCATTGGAATTGATTATGCACAATCAAATCACCAAATTTTTTAAAGATAACTCATTGATAACTGAAAGACAATCGTGTTTCAGAGCTAAGCGAAATTGCACAACAGCGTTAATTGATGTTTCTGAGGACATACGACTTGCACTAGATCATAATAAAGTCAGTTTTCTAGTCCTCCTTGACCACTCGAAGGCCTTTGACATATATGTTGACTATAGTACTTTGTTAACTAAACTCTCAAATATTTTTAACTTTTCTTCTACTGCAGTTAAGTTGATATCAACGTACCTATCTGATAGATGCCAAGCTGTCTCCTTAATGAATTTAATGTCTTCCTTTCTTCCTGTTCATAGAGGTGTGCCACAGGGCTCGGTGTTAGGACCTTTACTCTTTTCTATATATGTTAATGATCTTCCACATGCTTTGAGTAATTGTAATGTCCATATGTATGCCGATGATGTCCAATTGTATGTAAGTTGTACTCATGATGAAATATATACTTGTGTGAATGATCTTAATAAAAATCTTAAATCTGTTCAATATTGGGCTTCTAGAAATGGATTGTGCTTAAACCCAAAGAAGTCAAAGTGTATTGTTATAGCAAAAAAAGTTATTGCCTATCAAACTTTACCAAAGCTTGAACTTAATAACAGCCACATTGAATTTGTGGACACAGCAAAAAATTTGGGGGTAATATTTAATAGAACACTGACGTGGAACAACCATATTTATAGTAGCATTGGTAAAGTTTATGGCAGGCTTCGAGCATTATGGGCAACGCAATATTATACACCTCTACATATAAGAATACTCCTGGTTAAAACTTATCTTACTCCAATAGTACTATATGGCAGTGAAATTTTTACCAATGTGACTCAGCAAGTATTGCACGATATGCGTTTAACTTGAAGCGGTATGATCATGTCTCGCAATATGCTAAAAAGATGTATGGCATTACCTTTGACAACTTGCTTAAATCTCGTTGCACTATTCTGCTGCATAAAATAATACATTCAGCTGAACCCTCTCATTTGCATGATAGACTTGTATTTTCTCGTTCAAACAGAAATATGACACTGAAACCATTTCAACACTCTTGCCAGACATCTGAACGCCAATTTTTTATATATTCAATACGTCTGTGGAATGCTCTTCCCCAATATTTGAGATCGATAGGTAACGAGATAAGTTTTAAAAAGCAATTACATGTACATTTTTCTCTGATGCAATAATATTTAAAATTTAAAATTGAAAGTTTCTTTAGAAGAATAATGATGTGCAATAGTATTGTGCATATGTTATTGAGTCTACTATGTGGCCTCATTATGTGCAACATTATTATAGTTTTCGTATTATAGTTTTCATATTTTAATTCTTATTTTGTTCCCGTATTCTTAATATTATTAATTTATGTCTCTATTTATTATGTAAACAGTAACTTTAGATAAATAAATGTGTATTATTTTTTAATTATAAAATGTGATACTGAACATCTTGAAGGCTGTTATTGTAGGTAAAAATGCATGTATTATTACTTTAAGTTTATATTTATTGACTAAGTTCTTACAGTTTAAGTTTTAATTGTCAAATAATAATTGGCTATGTGAGCTACTAGTGGTGCAATTATAAGATATTGTATCTTGTTCCACTATATTTTCAAGAAATAAATACAAATACAAAATAAGAAAACTGTTGAACCATGACAACTCTTTGTTTTTAATACCAATTGCATCCAATTTTTGCAGCAAAATAATTTGATCAATTGTTTCAAAGGTTCTTTTCAAGTCTATAAATACTAACCAGCTATAACCATATTAAGTGCAGTTTCGCATGAATGTTTTTGACGAAAACCTGATTGTTGTGGTATAATAATTTGATTATGCTCTAAATATTCCACCAATTGTTTCTTCACTACGGTTTCGAGTATTTTTTTCATCGCACGGTAAGGGGTTAATTGGTCTTAGCTCTTCAGCTTTGACTGTATTTTTAACTTTAGCAATTGGTATAATAACTGATGTTTTCCATGTATTCGGAACAATCCCCTCAGATAGGCTTTCATTGACAATTACTGAATAAAAGAACCCTAGGTACAACAAAATTGAATTCTTTTCATTGAACTCTTCCTTTAAACCAGCTATAACCATATTAAGTGCAGTTTCGCATGAATGTTTTTGACGAAAACCTGATTGTTGTGGTATAATAATTTGATTATGCTTTAAATATTCCACCAATTGTTTCTTCACTACGGTTTCGAGTATTTTTTTCATCGCACGGTAAGGGGTTATTTGGTCTTAGCTCTTCAGCTTTGACTGTATTTTTAACTTTAGCAATTGGTATAATAACTGATGTTTTTCATGTAATCGGAAAAATAAAAGAACCCTAGATATGGAAACGAATCTTTTAAGACACCTTCAGAGAAAAGCTTTATTACTCCTTTTTTGTTTTTGAATTTTTGATCAATTGTATCAAGTTCGCTTGTCGTGACTTTTTTGAATATAAATCTAGACCTTATGGGACGTTCTTTTATAATCCGCACAAAATTCAGGAAAAAAAAAACTCGACTTCTCCAAATGCGATGAAAATTTTTTCTTTCATCTTCTAACAAATTCAGTTGACCCATGTTTTTTGTTTTTGCTGAAAAAATTTTTTTTTCGAAAATATCCAATATGAATTTCTGATAATTGGCTGAATTTTGTCAAATGTACTCATACTTGAAGTCTATTATCTCCAGTTCTACTGATCCGATCAATGTCAATTTTTTTATTTAATAGTCTATAACGTTAGCTTCTGCAATAAATTTAAAAAAAAAAATTTATACTGAAATGAAAAATAATAACAATTTAATTGTTTAAATAGTTTTAATATGATGTTTCCCCAACTAGAATACATTGAAAAAAATAACATTTTATTCCTTATTCTTTTATCTACAAAACCCATTTTACAAAAAAGTGGAGTCTTTGTTAGATCGGAAGTTATTAAATATTTTCCAGCGCAAGTCATGAATTTCAGAACAAATTTACATAAGTGTGCAGCGTGCGACGAGTCAAAACAAAGAAACGAGTATTTAACAGTCGTTATTAAAGCAAATTGATATTTTCGAAAAGAAAAATTTTTTCAGCAAAAAAAAAAACATGGGTCTAGTAATTTTATCTATATAAGATGCAAAAAAAATTTCGGGCGATTCTAAAATACCAAGTCCAAAATCCTATGCGGTTTGTAAAAGAACGTCCCTTATAGTAGGAGAGCTGGCAGCCACTTTGAGTAACGTACTAGGTACAAAGCTAAAATTTTGTTTATGGTTGATTTAGTACTAGTTAAATAAGAAAATCAAAATCTGACAGCATTGGCGCGGTCCCGAAGGTACGGTCCAGTACCCATATCAAATGGTTATAGATACTTGTTAACCGCCATTGATAGAAATACACGTTGGCCAGAGGTCTATCCACTTAAAAATACAGAAACGACCCCAATAGTAGAGACCCTCAAACAAGAATTCATCTCACGTTTCGGTGTTCCACTCGAAATTACTTCGAATCGAGGCCCTCAATTTACTTCTGGTACATTTAAACAATTTATTAAAGAAATCGGTAGCCACCATATAATGACATCTCCGTACTATCCACAAGCTAATGGTATAATAGAAAGATTCCATAGACAATTAAAAACTTCATTAATAGCAAACAATAACCAAAAAAACTGGTATTTAGAGATTCCACTAGTTCTATTAGGCCTCAGATCGAACTTTAAAGAAGATATAAAAGCGTCGCCGTCTGAAATGGTTTACGGTCAGAATCGGATATTTTGTCAGCAGTCAAAGAGAAAGTTCAAAGCTCATAATCAAAAATGGCTTGAGGTTACTTTAGCTCACATTCGCAAACCTTTTTAAAACCAAACTTATCTTATGTGCTTTTTAATTCTAAGAAGAAATATGTTATCAAAAAAAGTCGCTCGGATCTGGTTTCGGAGATATCGCCATCGGAAGTTGCGGATATAGCTTTTGAAAAAATCATAAGTTCGGAACCGCTGCATGGATATCAAAAATATGGGTGTCCAAAGAAAGATAATTTAATGGCCTAT
The DNA here is from genome assembly GCA_963662105.1 of Meiosimyza platycephala. Taxonomy (NCBI): domain Eukaryota; kingdom Metazoa; phylum Arthropoda; class Insecta; order Diptera; family Lauxaniidae; genus Meiosimyza; species Meiosimyza platycephala. Next base: position 60,692,765 of record OY759210.1, on the reverse strand, counting down.
AATAATGGTGAGCAAGCCTAAGAAATTTAACCCATAATTTTGGAGATATTACGATTTTTGACCAATTTTTTTTAAAAAAACCGTTATTTTTTCCAAAAATTTCTGGATGACCTATAACTTTTTTAGCTTCTTAAGAATCCTTAATTTATTCCCCTTAAAATGGTGTATTGTTTGTTCCAAAATTTTGCATGTTTACCCCCTTTTTGTCCAAAAAACAAAAAAAATTATTCAATGAATTCTTATGAAAACTATGTATTTATGGACAAAAACAATAAAAAACCAACAACAACAACAACGACAACAAGAACAACAACAACAATTATTATAAGACGAAACCAGATCCGAGCGACACTTTTTTTTCATACTTTTTATTTATTTTTAACCCCCTTTTACCCCTAAAAAGTCGAAAATATATATCGCACACATTGGTGAGTTGTAAATATGTACGTAATGATTTCATCCGACGTGCACTTCAAAATCCGTACGAAGGACCTTAAAAAGTTTTAGATAAAACACTATAGTATTTCACAATAGTAAAAAACAACATCACTACTACAGTAAATATAGACCGAATCAAACCAGCTTTCAAACACAGACACCACACATACATTTTCCCCCACACACAAATTTGATAAAAAAGTCCACTTCAATCTAATTGCAAACGCTATAAAATTCTATGAGGGGGAATAATGTAGTGTCTGCATTATTGCATTTACACTTTCACTACAATACACATACGAAATACTATACAAAAAATATACTTTATTACTTTTGAATTTATTTAATTTGTAATTTGTATTTTTTTTATTAGTTCTCAAAAAATTATTATAAAAAATTTGGAATTGAAACTTGATTAATATAAAATAAAATCAACTATTTAGTTTGCATTTGATTATTTGCATCTTATGCATCACTAACTCGGCGTTTACACAGGCAAATTCGGTGAAACAAATTCTTGTCTATTCTCTTTTGTGGTTTTTGTTTGGCATTTGCAACATACGACAAATTTTCTACCTCGTCTCTTTGCTTTTCCCCCTCTTGCCCACAAATAAGGAAACTTTTCGGCAAGAATTTGTGTGTGTAAACGCTGAGTAAATATATAAGAACTCATTTTATTAACAGGGTTGCATTTCAAAATGCAATCTTCCAAACAGAGAAAACTGGTCGGTATTTACAGAAGCAGTGCGTTAAAAGCATCATAGTGATCTTAGAACTACTTTTGTGTTTTGTAGACTAGTCCAAATTTCGTTTTAATAAAAAAGGTTATATTTTAGTACTGAAATAAAATAAAAAAATGTTTGAAATGTATTTGTTTTAAAGAACCTACATTTTGAAAAAAAAAATATGAATACTTAGTGATTGAGGTAGTATATATTTAAGTATGTATCGTGTAATTTTTACTTATAGTTCGCTACCATTCTTTCGAATTTTCAATTCATATTCAAATGTTAATAAAAATATTTTTCAGGTTATTTTGCAGCTAAGCGGTTCAAAGACAACTTGTCAAAAGTAAGATCACGAGTAATACAACATTCAAGAATCTTAATGAAAGACTTTACGACAATGCAAAAATCGCTAATGGATTATGAGCAGAAATGTCAAAGCAACAGAGACAATAACTTGGTTTCATTTATAAGGAAACTAAACGAAGATCTAGTTTTTGCTGCCTTTTAAAAATTGTTACCTTTTATATAAAATTAAAGCAATAACATAACATATCGAATAGCTATGGAATAGTGCTGGATTTTTCGATTTCGATACGCTGGGAACTTTTTTTTTGTGAGGTTTGATAACAAAATGCGTGAGTCAAAAAATTAAGTGGATTGGAAAAGGCTAAATGGCGGCTCATCAAGGTCAAAGTTACACAATTTGCGAGATTTTCAGACAAATCAGCCCATAGCTGCTAAGGAGTAGCCCATAGAGCAGTAGGTCGTATGACCGACCCTCAATTATTTTTCATGGCCAACATTTTTTTCAAACATACATTTTCGATACACACAATTTTTTTGTATCGATCGTTCTCAACAAATTGTCGAAAAAATTAATATATTCAAAAAATGTGGCGTTGGATTCCCTTATTCAATCGCTTCTAACGTTGTCATTTTATGGTCGATTTTCTTTTGGTATATCTTAATTTTTGCGTAAATGTATCAGCTCTACGAGCATGAAGCATAATTATTTTTGTTTATTTTATTTCTATTTTTCCGTGACCATAGAATCAAATGTAAAATTTGATTTTTTTTAAATCTGGCCTGTTTTCATCGATATCTTGTGCACCGCTTACTCAATAGAATATTATATATACATATTTATTTGTCATTTTAATACCTTTAATTTGGTGCTACGCACGATGAAATTGAACATTTATAGCTGAAGATATGAACTTTAAAGTGAAAGAAAGTCGAAAAAATGAAAAAACCACAATATCTCGAAAATTGTGCCATTAAAAAAATTTTTATTTTTATTTCCGAACTCAGCGGGAAAAACTACATAAGAAAAGTAACTTCTTATCAATGGAACATTTTGAGTGTAAACTAGTGTTACACTTATGTTAGAATGTAATTTTTGCATGTTGACAGGGGTAACTACATATGTGGAAAAAAAAGTTGGGGATGAAAAATTTATGTGGGTCGGTGATACAAAGGATTCCGCTTAGAACACGCTGGAAGCAGTGGAAAGGTAAGACTAGTCAGCCAAACTCCGTATGAAGTTAAATTTTGTATGGGGAACCCCTTAAGGGGTTGAGATAGGGGTTAGTATTTTCTGAAGAAATGTTGGGAAGAATTAATTAGGGGGGGTTGGGCATATACTTGAAACTTCTAGGGGCACCCTGGTTGCATTGGGAACGGGAGTAAATTTCATAAAAACATCCCTTTTGTATGGAAACCTCCCAAAGAGGTGGAGAGAGGGGATAAGTATGTTTGAAAAAAATGTTGGCCATGAAAAATAATTGAGGGTCGGTCATACGACCTACTGCTCTATGGGCTACTCCTTAGCAGCTATGGGCTGATTTGTCTGAAAGTCTCGCAAATTGTGTAACTTTGACCTTGATGAGACGCCATTTAGCCTTTTCCAATCCACTTAATTTTTTGGCTCACGCATTTTTTTATCAAACCTCACAAAATAAATGGTCCCAGCATTTTGAAATACAAATATAAATAATCTCCATATGTCACTATTCCATAGCTAATATCCAATAATTCAGCTTATTTCACTACACGTAAGGCTTATTAGTAAAACTTAAGCAGCTCACAAAAATCTAAAATGTTGAGAAGGATGAACAAAATCACAACTCTCACATAAACTACTTAACCTACATATGTTAAGAGTCTTACATCTAGTAAGAGAAAGTTATTTCTCGTTTCACGTTTGTATTGTCGCTTCTTGTATTTTTTTTAAGTTTAGATTTATGTTTAAATATAATTTTATTCTTTATTTAAAACGGAAGTAGCAAAAAAACAAACATTGGAAATAAATTACATTAAAATATATAAGTTAATAGTTGGTGTTTCCTCGTAACTACTACGATCAGATTGAAAAATAAAAGAAAAAAAAGCTCAAAAGCTTAAACTTAATTTCACATATTGTAGTCGACATAGCATGGCATTTGTTTATTTCCTGCTTTAAGCTTAGCTTCACTTTGCAGTCGACATAGCATAGCATTTATTTATTTCATTTTCGTTATTGCTGAGGAAATATCAGATTTATGCTCACTCATCAGGATAGTGCGATAAACGAATGGTATGCGATATCATAACAATGGGAAAAGAAAAAATTAAATTAAATAAAGCAAATGTGATCGTAATAATAATGCGATATCATGACAGTGAAAAAAAAGCATAAAATTAAATAAAAGCAAATGCGTTCGTAATCATAATAACAATAACACGGTGCTACAGTGAAAATATACTTTTCAAATGACCTAGTTTAAAAACTTTGTAACACCACCAAATTTTCAATTTATGGTCAAAAACCCGATTTTGGTGAGTTTTCGCATTAAACAATTTCTAACTTAGCAGTTTTTCAACCGTTTTCAAATTTTAAAACGGCTTTGAAAAGTCAAATGATAATACTTTCAAAATATATGCGCTGGTTCTTCAGTATAACAAAAGTATTACGTGATTTTTTTGTGAAAATCTAAAATTTGTTTCTTTTTTTCTAATATTTGCAATTTCAACGCAATTTTTTGCCACAATTTGCATGAAAAGAAATATTCTTAAAGTGCTATCAATTTTGGATAAAAATAGTTTTTTTATTAAAATCTATTTCAATTTGTCGAAGTTACAAAACTTTTTCTTGAGAAAGGCAATATGAAATGATACTGAAATCGATCAAATAAGGTAAATATCAGCAGCAAGTACTTAGAACAAGAATTTTATTTCGTACTGGATTCGAATTTCCTGCTCTAGAGAAAGCAATATATCTTCGACAATTTGTAATCGATTTTAATAAAAAAACACTTTTTTCATCCGAAATCAATGGCACTTTAAGAAAATAAAAATTTCAATGTTTCTGTTTTTGCAAATTGTGGCCGAAAAAAAGCGTTGAAGTTAAAAATATTAGAAAAAAAGAAAAAAATTTTAGATGTTCACAAAAAAATCACTTAATACTTTTGTTATACTGAAGAACCAGTGTATATATTTTAAAAGTATTGACATTTGACTTTCCAAATCCGTTTTGAAATTTGAAATCGGTTGAAAAATTGCTGAGTTAGAAATTGTTGAGTGCGAAAAGTCACCTAAAAAAGTTTTTTTGACCATAAATTGAAAATTTGGGGGTGTTACAAAATTTTCAAACACGGTTTCGTGTTGTACTCGACCATACCTACAACCTGCACTAGGTCATTTGAAAAGTATATTAAATTTTTTTATTTTTGTAGCACCGTGTAATTGGCTTCGTTTACTATCCCCCTCTTAGATCGAAACGTCCCCGTTTCGGATGGCGTTTTGCAAGCCTTTGATGGTTGCCAGCTGCATTTCTTGGGTTGATAATCTATGGAGACTAAGAGCTCCACGCTTCACGTTATTGACCGTCACTTTAGTTGACGAATTGCACTGTCCTTTTATGAGGATTACTGCGATGATGATCAAGGCTATTGATAGTGCAACCATGACACTCCATGATACCGTTGTCGACGTTCTGCTTTCCGAAGATATATGTCGTAGTATTTTTGCGTTCTTTAAGTGCAAGCTAAGAAGGTAGCCAACAGTATATATCTGTGTGTTTTGTTAGATTTATTGATAGCATCTTGGGTGGTATGGGTTCGTTGGCGACCTTGTCTGTTTCCTTATACGAAGTCCCATTGATAGTGAGCTTCCCTTTGCTTTTTATCAGGTAGGTACCTTTTTTCAGATTGATTTTTTCTTCTTCGTCCTCCACAACTGTTGCTTACGAGGGCTAAAATTTGGTTGTCCCTCTTGATAGATTCCGTGGAGCAAACAGCGGTTATTCATAATAGCTATTACGCACGGTGCTGTGTGGACTGGTCACAGATGGCCATGGTACTAGTCTTTTGTCAATTCCTGACTGGCTTATAATCTCCGTCGCATTTGGCTACTTCCTTGGTTTCTAAACTAATGATCCTATCTGAATTTATACCGGATATAATGATATGAAATTACAAATTGATATGATTCTAGGTATCTTTATAAAATATTTTACAGTTTCATAAGAGCTATAGATTTGAACTTGTGAGAACAAGAGCAGGTCAGAAATAGATGTGAAAAAGTTAAGTTGAGATATTTCCTTTAATTCTGGTGAATCAATACAAGCGTTTTGCTGAATGAGGATTCTTTAACCGCTTGATTATTTCGTTTGGTTGAATTTTTTTTGTTATTTCCGTTTATTTGAGTTTGCAATTTCTTATTAATGTTGACCTGAGTGTTGCCGTTTTCTATAAGAGCTTAATGAGGTATAAATTAGAACTAGAAATTTATTTATGAGGGCACGGTAAATGTGAGCACAATTTTCAGTGTCACTCTTAAAGTTTATCCTAATATTTGTTGGAGTATTGGTTATGTGGAGCATTTCGAGCATTAATCTCTTGTCATAATTATTCTCTTGTAAAATTTTAACGTCATCAAAATTTGGATGATGTCCACAGTCCGCACAGTCATATATGTAATACTTCTATATTGCTACTAACTTACTTGCTCAGTGTGTTTGAATTTCGAAATTATTATTGACATATCTCAAAGTTACAGTTTGTTTTGCACATGCGATAGTTTTGTATGTGTTGGTTTTTAGAAATATTTGTAAACAAAAATTCAATAAATCTGAAATATTTATAAACAAAATGTATTAAATGTCAAATAATTTCATTAGATCTAATGAATTTTTTTAATTAGAAAGAAGTTATAATAAATAAAAAATCAACCGCTTCTGTATTTGATCAAAATCAACTGTCAATTTTGAGTCATGCGCAGTAGAATTGATAGCATTGATCATATTAAATGTGCGTGAACAGAAATTGGCTATAGTATGGCTATAATTGTAGTAAATGTTTTAATTAAATCCCACTTTTTTTCTATAAATGTCAAGGCTAAGTTTATTGCTATATATAAGGAAACTACGTCAAATGATACTACTTTTTCGTCATCATAAATATAAGTGTTATTTACCCTATCTATAAATTCAACTGAGTCCTTAATATTGTACGGAGAATCTTACGTCAAGTTTTTTAAAATATAATAATGTGAAGGAGAGTTTATGGAGGAACAAATTGGTCTTAGAGGCATGTCTTTTTTATGTATTTTTGGCAGTCCGTATATTCGTGGTGCTAAAGAGGTGTTAGTTTTTGTTGGAGCCATATTTAACATTATTAATTAGTAATTTTTTTATTGATATTATTAAAAATATTTTACTCTAAAATCATGCAATGCCACTGTAATCAATTGAATTAGAATTGAATTCAAATATATTTCATACGGTACTTTGTACATAAGAGAGAATTTTGTACGTATGTAAATAGTTATTTTTTAGTACTAACGGTTCGTATAAAGCATCAACCCTCAATAAAATTCTATTCAGTTCTTGAAATACCCTTGAAAAGAAGACTATCCATAAAACGTACATTTTTTGGCGCCACAACGTGAGGCACAAGCCTAAAGTAATTTTGTTACGTGAATAATAATCGAAAAAACTTAGCGAAAAATAAAACGAAAAAATTGCTTTTATTCGTAAAACATATTTCACAATTTGGTGTAGCGCTACGCGTATCAGAATTTTTTATCGAGCCGAAGATCTGCAGGGAAGCATTGTGTGTTGCATCGAGGAATTTTCGAAGGTGAACAAAGTCATCAAACATCGGATTTAGAGTATACTAGAGTGGTTTATCAACTGGAACCATATACAATTTCTTCGTTCATCGTCTTTTATCCCGTTTACTTCACGGCTTCTGTTTTTCTGCTGCGCTGTAACCACATTTTGACTGCGCTGCTGCCGTGTGTCAAATCATTCGCTGCAACTAATATTTATCGCATGCGAGAAAGTTTGTGTTTTGATCAAATCTCGCTCTTTCACTAAACTACTTGGAATAATGGCTGATTTAGAGACTGCAAAAACAGCGAAAGGCAACAAAGAGCAATATCACTCGTATAAAAAATTTAATATCGTCATCAATGCTTACCGCTGAACTGGAATGCAGATTAGCATTAGTGGAAGCATATTTTAAGCACATTTTGCAAATTCAGGATGAGATTGAGATATTAAATCCTAAAGACGTGGCAAGAGCAGATTTAGAAGATTTATGCATATTGACAAAATCTAAGATAATTGAACCTTTAGGTGACAACTACAAACGAATCAGCTTAGAGTCATCTATTGCTATTCCATTTGCAACAACTAGTAAGCTTCCTAGTCTTGATTTACCAAAACTCGACGGAAAATATTCCGCATACTCCGTCGTTTAAACAATTTGTCGATAATGATTCCTCGCTCTCACCGATAGAGAATTTTAATCATTTGCTTCACTGTCTTTCTGGACAGGCATTAGATGCTGTTCGTGCCTTTCAAGTCCCAGCAGATAACTACCAAAAAGCAATTAAACGATTAGAACAGCTAACGCTAATTTTTTTGGAGCACATTGCAAATCTTTATGATCTACCAGATGTTCAAAGGTCATCAGCAACACAGTTGCGTAGCATAATAGACAGCGCGTCTGCTATATACAGTTCGCTTAAATCGTTAGGTAGCGAAGAGGAGATATGCAATGCCATGCTTATTCATTTAATTTCAAAGAAGACAGATATTAAGACGCAAATTAAATGGAAGGAAAACTGCGATTTCGAAAAATTGCCCTCATGGAATACATACTGCAAATATTTAGAAAGAACGTGTCAAGTTTTAGAATCTGCTGATTCAGTGACTCCAGTAGTGAATTTTAAGAATAGTCGTCGCAATGCGCCAAGACAACAAACCCCTCGTTCGTCGTTTCATACTCATCAGAAGTCTTGCGCACTTTGTAAAGGTTTTGATCATTGGCTCAATGGTTGTTCCAAATTTAAATCAATGTCGCACGAAGCGCGATTTAGTTCTGTCAAAAAATTAGGCCTGTGTCTTTATTGCCTTTCAGAGGGACACATGGAATCCAAATGCTCTTCAAAATATACTTGCAAAAGTTGTAAAAAATCTCATCATACGTTGTTGCATCGTTCATCAACTGATAACAGCGTAGATACCACAATATCAGCTCCGCCTATCTCGTCTTCATCGTGGATCGAACCAACGTCATCACCTGCAGTCAATACTCATATTGGGCAGTCATCGGATGGTGCTTTATTGGCCATAATCGTAATTCGTGACGGCGAAGGTGAATGGAAATTGTGTCGTTGTCTCTTGGACTCCTGCTCTCAAGTCAACCTTATCACTGAAAGCTTTGAACGAATCTTAAATTTGCCAAAAATAGAAAAGGCTGTTGATATTGTTGGAGTAGGTGGAACTGCATCGAAAATTAGATTTGCAAATTTAACTGTTGTCCACTCTCGCTATAATAGTGAATAATTTGACATAAATTTGCTCATGACGAATCGCGTATCTGGTTATCAACCTGAAGTAGATGTGGATATACGAAGCTGGAACTTGCCTTTGAACATTGAGTTAGCAGACGAGCATTTTTATCAATCTCAGCGCATTTGGCTTAAGTTTACTTTAGCTAACATTCGCAAACCTTTTTAAAACCAAACTTATATTATGTGCTTTTTAATTTTAAGAAGAAATCTGTAATCAAAAAAAGTGGCTCGGATCTGATTTCGGAGATATAGCCATCGGAAGTTGCGGATATAGCTTTTGGAAAAATCATCATAAGTTGGGAACCCCTGAATGGATACCAAAAATATGGGTGTCAAATGAAAGATAATTTAATGGCCTACAATAATGGTACGCATATCTTTGAAATTTAGCCCATAATTTTGGAGATATTACGATTTTTCTGAAATTTTGACCAATTTTTTTTTAAAAAACCGTTATTTTTTCCAAAAAATGCCTGAATGACCTATAACTTTTTTAGCTTCATAAGAAAGCTTAATTTATTCCCCTTAAAATGGTGTATCGTTTGTTCAAAATTTTTGCATATTTACCCCCTTTTTGACCGAAAAATAAAAAAATTTATTCAATGAAATCTCATGAAAACTATGTATTTATAGACAAAACTAAAAAAAACCTACCTTTTGTAGGCCATTAAATTATCTTTCATTTGACACCCATATTTTTGGTATCCATTCAGGGGTTCCCAACTTATGATGATTTTTCCAAAAGCTATATCCGAAACTTCCGATGGCTATATCTCCGAAACTAGATCCGAGCGACACTTTTTTTTTTCACAATTTTTATTTATTTTTAACCCCCTTTTACCCCTAAAAAAAAAAAAAATTTTGAGAATGTGGGCTAAAGTAAACCTGTTCCGCGCATTTACCTTTTATTAGGCGCTGAGAACTTTTTTGAAGTAATACGCTCTCGTCAGATAAACAAAAAAAAAATTGTATGGGAGGCCTGGTCGCAAACGACCAGAAAACTATCTGGCCAATTTTGATGAAACTTTTACAGTATATTAGTATCGATCAAGCGGCTATCATAGAATATAAAACTTTTATTTAGGGTGGCCCCCATACAAAAATATTTTTAAAATATAATTTTCACAAAGACCACTCAATCGATTCACATGGAATTTACACAAAGTGTCTTTTATATTAAAAGGCATAGCTTAGGCTGTAAGACTTTTATTAAGGGTGCATATTTAGGGTGGCCCTCATACACACACCGATTCACACCGAATTTACACCACTTAGCTTTTATATTAAAAGTTTTTATCATTCCTGGTATAACGCACATTTTTTGATTGAAAATATTAGGGTCCGACCGAAGGTAACTTTTTTGGCCGAAGCCGAAGGTTTAGCATTTTATAAAAAAAACTTACATAAACAAAAATTCAGTGTATAAGTAACAAAAAATAAATTATATGTTTATAATCTATAAACTAATATTAAACAATATTAGTTTATAATGATAATAAAAGTTGAAGGTACTTTAATATTCAAAGTCAAATAATTTTTTATTGCAAGCTAAAAATAAAAGTTTATCAACGTTTCCGCCACGCAAATTTGAAATAATGCTGCCAACTCTGGAGTGACAAAAAGCAGTACATTTCAGTAAAATAACAAAAAAAGGTCACGAATGGAATAAACACGACTTTTGCACGGCAAAAGAAGTCGAAATGTAAATGAAGGATTGGAGTGCAGTTGCAGATATATGCAAATTAATATACACACATAATACATACAACAATTTGATTGAAAATTCAGTGATGCCACATCTGCATTTGCCAATACTTTTCTCAACAAGCCGTGCGAATAGTACGAAGTGAACTATTTTGGTTTCTTTTTATTTTTTAACATTTATAAAATGATCATAGGTTTGCATATTTTTTGTTTTAAGTATCTTAGTTAATGTCATTTACTAATTGAATTAGTAATTAAAGCAATTGCATATTGCTTTAACTTCACAACTAATGTCGTTTGCATTAACTTTACAATATCACATTCTGAGCTATTTTTGTTTAAAAAACTTTCTATTCCAAACTATTTCACTTTTGCATATTTCGTGTGTTTCAAATTGGGGAATTTTACTTCGAAATTGCATTCATTTACAAACCTTCGGCCATTTTAAGGCCGAAGCCGAAGGTAGGCTGAATGTACGATTTATAGGCCGAAGGTGGCCAAAGCCGAAGCCTTCGGTCGGACCCTAGAAAATATGTACTCTAAAAACAAACAAAAAAAATATATATGGACCAAAACGCAAAAAAGAAACTACGGAGAAAAAATTTTTTTTTCAAATTTCGCGGGTTCTTCATTATTTGCTGGTTACACATATCCCTAGGTATCGAGAAACACAAATGTCAATCCGAAATCTATGGTTTGCTACGAGAATTTAGACTTGCTTCTTTATTGCCAGACCTTGATGAATAAAAATTAACAAAAATACAGAAAGGTACGTTGTATTCAATATATATACAATACGTTGTATAAATAAAATATTTGAAGGAAAAAATTGTTATCAGCATTTTGTGTAAAAAAGAATTCGACCGCATTTTTTAATGTAACGTAACAGTCCAAAATCCAAAAATCATTTTCTGTGAGCAGTTTTAGTATATTTTCTAAAGAAAATTAAAAATTAGCGGTGCATTTACATATGTGGGTGTCCAGCGCCGAAAACAATTTGTAACGTAACAGTCTTTTTTCATCGATAATCAAATATTATAAGAGCTATGTTGATTTTCTAACCTTAAATGCATGTATTTTTGATGTTAGTGAAAAGCTGAGCAAGGCTTTACATTTTTATTACCCCTCCAGCACCACTCTTTAATCCCCTTATGGAACATTTTAGTCAAATTTTCTGAAAAAATTAGCATACGGGTCAAACGAGTGAGAATTTTTTCATACGGCCTTAGGAACAAATATTCCTTATAAAACACTAACAACAAAACTTCCTCAGGCTCATCTGTGTGGCAATAAAATTCAAAAATTAATCGTTTCTTTAAGTTTTTACAACTCCTGAAAAAAAAATTATTCGAGTTAATTATACATTTGTTTTATGTCGAAAAATCATAAAGGTATCTAATGAACTTAGCTTGTGACAAGAGAGAACAACTTTTCCTCAGACAAAAAATCTCTTAGACTTGAATTAAAAAAGCCGTAGAAGAGCGTTTAACCGTGTCAATTACCGGTTAGTTTACCGATATCTGAAAACGTAGAAGTCTTGACCAAAATCTGATAGCAGATTCGAGCTCAGCGACCCCAAATTACACTGATTACCCCAATTTTAGAAATAATTTTTGCACATAGTGCAGTTATAGTGTTGTTGGTTGCTTAAAATTCAATGCCAATTACTTGGAACTTTTTGAACGTTTAATCGTTAGACCGCTGAATCAATGCTATCTATTGTGAAATTGAACAATTAAAGCCATTTTAATGTTTTATTTTACTTTTTACGCGAACATTGATGGCAAAGGTAACGTAACAGTCTTTTCGTGTAACGTAACAGTCCGAACATTTTTGCTTCTATAGAACTCAAAAAAAAAAATGTTCAATGTAATTAAAATTTAATTCATTACTTTCATTCTAAAGCTTAGAAATTATAAACTTCACATTGAAAATAGTCCACCAAAAGAGCAGATGTGAGGCAACTTCAAAATCTACTTCCAAAACTATATATGTAACGTAACGTGAGCACGTTCATAGCTCCTAAATAACAAGGGATACAAGGGATCATACTTTTAGATGCATGGATCAAATATATTTAAAGTACTCAATTCCATGTGTTTTCAGAGCAATTTATGTTCAAATGTACGTACGAATGTAACGTAACAGTCTGCGTTTTTTTCCATATGTGCAAAAGTGTGCAGAAAGATATTGTTTTCAGAAGAAGCAGTGAAAGAATAGCTTTCATTAAAACAAAAGGGCTGTATACACGTGAATACAAATCCTTTCTACTCTCCCAAAGTTAGGAAACTAAATTTATTATTTAACTCTATTAAGACATCTATTTGTTGTTGTTTTCAATCAAAAACTATAATATTATTTTTCACTTTTTATATTAATTTCATTAGTACTTACCTTCAACTTTGAAGTCCATTAAAAAAAATTTTTCTTTAATATTGACAAATAGCAAAATTAATATTTTTCCACAACTACTGAATCACAAGTTTTCAGAAATTAAAAATAGAACAAAACAACTTCTCTCACTTCAACCGCCTGAAACTGTAAATTTACTTGCAGAAAACAAAAATATTTGTTGGTTTCCTAGCTTTTAGAGTATTTGTTGTAAAACTATACCGTTATTTTCTTTAAACGAGAGATTCACTTCTGTCCAGCTAGCATACACTAGACGCAACACTGTGCGCTGCAGGAAACACATTTCGGATGGGTAGTCTCAGGCCGTTATAAGGTAACCAATGATGTCAAAAGAAATGTATCTCGCGCATTCCATGTACAAACTGAAAATATGGATGATGAAAACTTAAATCACTAATTGGAACAACTGTGGTCTCTCGAAGAGAAAAAAATTAAGGCCGCTTGAGTGGACCGAAGAACATGAAGCCTGCGAGACATCATTTGTTTCGAGTGTAGAATGCCTTCAAAACGGTAGAATCCAGATAAAATTGCCATTTAAAGGTGACGTGACTTTGCTTGGATTTTCATATGATATGGCTTTAAAAAGGTTCACCTCACTTGAGAGACGTTTAGAGTACAATAAGCACATAGAATTTATGAGAGAGTACGAGCGACTTGGCCACATGACAGGAATGGATAAGAGTCTTACGTCTATCGCCACGCAGCATCCAGTTGCATGGATTCTGCGACGCGTCTATTAGGGAATATGGTTGCTGCATAAACGCTCGCACAGTAGATCAATTTGGAGAGGTTTTCGTCAATCTCGTAATAGCAAAATGTCGAGTGGCACCCACAAAGTGAAGGACTCTTCCACAATTGGAATTGTGTGTGGCTCATTTGTTGTCAAAACTTTATTCGAAAATCACTTGTGTATTTGAAGGCGCAAATTTTACAAAATTTTTATGGTCAGATTCATCTGTAGTTTTACAATGGCTGAATAAGCATTCATCCACACTCAACATTTTTGTCGGAAATCGTATTTCTGAGATTCAAAAAATAACAAAAGGCTGCAATTGGAGGCATGTCCCTACTGCAAGCAATCCAGTACATCGTATCTCGTGGGTGCTCAGTTCTAAAGTTATCGAACTCAATCTGGTTTTCAGGACTTGCATTTTTAATGAAAAACGAAAATTTCTGGCCACAAACACAGTTTTCTACCAACATATTAGAAGCAGAATCTGCTATTCGGAACACTGTTCAATCAATCAAATTTTAAAATTTATCGAACGGACAAGCCCGTACAACAAAAGTTTCCATGTTATATGTTTGATTTACAGACTTCGTTGCATGCTGCGGAAAGATGTGCACACTTTGCAAGCGTTCATGGTAGATGAACGAAGCCACGCATTGCATTGCGTTATTTGGAACCTACAAAAACAATATTTCGCTACAGAGTTTAGCAGCATTGACAAAGGCTTACCTATAAAATCTTCATTAAAAACACTTGGTTTGTTTATAGACACAATTGGCTTTTTTCGTTTAATCCGTGTTGGAGGCCAATTGCAACACGCGAATATCCCAAAAGACCGGAAACATCCATTTCTATTGCCAAAAAATTGTAACTTCGTCTAGGTACTAGTTCATCACTTGCATATCAGCAACTTACACGCAGGACCAAAAGCGCTACTTTCTTTTATTCGTCAAAAATTTTGGATTGTCGGTGTTCGAGGTATCGCGCGCAAGATTGTAAGGTCATGCATAAGCTGTATACAGTATCGCCCCAAACTCCTTCAACAAGTCATGGGCGACCTACCTCCAGATCGCGTGACACCAGCACGTCCATTTCAACGGTGCGGAGTTGATTTTTGTGTACCTATTTACACGTGCCTCAAAATCCGTGGTAAAATGCTATGTGGCCATTTTTGTGTGCTTTGTGACCAAAGCAGTCCACATTGAAACAGTTACGGATTTATCAACAGAAGCATTTATTGCAGCACTCAAGCGGCTAATAGGTCGCCATGGTCTACCTTCGGAATTTTTTTGCGACAATGCCACTAATTTTGTCGTGACAATTTCCAACTCACCGATCTAAAACTAGCTTTTGCGAATAAGTCATTTAAAAATAGTATTGTAGAATTTTGCACAAATCATTTTATTAAATTTAATTTTATTTCCCCCAGGGCCCCCACTTTGGCGGCATCTGGGAAGCTGCGGTCAAATCGGCTAAAGGCCATTTGTATCGTACAGTTTCAAATGCAAAAATTACCTTCGAAGAATTGACAACATTTCTCATTGAGATCGAGGCGATCATGAATTCTCGCCCAATATCACCATTATCGAGCGATCCTAACGATTTCGAACCTTTGACACCAGGTCACTTTTTGGTCGGTGGCCCATTGAATGCCATCCCCGAACCATCAATCGACTGTCACGACATCAGCCACTTGTAGAGGTGGAAGCGAATCACTGCTGCCAAACAGCAATTTTGGAAACAGTGGTCAGTAGAATACTTGAACGATATGCTACAACGACATCGCTGGACGAGCTACGAAAAGAATGTTCAGAATGATTCCTTAGTGTTGATATATGACGACAACTTGCCACCACAAAAATGACTTACTGGTAGAATCATTGCAACGCATCCCGGAAAAGACGGCAAGGTTAGAGTTGACGTTAAAACATCTAGAGGGGTATAACGACGTCCCGTACGAAAGCTAGCGATATTGCTCAAACCTTAAAAGGCAACCCTTTCAACGCCCCCGGAATGTTGGAGCCATATTTAACATTATTAATTAGTAATTTTTTTATTGATATACATTATTATAAATATTTAACTCTAAAATCATGCAACGCCACTAATCAATTGCATTAGAATTGTATTCCAATATATTTCATACGGTACTTTGTACATAAGAGAGAATTTTGTACGTATGCAAATAGTTATTTTTTAGTACTAACGTTTTGTGTAAAGCATCAACTCTCAATAAAATTCTGTTCAGTTCTTGAAATACCCTTGAAAAGAAGACTATCCATAAATCGTACAGTTTTAACCATCAATTTTTCCCTTAACGTTATGTGTTTGTTGTTAAAAGGTTTGTCAACAATTTCATTATTTTTTGTTTGCAATGTTGTTGTCGGGTCTTTTTTTAAACGTTTGTATCTCGTTCAATCACTGAAACTTGTACTCATTTTTTCGTTATATTCGTTTTTGTACATCATAACAGTCACATTTCCTTTATCTTTAAAATTAATATGCTTCTATTTTTCTTTAAAAATTGTTTGGTTTGCTCCACAGTCTTTAAAACAAATCTGTCTCTCCCATCGAACTTTCTTTTGTAATTGTGTTGGTTAATCATAATCATAAGTTTTATTCTTGCCGTCTCTTGCTCTTCTTTCTCTTTGATAAATACAATACAACACATTTTAATTATTACAAATTGCAAATTTTAACATATAAACAAATAATAAATGAACAAAAAAACAAAACACTAACATAATGATTAATATTCACCCCTATTATGAAATAAATTTCGCCCGAAATTTTTCGCCTTTTTTCATTTCCCCTATTGTGAATCATATTTCACCCGAAATATTTCACTTTTTCGAAAACTTTCCCTTATTATGAAATTTATTTTATTGTGAAATCAACTGTCATTTTAAGTGAAAATATCCCCTTCAATATTATTTGTGAAAAGTGGAAATTCAAAACAAAAGAAACAATTAATGTACTTTTTGTTTTCAGATGTTTTTATCAAATCTTTGTAATATTAAAAAAAAAGAAGACATTAATTTAGTTTAATTGAAAAATAAAATTTAAAATGCATAATTGAATTTAAAAATCATTTGGTTTTCAAATTGAATTTCCAATATTTGCGCGGATGCGCTGAGCAAGGGTTTCTATGTGGAGTAAAAAGACAAGGCTCCAAAGGGTATCCTATAATATTGGCGAAATCTGAAGATAAAATAAGCTGCATAAATTTCAAAATCGTATCTTGTAGCTGTCAGCTTACGTTTGTACAGTAGGATGGGTCATATTAACTATTTTTTCTCTAATCGCAGACGTATACGCGGCCCACTTATACCAAGAACATACCTGCAAAATCTTTTTGAAATCGGTCAATATATTCTGTTCGTGCTTTGAGGGTCTATTTTTGAAATTTTAAGTAAAACACAGAAAGTAGGGAATTTTCTAAAATGGACCCGGCTGCGTTTTATGGATCGCTCGGCGATGGATAAAGGACCACAGACTCAAAATCGAGACCGAAAAGTAGTCCTAGCTCAAACGTCGTGTCATAATAGATACGTCCTATATATGGTTGGCGTTTGATATAGGACTACTTTTCGGTCTCGATTTGGAGTTTGTGGTTCTTAATGATGAATTTTCATAGCCAAGTGAACCTTAAAACGCAATACTTTCTGTGTTTTTACTAAAATTTCAAAAATTGACCCTCAAAGCACGAACAGAAGATATTGACCGATTTCAAAAAAATTTTGCAGGTATGTTCTTGGTATGAGTGGGCCGCTTTTCCCGGGTAGGCACTTGCGATTAGAGAAAAAAATCTTAAAATAACCCATCCTATTGTACAGGTATGTAGTTGCAAGGGATTTGAGTTATCTTGCAAATTCCTCCTAAGAAAACGTTGCAGGGAATTTCCTCCCTCATCTTCTTCACAGAATACCTTAGTTCAATACTATACATTTCTTGTTCATTTTCTTTAACACAACTTATTATTTTATGCCATTTTTGACATTTTGAACTTCAAAGCTATTCACAATAAGATGTTTGAAAAATCTACATTGATTCGAAGTGAATTTCAATTCGGGCGAATTTCATGATATGAATTTTTATTTCGAGTGAAATGCTAATTTCGGGTGAATTGAACTTTCGCCCGAAATTCATAATAGGGGTGATTAAAAATTTTGAATATTTAAATTTTAGATCTGTCACTTACATTAAATTAGAAATTATTTATGAGGGCACGGTAAATGTGAGCTAGGGATGTTATGGATATGAAGTTTCGGATTCGGTTACGGATACGGATATTTAAATATTTTTGTATCGGTTTCGGATACGGATAAGGATATAATTTTATTTCGGTTTCGGATACGAATATTTTGGTGGACTTAAGGGAAAAGGTAGTGGTCCCACTATTGAACTGGTCCCGCCACCTTTATGTGAAAATTTTTTTTCACACTGCTTGCACTCTGCTAAATCACTATAAATTTCAGTGAAATATTTCCAAACGTTGCTCGTTTTAGGTTTCACATCAATTATACACGGTTCGCTTGAAGCAAGATCAAGATCGATAAAATTGTCAACCAAATCTGACAATGCACAATTATTATATAGTGTCTTGAGATTCCAAATATGTACATAATCCGCGAAATCGGATCTGCTCATTTACTCGTTTTATGGCCATTTTAAGGATTTACTTTGGCCGACATGGTTCGTTTCAAGCAAGATCAAAATCGGTAAAAATTGTCAACCAAATCTGAAAATGCACAATAATTATCTAGTGTTCGGAGATTCCAAAAACATGATCCGCAAAATCGTACCTAATCACTTACTCGTTTTGTGACCATTTTAAGGTAAACGCTTTTACCGATAATATTGATAAAAATGCGTCCTAGGAAAAATTGTGAATAAGTCATTAAAAATTAAAATTTTTTTATTCTGCTTTTCTTTGTGGACATTGTTATTAAAAATACATTTAAAACCCATAAAACAAAAATATATAAAAATTATTTTTCATGAGTTTTTCAAATTTTTTTTTTTCATGAAAAACGGTGAATAACACAAGAAATATAAAAGTTTTTTTATTTATTGTTTTTTGGTGAGCTTTGTAGTCAAAAATACCTCAAAAATCCATAAAACAAAATTATAATTTTGAAATAAGTCGATGATTGTTTTTATTTGATATATTATTAGATTTATTTAATCACGTTTATTTGCAACTTGCTTGTTGAACAAAGACTTTTTAAAAACGAGAGAACATAAAAAAGGAAGTTAAAAGAAGATAAAAGAATGTCAAAATCATAAACAGCTGATTACTTGTGTTGCCACATGAATACAATATACTTATGCTACAATTGTGTTGCCACATGAATACAATATGCTTATGCTACAATTTCATTACAATCTCGGCCATCTTGATTATTCAATCGACCCCGATTGGCTTGTGTTACTTTCGTACTCCGTTATTTCTTCATCCAACACATCCCCCGGATTCACCCACTTTCGTAATCTGCTCGAATCTAAAATCCCGTGGTATGGTATTTGAGTCACTTGAAAGTTCTCAATATACTCTATAACGTATCTGTCGTTATTCAATCTTTCTTTAACTAAATAAGGACCCCTATATTTTGGAATCAGTTTTTTGTTAACACCTGTTCACGTCTACGTTTTTCATCACGACAAAGTCACCAACTTCGAAAACCCTTGCAGGAGTATGATGTTTCATAAAGTAGTTCATATCGTGTGCCTAAGCTCGCTGGAGTGCATCTGAAGCGTTTGTCCTCAACTGTTCTAAGTCCTCTAGTTCATTATTACCATAAGCCTCTTCCATATATTCTGTTAGCTCATTTTTTTATTTTTCCTTTGCTGAAATCCAAACAGCAATCTACTCGGCGATACCTTTGTGGAAGAGTGGTCAGTGTTATTCATTGCATATTCGACTTCCTCAAGTTTCTTTCTCCAATCTGAATGACCTATAGAATCCGACATTTTTGCAAGCATAGCCTTAAGGTCACGGTTTACCCGCTCAATCTGGATATTAGATTGTGGCGATGCCACAGCTACACTAATGTGGCCTATATTTCTATCTTCCAAATATTTACTGAATTCCTGTGATGTGAAACACGTACCACGATCACTTATGATCCTCCGAGGCCGACTATAGTAAGAGTAATATTTCGACAATGATTCACAAACTTCCCTACTACCCGGAGTATTAACTGCGTATAATTTAACAAATTTCGTAAATGCATCTATGACAGCAAATATGTATTTATGACGAGTCTCAGTTGACGGAAGGGGTCCAAAATGGTCAACATGCAAAGTGTCAAAAAGCCTGGGGGCTTTCGGAATATTATATAGATTACGTTCGTTTTTTCTCATTGGAGCAGAATAGTAAATGCATTTCAGGCAATTCCTGATAAATGTGTTTAATTTTTCGCTCATGTTCGGAAACCAATACTGTTTGCTTATCTGATTGGCACATTTTGTTATACCTAAGTGACCACACATCTCATGCGTCAGACGCATTATGTTGTCCTCCAACTCTTTCGGAACCAGTAATAGTCTTCTTTTATTTTGATCAATCCGAAATACTAAACCATTTTCCAACAAATACCCGTTGACTTCTTTTACTTCTAGCATGCTTTTCAAATTCTGAATATTCTCATCCCTAGCTTGCGCAATTTGTATAGTTAAATCTAAGTTTTCGGGGGCCACCGCTGCCGTCATCTTTACCCTACTTAATGCGTCAACATGTGCCTGGATGGAATCTATTGTTATCTTGCCTTTGCATTAATACTGGACCAAATCCATATGTACTTGCATCACAGTGTAACTCTATTTCTCGTTTCGGATCATAAATCGCTAAAACTGCAGTTTGTGATAATTGACAGCGCAAGAATTCGAAAGCAACAGAACATTCTTTACTCCATGCAAATTTGACACTTTTCTTTAACAAGTCACTAAGTGGTTTTGCTACCTTTGAAAAGTTTGGTACAAAACGTCGGATATATGATAATAATCCAAGACAACGCTGAACATCTTTAGTACTTCCTGCAACAGGGTAAGAACGGATAGCCTCCAAATGCGTTTTATTTGGCTTTATTCCACAGTCACTAACATTATATCCTAAATAATCTAACTCATAAAACGCAAAACGGCATTTTTTAAAATTCAACTCTAGGCCCGCCTCCTTAAGCAATCTTAACACATTACCCAAGACTTCTAAGTGCGACTCAAAATCTTCTGTCGCTATACATATATCATCTAAGTAAACTACAATGGATCTGCTTTAAATCAATGGTTTTAAAGTTAAATAAATATACCTCTGGAAAACCGAGGGGGCATTTTTTAAACCAAATGGCATACGTTTATATTCAAATTGCCCAAAAGGCGTGACAAAGGATGTGTATTTAATTGAATCTTCATGCATTTTGATATGATGGAATCCGTCTTTCAAGTCAAGTGTACTGAAGAACTTTTTATTCGAAAAATATTCTAAACAGGTAATGGAAAGTTGTCTCTGATTGTAAGTTTGTTCAATGCTCGATAATCTACGCATAACCTTATTTCACAATTTTTTTTTTTTTACAATGACTATTGCGGAGGCATAAGGAGAGTTACTTGGCTGTACAATATCTTTCTCTACAAGACTTTCGATTATTTTCTGAACCTCTGAACGCTCATAGTAAGAGAGGCGTCTGGGTGAGCAATGAATAGGGACATCATTTAGTCGAATTTGCATCGAATAATCTGAAGGCATTCGCTTCACTTTGGACAAAATATATTTTTCATTTATTAATGACTTCAGACGATGGCACTCTCCCTTTTTTAAATCTTCATTGTATATAACCTCAGGAAATAAATTTTTATTACTTACTGAACAAACTGAAAGATTCAAGTCAAGAAAATTTTTCATTTTGTCTTCACTTTCAATATCAATCAATTAATTCCATTATGGCTACATCTGATTCAGGAGCACAGAGGCAAATATAATTTTCAGACTCAGGCTCACAAGTATAAGAAACACTATTTTTATTAAATTTTTCTCCAAATATAGATATTTTTGGCTCTATACCACAATCTATGTTAGTATATAAGTCAATATTTACCTCACCTGCCCCACTAACGTTGCTTACATCTTTATTCCTATGTGTTGGATCTACGAATAAGTGGAAAAACACAAGTGCACTTTTAGTTTTTTCTGGCAGGTCAAATATTTTATTTTTTTCTCGTAATTCATACAGCGAGTTCTTGTCATAAATTTTTTTTATTTTGAATAGGAAAATATCAAACTTATGGAGTAAATCATCTTCAATCAAAAATGGTACAACAGCTTCGTCATCTGGAACAATTATGAAACTGTGCTCTACTACTTTATTTTTAAAATTAATTTAACACATTATTTCACCGTATGCATTTATTTTTGCATTTCCCATTCCTACGTAAGGTGTCGCCTGCTTTTCTTCAAAATGACTCGCTGGTACCAAGGACTGTTTAATAAAACTGCGAACGCTGTCAGAATCAAATTTAGAAACAACTTTTTTAAAAGTTGTGCATTTATGTTTTATTACGAAAGCAACACTTACCGTTTCATAAGACTTAACGCGCTCTATGATGGCCTCTTCTCTTGGACCCCATTGTCCGTCCATCTCATTAGTCTGGTCAACAGCAGTATTAACAGCAGCTACAGCTTTACCTCTTTTCGGGCAATCACGATGAAAGTGCCCCATCTCATGACACTTGAAGAAAGAATTAAGCGGACGTGCTGGCAGTGGGCATGAGCTTTGGTAGTGGCCAAATTTAGAACAGTTGAAGCAGCGAATGTTGTTCTCTTGTGTGACAGTGGCAGAAGGTTTTGCAAAAGGTGCTGCAACGGCTCGATGGACTGCAGTCGTTCCAATGCACTATAGGTAATTTGATTCATTTTTGTGGCAAAAAGTAATTTTTCGCACTTCCAAGAATAAATTTTTTGTTGATGGTATTTGATAAACAAAACATCAGATCATATAACGGTAAGTTTTGTTTTTCTAAAAAAGAAACGGCGACTGCTTAGCAGGTGATCAAAGTCATAGTTTGTGAAAAACGTGTTGAACGAAGTATACGCAGTGATTGTTGTCGAATTTTTAAGTTGTTTTAAATAATTAAAAAAAGCATTAATTTCAATAAAATTTGGAAAAGAAAAGTGATAGTAAGTGCTTAATAGTCTAAGAGAAAGATTTTGTTAAAAAAGTTTTTTGTTGGTGAAAAGAACTAATACTTCTGACCTAACCTACATATAATTAAAGTTTTTTTCTTAAAAATTGATTTTGGACAAGCTTTTAAAATCTTGGCTAAATTTGGTCGTGTTTAGACAATCAGAAATGTGTAAAGTGAAGAATTTTGAGTTTAATTCGTCAATTTCAAGTTGCGATTTTTTGCGTTTTTTTTTTAATGAATATTTTTCTCAGATAACTTATTCTCCCGTAATTCCGATTTATTCGAAGTCTGGTTGCAAAAAGAAGAGGCCGTTTTAAATTATTTATTGAAAATACTCAGGATGCTACTAGTCTAAGATATTTGCGGCAGATTGCGCATAATTTTTGCATTAGAGTTTACGGAAAATACGAAAAGTGGGTAAAAAGCCACAGGAAGTTGCCTGTTTTCCAACATCAAAATATTAATAGGCTTAGAAGCGAAATATTGGTAAAAAATTAAAAACCTGAAGGATATTATAGAGGGTTTAGTTCCTCCTGTTTACTTCTTCTCTGGTTTTAATAATTATGAGAATTGAAAAAAAGTAGTGCGTGCCATTTTTGACCCGGTAGTACAAGGGTTAAGATTTTTTTTGATAATTCTTCCTTTAGTCTAGGGTCAACATAAAAAATACATTTCCAGTTGATCGCCATGATAATATAGCCGTTATTAGTTTTTGCCAGCAAAATGTGCTATTTGACCTATAGTGCAATGTTTGCGTTATTGCGCATTTTTTCATAACGGTCTAGCAACATTTTGAGGTCACTTAAAGAGCGTGCACCCAACAAAACGGCTAACCGGTTGCTTTGGTTATTAAGACCATCGATTATATATTCGATTAATGTTGCCTCAGGAATGTCAGCATGAGAAGCAATTTCTTGCATAACAATGACATAATGTCTGATATTTTCACCCGGTTTTATAACGCGAGATTTGAGCATGTTTAGAACATCAACTATAGTGTGGGCACGGCCAAACTCTGCCAAAAGTGCTAGCTTAAGCTCGTGGTATGTACGTGCAGCAGTTGTACGTAAAAACAATTTGGCGGTGCATATGAGCAGGCGTTGTAGACCAATAAATTTATCACGTTCGTCGCATGCGAATATTTCGAAGACATCTTCAATGTCTGCAAACCACTTTTTAATCTCGTATGCATCATCGCCACTGAAAGGGTGAATCATAGCCTCAAAAGCAGCAAAGTCAAATTTTCGATCGCCTCCAACGTCACTTTGCAATAATTTTATTTCTCGTTTTTTACATAGGATTTCCACTTGGCGATTTAACTCTAACATCTCATAGTCATCACCGTAGGACACTGCTGCGCGCATCTGTGTTACAGATTTAGTTTTATTAGCGTTAACACCATACTTATTGTTTCCTTGAACGGAACTTAACGATTCTTGTGACGGCAGAGCACAAGCGCCGTCATCAGGCAAAAATTTTTCAGCAGCTTCAATCGACGTATGTGCATCAGGAAACAGTTGTGGTTGTTGCGTTAGATTAACAACAGAATCGTAAGTGATTTTGTCCTCAGGCATAAGTGGAACAGCAGTTTTCGAAGTTTTTTGTGGATTTTCTATATGCTGAAGGTCAGGCATTTCTTGCTCAGATGAGGCAGCAGCACCAGCATTTGCGGCAGTTGACACGGTGTTACACTCTTTTGGTGCGTCTATTATAGATTTTTCCTTTTCCATCAAGTCGACATCATTCAGCGGTGGATTTGTCTCCATAAGAGTTTCGTAAAAAGGGAGCAAATCATAGATTGGTGAATCCGGCAAAAATTGGATATTTGCAGCCGTGAGAGCATCAATCATCTTTTGCTTAGTGACTTTATACATCTTGTATCCCACTTCTGATGTTGAAATAAGTCGATGGTTGTTTTTATTTGATATATTATTAGATTTATTTAATCACGTTTATTTGCAACTTGCTTGTTGAACAAAGACTTTTTAAAAACGAACATAAAAAAGGAAGTTAAAAGAAGATAAAAGAATGTCAAAATCATAAACAGCTGATTACTTGTGTTGCTACATGAATACAATATACATATGCTACAATTGTGTTGCCACATGAATACAATATACTTATGCTACAATTTCATTACAATTTAAAATATTTTTCACTAGTTTTAAGGCCCAAAAGAATTTTTTTTTAAATTTACAATTCTTTGTAGCTTTGAGCTTTGTAGTCAAAACTACTTTTTAAGCCCACAAATATATTAAACAAATATATTAAAAAAATTTTATTTTTTTGTAGTTTTTCGGCCGACAAAAAAAAATTTTTTTTGTATCGGTTTTTTTCCATGAAAAATGGTGAATAACACAAAAGCGTTTACATATTTGCAAAAATAAGTGACTTCATCGTGTTCAGCGACTCAAATTACATAAACAACAGTTATCATAGCATATTAAAATTATATGTAAAAGCATTTACCTTAAAATGGCCATGATACCAATAAATGACCAGGTACGATTTTACGGATCATGTTTTTGGAATCTCCGAACACTAAATAATAATTGTCAGATTTGTTTAAAAATTTTTACCGATCTTGACTATGCTTGAAACGATCCGTGTCGGCCAAAGTGCTAACCTTAAAATGGCCATAAGACGAGTAAATGAGCGGATCCGATTTCGCGGATTATATATTTGGAATCGCAAAACACTATATAATAATTGTGCATTGTCAGATTTGGTTGACAATTTTATGGATCTTGATCTTGCTTCAAGCGAACCGTGTATATGAAACAATTAAATATTAAACCGTAGTAAAGTAAACGCAGGCTTTACTTTTAATTTTGAAAGGAATACAAGAGAAAATGCGAATTTTGATTTTACAAAATATGACATTTTATTGATTTACAAAATCGATTATTGGGTAAACTCAGAAGAGTTGTGCAGTAGCGAAATTGTTAAGAATATGATTGCACAACTGTTTATATCTGGATATATTATAATATTTCAGTTACGGTTACGGATACGGATATTAAAAAATCTTTATTTCAGTTTCGGTTACGGATAGTTTTTTTTTCGGAATCCGGTGGTTTCGGTTATGGATACGGAAATCCATAACATCCCTAATGTGAGCACAATTTTCAGTCTCACTCTTAAAGTTTATCCTAATATTTGTCGGAGTATTGGTTACGTGTAGCATTTCGAGCATTAATCTCTTGTCATAATTATTCTCTTCTTGTAAAATTGTAACGTCATCAAAATTTGGATGATACCCGCAGTCCGCACAGTGTGCCGAAAGTGCAGTTCTAGGTTCTTGTCCAGTTCTATTTTTTTGGTCAGATCGGTGTCCTGAAAGTCTTGTTCTCAGTTTTTTTTTAGTAGTACCAACATATACCTTAGGGCATACGTTGGACCCGTCACCGTTACAAGAAATTTTGTAAATTAAGTTGGATATGTCAAGTTGGTCTATTTTATTTTTTGTCTTACTATAAAATTGTCCAACTACATTGTCCGTTTTATTAGCAATAGTTATGCTGTCGAAGAAGTTAAATATTGCGAACCTCTCTGTAAATGCTGGTATATACGTCATGGGTCTATATGTAGTTTTACTACGTTCTGGCCTTTTACCATTGTTTGTTCTAATGGATTTTTTAATTAAGTTATTTATCGTCTGTCCACGGAAATCATTTTTGTATAAAATTGTCCTTATTCTACTAATATTGCTTTTGAAAAATTCTTTGTCACTAATTGTCAGCACCCTTGTAATTAAGTTCTTTGCGGTATTTATTATTGTCATTTTCGGATGTTTGGAATAAAAATTGATGAGTCGTCCTGATGCCGAAGGCTTTTGGTACCAATTCAGCTTTAGTTGATTTGCTTTTCTGATAACCAGAGTGTCAAGATATGGTAATCGGTCATTTTCTTCTTCTTCTATCGTGAATTGTATATTAGGATGGGTTGATTCCGGACTATTTTCGATTCAAGATTTTTAATAGTGCGGAAAAGTTGCCTTAGTACTTCCTGATTCCAATGCAATTTTCTGTTTTGAGATCGCGCTGCATCTTCAACCCCAACTCCGACCTTGAAATTTCGGAAATTTGCCTAAAATCGTGAAATTGCATACCTAGCGCCTGAAATACGCCTCTCATGGCAAAATGTATGCAACAAAAGTTGTTTGTCGCGTCATTAGCTACCGAAATGATATGAATGATCATGGCCGTAGGACGAACCGTTCCCGAGATACGAGCGAAAAGGCGGCGCGCCGCAGCGCAAGGTGAAAATCGGCTTGCGGCCACACTTCTCCCTGAATGCGCCAACAATGACGCCGGCGTCGGTTTGGACCGGCCGGGCCGCTCCTCCCGTCCCTCGAGCAGCCAATTCAGTAGATGTGGAACATCTAGAAGTTGTCGGTGCTGATGGCACCAACACGAACACAGGTTGGAAAGGTGAAATCATTCGGAAACTAGAAGAAAAAATAGGTAGGCCATTACAGTGGGTTGTTTGTCTTCTACATTTCAACGAACTTCCATTTCGTGCTCTTTTCGAACACATAGATGGTGTCTCAAAGAGTCCAAATACATTCTCTGGTGACATAGGTAAACTGCTCCCTGATTGTGAGAAGTTGCCTGTCGTCAAATTTGAAAGTTTTCCATCATGCCAATTACCTTCTGAGGTTATTAATCCGACCCAACTTAGCACAGACCAAGCTTACCTCTACAAAATATCAGAAGCTGTTATTTCCGGTCAATGCTCTTCAGACTTAGCGTCGATGCATCCAGGTAACATGTGCAAATCTCGCTGGCTCACCTGTGCAAACAGAATTCTGAGATTATACATTTCAACAGACAAACCAATGGAAATAAAGATTTTGGTCAAGTACATACTTACAGTTTACTCACCTTTGTGGTACTCAATAAGATTCCACAGTTCAATCAAAGATGGCTCGTGCCACCTCTTTGCTGCAATCCAAAGGTCGAGATACATACTTACCTGCTAAACTGCGCAAGGTTGTCGATTCATCCGTTCAACAGAATGCTTTCTTTGCTCTTCCAGAAAACATTCTCCTTAGTATGATGACTGACGAACGGGTAGAAGTCAGAAAGTTGGTCCTTGACCGTCTTCTGGCAGCCAGAGAAGCAGAGACTGACACTGTAAATAGATGGGTTAGATGTAATAAAGTGCCAAAGCTGAATTTCAAAGCTAATAATTATTACGATAGACTATATTACCTTGACGGTTCCACCAGTTCTTCGTTCAGTTTCTAACGAAGAGCTCATTAAAGGGATGTCGGGAGACACTACAGAGATATGGAAATTTAGTGAATTCCCCTCTCACATTGTGGCAGTCGAGAGAACCGTCAAACTGGTGACAGAGGCATCTTCTAAAGTTATTGGCCCCCAGTCGTGATCGTCTTATAAGCTCTACACTGAAATCTAGGCAACTGCCAAAGTTTAGTACAAAATCTGATTTTATCAAAAAATTTGATACAGATTCAGACTAAAACAAGCCTGACATTTGGTTGGTTGTGTTGGGCGTGGGAGGAACACGAAGTGCAGCCACCTCCACGTGGTAAGTTCTGGATAACCAACAAAGGTTAGCTGAGAGCTGCAACAATTTTCACCTTGCGCTGCGGCGCGCCGCCTTTTTGCTCGTATCTCGGGAACGGTTCGTCCTACGGCCATGTTCATTCATACCATTTCGGTAGCTAATGACGCGACAAACAACTTTTGTTTCATACATTTTGCCATGAGAGGTGTATTTCAGGCGCTAGGTCGGCAATTTCACGATTTTAGGCAAATTTCCGAAATTTCAAGGCCGGAGTTTGGGTTGAAGAAGCAGTCCGACCTCAAAACGGAAAATTGCATTGGAATCAGGAAGTACTACGGCAACTTTTCCGCACTATTAGAAATCTCGAATCGAAAAAAGTCCGGAATCGACCGACCCTATTGTATATTCCTATTGTAGCTATTAAATTTTTCCATAACCTTATACATTTCGTCAACTCTAACTATAGCAAAAATGTCGTCTACGTATTTCGTCAAAACTCTAGGTGCAATTTTTAATATTAATCATTATGTTAGTGTTTTGTTTTTTTGTTCATTTGTTATTTGTTTACATGTTAAAATTTGCAATTTGTTATAATTAAACTGTGTTGTGTTGTATTGTATTTATATTTTTAGTCTCCCCTGAAGATGAAAAACGATGTTTTTCGAAATATTGGGACGTAATTGAAGCTTATTAATAAAATAAAATAATAAAGATAGACCTTGAGCCGAAATAATTAACCAACTATTCTATTAATATATATTTTTGGAATGTTTGGCTCCTATATTCCCGTTTTCACCCCTAAGATATTTGGTGAGTGGTTTCGTAATGCGTGCATAATCTTGGATGAATCTCCGGTAATAACCAGATAATCCCAAGAAGGCTCTTAGTGCTCGAAACGTGGACGGGGTTTTGTATTGAATAATATCATCTACATTATTTCTACATGTCTTGATTTCTTGTCCGCCTACGACAAAACCCAGGAGTTCTACCTCCTTCATGAAGAATTTTGACTTTTTTTCAGATACCGTGATATTTGATTCTTCTAACTTCTGTAAAATGTCGTTTAGATCTTTAAGATGATCCTCCGCGGTTGGTGAAAATATTATCACGTCATCCATGTAGACATGACAAGTTTTTGCTATGTGCTCCCGTAAAATGTCGTCAATAGCGTGTTGGAATACGCTTGAAGCATTTCTAAGACCGAAGGGAAGTCGGCAAAATTCATACTTCCCATTATTAACCGAAAAAGCGGTTTTCTGGCGATCTTTTGGATGCAGAAGAATTTGATGAAAACCGTTTTTCAAATCTAGAGTGGAGAACAATTTTCCTTTCCCTTGGTTTGAAAGAATAATCGACGTGTCGGGAATCGGATATTTTTCGGGAAAAGTTAACTTATTCAACTTTTGAAAATCATTTACGAGGCGTAGTTCTTTATTTCCCTTTTCATCCTTCTTCGTTACGACCCATATTGGGCTGTTGTATGGACTTCGGGACGGTTGGATTATTCCATCCCTGAGAATTGGTTGGATTTCATTACTAACGAATTCTGAGTAAGCTAATGGGAATGGATAGGACTTAGCGTATAACAGCTGGCCCTTTGGAAAAATAATGTTCCCAATAGAAGGGTTAAGGCCAGACATTTATTTCTTAAAGCATCATGACGGTATTTGGTAATGAATGCGTCGACCAGCTTTTGGTCGGTGTGTTCCATCATGATTTTCGTGTTGATCAGGGTCAGTTGTTTTTCTACGTCATCGTTGTATTGATCAATTCTAAGTTTTCCTTGTCTTAACAGATTCATTTCTTGTTCTAAAACGTGGAGTGGTCGTCGATCCGCATATGCGTGATCAAGTCCAGCAACAATAGCATCAATGTTAAGAGCTCTATTGTAGGGGAGAGGGGGCTAGTGTGGACAGATTCAAATTCTCACTCCGTTTATAGGTCGATGTTTTCCGTTGAATTTTTTTTAAGTAGGCCTTTGCACTCCCCATCACCAAAAAAAAATCGCTTGTATACAGTTCACCGTTTCATGGTAACGAGACCAGACGTGTTTTGCACAGCAAAAAGTAAATTTTTTGTTTTTTCTCAATTTCCGTGATACTCAGAAATTAATCATTCTTTTGCTAAATAGTAATTATATAATACAAGTTAAGCCAGTGTTTATTCAAATAATTGAAATTGTTTTTAATAAAGTTTACCGTAAGTTTAAAAAAAAATGTTTTTGTATAAAAAACCAGAGTTCGGAAATATTCATGTACGTGCACTCAAAATGTCGCATTCATGAATTTATTCATGTATGAATTGTCTTTAATTTTTTTTCATTCGCTCATGTACATGAATGAACTATTGAAAATAGTTCTTTGTTGAACCGCACACAAATATGAGTATCTTATCGTATCAAATTTTTTTCTCAAAATTGGGTCAAAAACGGGTACTATGGCCCGGGGACACATTTTCGGGTCAAAAACTATTCTTTCCAGGGTCCCGAGCCTTCCTTAGTGAGGTCCAAAAATATTTTTGAGCTATTTTTCCTTTGGAAAAAAAAAAAATAAATTTCCCGAAAATGGGTTCAAAACACCCTTTTAGGAGGGTCACTTCCAAAATCCAATTTCGGTCTTTTCCCATCGATTCGTGCAGTAAAATTTTTTTCGAATAATGGGTCAAAAACACCCCTTTAGGAGGATCGGGGACCGCCCCTGTCACTTTTAAAATCCATTTTCGGCCTTTTCTCTTCGATTTGTGCAATAAAATTTTTTCAAAAAATGGGTCAAAAACACCCCTTTAGGAGGGTCGGGCACCACCCCTATCACTTCCAAAATCCATTTTCGGCCCTTTCCCATCGTTTCGTGGAAAGATCATCCCTTATCATCTCGCAGTATTCACGCTCATTTATGAACGAAGGCTAACATCGCAGTATTCATGTAAAAACTATAGAAAAAATGTTGCTTCCGCTCGTTCATGAATGTAGACTAGTGAAAAGAGACGGATACATAATGAAGAGGGGGGCTAGTGTGGACAATTTTTACATAATTATAAAATTGTATATGTAGATATTTATTTTTTGTAATAAAGTAATTTTTAGTGATTACTTATACTCTTACCTTCATAATTACACCAACATTTACAATTTTTTTTTTTTCATAGACGCATTTTTAAATTATTTTAAAAAGAGCTTACATTTGTCCACACTAGTGTGGACAACCATTGATTTTACTAGGGGCTAATGTGGACACCAATAGAAACTTGATTATTGAAATAGAAACTTAAAAAAAGAGTTCAAATATACATATATATCTTGTTGAAGACAATAATAATACAGTTCAATAAAAATTAAAAATTCACTTCTATCCCATGTTAATATTGGAGAAAGCGAATGTTTCTTGGAGCTGCATTTTTTCTTTTCAGAGGTTCTTCGTTTGTCTACTCTGGTGTTTCGATAAGAATTGAGGACTTTCCTCGTTTTCGTCAATTTTGACACTTTCTCGGACCAGCTTTTAGAAAAGGTCTGACAATTTCTGGACCCATTTTCGGAAATTTTTTTTTGATCCAATCGATTGGGAAAGGTCAAAAATGGATTTTAAACATCACTGGAGTACCTCCGGACCCTGAAACGGACCGTTTTAGACCCATTTTCGGAAATTTTTTTTTGTCTCAATCGATTGGGTAAGTTCGAAAAAATAATTTGGGACATCACTTAGGGTGGCTACGGACCTTGGAAAGTACCGTTTTCGACCCTTTTGGTGCTTTCCAAGGTCCGTAGATGCCCGAAGATATGTCCTAAAGCCATTGTCGACCATTCATTATCGATTGAAGCATGAACAATTTTTTAGGGTGTTTTAAAATAAAATTTGTTTTTGCACCAATCGTTAGGGAAAGGTCGAAAATAGCTATTTCCGAGCTTAATATATCAACTGCAATATAATAAACTATTTATAAACATTAGATCCATTCTCTTTCGTTTAACCAAAATTTATAATCAAATAAAATAGTATACCCTCCCGGCGGACACCCTGAAGAGCAAAAATACTTTCATAATAATCAACCGGCCTCTTTTCACACTTTCTTAAAACTTAACGTACCGTGGCAATGAATTTTACCAATTCCGCTTTCATCGGAGATGGGTTATACTTGTAGTAGATTCACTTTATAGGAATTTTTTCCCAAAATTTCGATTGTGAAAAGTAACAGTTATATGAAAATCACCCATATATCCTGACTGTAACAAGCCAACTTTGAAAAGAAAATTCACTAAAAAAAAATCCTTTTAATGATTGTTTCGTTGTGAAGTAACTGATGTCTGCAGCAAGAAGCCTAGTACCAACGCACAGTCCTCTTGAAGCACCGGCAAGTTTTATAAAAATGTGCCCGAAAACTAATTATGTGGAAATCTTCTAAATGTTTTCAGAATTAAGTCCTGCTAAACCTTGAAATCGTACCAGATCCTGTTCTTGCATAATATATGTATATATGCATATATGTGCATTAGGCTGGTTTAAAATCGTATGGAAAAATGAAATGCAGTCGAAATTCTGGTGCTCAGGCCTGAAAATATGCCTTGAGCCTATGAAGCCCTTGTACCAAAATTTCACTCGAATCGGACCATGAGAAGGCGTGTCAGCGGGCCGATTTGTGTGATTATTTCTTTTACTTATAAAAAATATCAACTTCGAGGTATATTCGTGGTTGTCATTTTTTACGGACTCAGTATGATGTGAAATATGTGTGAAAATTATAAATCAGAAAATCATCGCAAATTTGAGTATTGATTCATTGATACGAATGTGAAAAATGCTAAAAATACCGAAAAACGTCCACTTTGACCGTCCGAAACCATAACTACTTTATATTTTTCGGGCACGGTCCAATGCGCAATCGATTGGGAATCTTTTTTTTACCCAGAAAACGATTTATAAAAATTTTTTTGTACCAACGATGCTACCTGGAGAAATTTTTGATTAATAAAAGGCAGCATTTTCGTCATAAGAAAATAAAGATTTTTAGTTTATTTTTGTTCAAGAAACGCTAATATTTCGCATTTGTCAATTTTGTAGATTTTTTACATTTACTTAAAGTGGCTGCCGAAAACCGAAAAAAATCTACAAAATGGACAAATGCGAAATATTAGCGTTTCTTGAACAAAAATAAACTAAAAATCTTTATTTTCTTATGACGAAAATGCTGCATTTTATTAATCAAAAATTTCTCCAGGTAGCATCGTTGGTACAAAAAAATTTTTATAAATCGTTTTTTGGGTAAAAAAAGATTCCCAATCGATTGCGCATTGGACCGTGCCCGAAAAATATAAAGTAGTTATGGTTTCGGACGGTCAAAGTGGACGTTTTTCGGTATTTTTAGCATTTTTCACATTCGTATCAATGAATCAATACCCAAATTTGCGATGATTTTCTGATTTATAATTTTCACACATATTTCACATCATACTGAGTCCGTAAAAAATGACAACCACGAATATACCTCGAAGTTGATATTTTTTATAAGTAAAAGAAATAATCACACAAATCGGCCCGCTGACATGCCTTCTCATGGTCCGATTCGAGTGAAATTTTGGCACAAGGGCTTCATAGGCTCAAGGCATATTTTCAGGCCTGAGCACCAGAATTTCGACTGCATTTCATTTTTCCATACGATTTTAAACCAGCCTAATGCACATATATGCATATATACATATATTATGCAAGAACAGGATCTGGTACGATTTCAAGGTTTAGCAGGACTTAATTCTGAAAACATTTAGAAGATTTCCACATAATTAGTTTTCGGGCACATTTTTATAAAACTTGCCGGTGCTTCAAGAGGACTGTGAACGCAAAATATTAGGCAGAAGTAAAAATCTTAAACTCGCAATTTAAGATTTGTATAGCATGTTGAAGAAAATGAAATAGGAAATAATTGAAAATCAAGTGTTAGAATTTGGATAACAAATGATGCGTTTTATTGATCTTACCTTTTCAATGATTATTTTCTAAGTGATCTTAAAATTTACCTACAAGTTTAATGCTTAGTTTTACAACAATAAAAAATATTATAATCTATAAAATGGATTCTAGATGAATGTAAAGCAACATCCCTGCTTAGGCTAATAGATAATAAGTTTACATTTGAGGCGCTGAACATCGCCGCCCGCCTTGCAGTACGCTACAAAAATTTAATTCAAGATAGTTCAAATAAAAATTCAATTCATAACTTAGTATATGCTGAAAAATTCAATTCAAATTTATATGCTAAAAAGTTGAATGTTAGTTAAACTTAAAATAAAAGTATCCTAAAATATGCATGTACGTTTGCATTAAAAGATTAATTTACTCAGTACTTTAGTATATCCCTTTGATTTAGATTGCGCTAGTTCCGGAAAGAATCCAGCCGAAAACCGTATTTTGCGCAACTGGGAGACCGCTGTGACTTGGAATTACCCCAGCTAAAATAATCTTGTGGTACAAGTCGGCTCCCAAAACGATAGCAATTGGAGATGATGTGAAGAAATTTGGATCTGCAAGTAGCAAATTGGAAAATTTTTCTTTTGTGGTGGAACACAACGATTTCGTTAGGGTTTTCATAGTAATTCGATTACACTAGTTTACAAATAATTAAAAAATTTCTGAACTTTAGTTGCCACTATTCATTTCTTATGTAAAATCGGCTGCTGATTCTGAAAAACAAATTAATTTTTTTTCTTCACGTCGTTTTCTTTTCGAAAAAATGAGAAAAAAGTAAAAATCAACTGCAAATTATTAAAAGAAAAAAAATTGGAAAAATCATTTTGTTTTTTTATATCATAGTCTATATATTTATGAAGAAAATAAGATACTACTTATGAAAATCGATTAAGAAATGGAAAAGTTATATAAAATTGAAAAAAATGGTCGAATCTCATTTTTGCCTATTTTTCCGTTTTTTTTTTTATGTGGGTATGAATTTTTTTAACCCCAAAATGCAAATTTTTTAATGAAATTTTGTTATGTAGATATTGGTATATGCTAGAAATTAAAATATTGGCTCCACCTCCAGAAGTGGGCAAAAACCGCTAAAACGGTACCAA
The DNA here is from genome assembly GCA_963662105.1 of Meiosimyza platycephala. Taxonomy (NCBI): domain Eukaryota; kingdom Metazoa; phylum Arthropoda; class Insecta; order Diptera; family Lauxaniidae; genus Meiosimyza; species Meiosimyza platycephala. The sequence goes on along the minus strand of OY759210.1, from coordinate 60,657,136 downwards.
ATTCATATTTTTGGCCATTTTGGGGCGTGGGGCCAGTTCCGAAAGAACTTTAAACACTGCCATCGTGCTCAGCATCCTCAAAAACGGGGGGTGACATATTTTACCGATAGAAGACGCGGAATATGCGTTTTCGTCATCTTGGGGGCGGTTTTTGTACATTTTGAGGGGTGGGGCCAACTCCATAAGAATTTTGAATACTGCTTTCGTATTCAGCATCTTCAAATACGGGAGATGACAAATGTTTTACTGATGGAATATGCGATTCCTCTATTTTGGGAGCGGCTTGTGGCCATTTTGGGGGTGGGGTCAACTCTATAAGAATTTTGAAAACCGTCATCGTGTTCAGCATCCTCGAAAACGGGGGGCGGATGTGGTTTGGTTGCTGCTTAAAATATTTACATTTTTCGAGGTTTTTTCCGACTCACAGAATCTACTTACAGAGTTACAAATATATAAATAAAAACTTTTTTTTTTATTATCAAATTTTACGAAAATGTACGTAGTACAAATTAATAACAAAAAATATCCTCACTTTTCCGATCTCAGAAACCCTAGCAAAATGAGATATATTTCATATTAAATTACAAAATCTACACATAGCGATTATTTTCATTTACTTAAAAAAAAAGGTCATTATTATAAATTGTCCACATGTACTGAAAATGTGCTTAAAATTCGCCAATTGTACTGAACGTACTGAAAACTTGTCGAATGTACTGACATCGATTTCTCAGGTCGCAGATGTACCGAAAAAAGTACAGATGTACTGAAAATGCCATCACTGGCACGTACCACTATCTATCTAACAACATTTTATTAAAAAATTTGGAATTTAGGTTTAGAGAAATTCTTACCCACATAAAAAAACGGAAATATAGGCAAAAATGCAATTCGGCCATTTTTATTCAATATTATATAACTTTTCCATTTTTTAATCGATTTTCTTAAATAGTATCTTATTTTCTTTATAGATATATAGACTATGATACAAAAAAATAAAATCGAACCCCTGACCGTTCATGCATTGCAATAGCATATTTTGCGACGGCCGCTCTAACACTTGAGCTACTGAGGGACTTGTCATGAGGTGTACAGAGTGCGCATATTCCATTTGTGATCTTTTGTCACTTTCTCGCTTGCTGCCATAGCCGTTAGACCGTCGGCCTAAAGTCATGCCATGATTTATTTTTCGAAATTGTGGTGTTGCCAGCCACATATTTTTGAAATTCGGCGTGCTCTCCATATGGTTTTTAAGAAAGTTGATTTTAGCGACTGATTATTTTATAATTAAACATTATTTAATCGAACTTACAGTCATTAAGCAAAGACCAATATTGTAAATTTTTACTTATTGATCAATGCTATTTTTCAACAAACATGACAAAGATAACAAATGGAACAATTTAAGTCCCTCAGTAGCTCAAGTGTTAGAGCGGCCGTCGCAAAATATGCTATTGCAATGCATGAAAGGTCAGGGGTTCGAGTCCATGTACAGAATTAACCAAACTGGTCTGATGAGGCTATTGGTAATAGCCGAAACATGTCACCAATTACCAGGTTAAAATTGTTCCATTCAATAAGTAAAAATTTACAATATTGGTCTTTGCTTAATGACTGTAAGTTCGATTAAATAATGTTTAATTATAAAATAATCAGTCGCTAAAATCAACTTTCTTAAAAGACATGACTTAATAATTTTGAGGAAGCACGACCAATTTGACGATTGGACGTGTAATAACACCGCAGGCTGTACGTATTTCAGCTACACGTACGCGACGATCATTACCGAAATAAATCTTTACTTTGTTACTCTTCTTAAGCGCCATTCGTTAGGAGGAAGATTATCTTCGCGCACGAAAACCAAAGTGCTTAGATCAATATTAATTTGTGGATTTTTTCACTTGTTCCGCTTGTGGAACTCTTTTAAATATTAGTTTTTCCATTGTGAGCACATAAATTGTTGAATAGCCTTTACCTTTTGCCAACGATTTATTATAGAAACTATAGGTTCCTGGACTTTTGGCTCACTGGGGGCTAGGAAAGGGCCTCCAATTAAGAAATGGCCTGGAGTCAGTGCAGACGGATCATCAGGATTGTTTGACATGGGTGATATTGGACGCGAATTAAGGCATCCTTCTATTTTGTATAAAAGTGTGGAAAACTCTTCAAAAGTATATCGAAATGAACCCGCAATTTTTCGGAAATGGGGTTTGAAACTTTTTACTCCTGTTTCTCACAAACCGCCCATGTGAGGAGCACCAGGAGGTATAAAGTTCCACGAGATGTTTTGTTGGCTGAAATTCGAGCATATATCTGATCGTATAGCTTTTGTAAAATCTCTAGCCAGTTCTTTGGAAGCTCCAACAAAGGTAGTGCCATTATCAGAATAAAGATGGGTAGGACACCCACGTCTGGCTACAAAACGATTGAAAGCGGCTAAAAATGTTGGAGTCGAAAGAGTAATTGTGGCTTCTAAATGTATCGCTTTTGTGGAGAAGCAAACAAAGACACAAACGTTTCCTTTCGTTATTAAACAGGCTCTACCTATGTAATTTTTGATCTTAAATGGACCTGCAAAACCAAGTCCTTTATGAGCAAAAGGACGACTAAAAGTTGTACGCTCTGGAGGTAAAACGCCCATTATTTGTGTCCTGAGTTTTTGTTTGTACAGAACACACGTTTTGCACTTATTTATGGTGGTTTTTATTAAATTCTTCACCTTTGGGATCCAAAACTGAAGACGAATTAATCGCAACATCAGCTGGTTTCCTCCAAGCAGAGAAATTTCATGGGTGAATTGGATTATTAGACGAAATTGACAGTTATAAGAAACGATGATAGGATGCCGTTCATCATATGACATCGCTGGAGGAGAAACAAGTCTGCTATACTCTGAGTATATTTTGGTCATCAAGAAACGGATTTAGGTTTAACAAGCTACTAGATGACGAAATTATGTTTTTTAGCAAAAGAGCGTGGTACTCCTTCGGATATGCAACCTTTTGGCTTAGAATTAAGAGGCGATCCTAAACTGCTTTGATCTCACAATGGGTAATCTTAATTGAAGTATGACTGCATGAGTACGGTGAAAAAACCGAAATACATAAGCAATTACTCGGATTGCTTTTGAAAACGAAGAAAACCTCTCAAAAAACAAAAGTGTGATTGAATTGGTTTTGCTTCAAGTTGAGTCTGAAGCGTTTGACTTGAATTTTGACTTGGCCAATAGTTTGACTCAAGTTTAAGCCAATTAGGACCATACCACCATAAATCATTATTGGTAAGTTCTTGTGGTGATACACCTCGACTTGCCAAGTTTGCTGGATTGGATTGCGAATTAACGTAAAACCAATCAGAAATATGAACACTTTGTGTAATTTTTGACACACGATTGGCGACGAAAGTTTTTCATTGGCATGGTGGCTTTTCTAACCAGTGGCGTAGCTGAGCGTCCGCAAACCCCGCGGAGCGGGAGGGCCCCCAGCCCAAGGGGGCCTCGCGAGCTACCGCGAAAAACTATGAATGCTAAATAATTAAATCTGCAAACCCAAGTAACCGAATCGACCCAGCTTGAGCAAATTTTTGAAGTGAAACTTCTTCAGTGGGGGTCATTTGAAAAATTTGTAACGCAAAATTTTAAACGCTCAGTGAAAATGATATACTATTCGAAGATTGTCGTGGCCAAGGATATGATGGAGCTAGTGTAATGAGTGGCATCTATTCTGGATTACAAAAAATAATTTGTAATATTCAGCCGAAAGCGTCCTACGTTCATTACTTAGCTCACAACCTTAATATAGTTTTAGAAGATTCTGTTAAATCTTTAGTTTTGGTACAGAAATTTTACGAAACTCTTCAACGGCTTTTTGCATTTTTTAGTGCAAGTATTGTATTAAGCGCTGGGATGTGCTCATTGAAACAATGAATTCGTACTCATTGAAGTATCCAGTGTATTGAAAAAATTGTGTGCTACAAGGTGGTCATCTAGACATGATGCTTTATATACGCATGTCGACTAGAGTTAAGACTAACGTGACCAAATATTTTTGACCAAAACGCGGAGCAGAAAAAAGTTGATGAAACTTTTTTTAAGATTCTTTTGTTTTAACTGCAAAAAATTGTATGTAGGTACTAAAAAGGTCCTCACTTTCAAATCCCGAAAACAGTAGCAAATCAGATATTCCATTTATTTTTAAGGAAAATCATATATTGACTATTTCCAAACCAAATCCATTTCAAACCATACAGTCGGAGTAACTTCAAATTGCGGAATTGGTTGCTGATTAAATATATTGGTTGCTGATTAAATAAGTAATTAACGGAACATATCTAATCCCCCGATTTGGTTGAAATTTTTTACGAAGTTATGCTCACTTAGGGTTTTAATGTCACAGCTTGAAAAACTGCTGAAAATTTTTTCAAAATAATTGCATTTTGATCCAAGTCAAAATAATTAATTTTTATATAGCTTCTGTGGGCTTTGAATGTTTTGTTTGCTTGGCTTTGTCAGCGAAAAAGTTAAATATGCGTACAATCTTTCCCATGATAAAAAGTTATTACGAAAATAACGGTAAAACAAAAATATGCAGAATGCAAGCACGATTTGGAATGTTGCTTTTGTTATTTGCATTGAAAATAGTACCGTAGAGTGGCTTGGCAATGATGAAAAACAAAAAATTGACATTTCGATTTTGGAAAAAAAAATCTCCTGACCTCAAATATGTTTTAACAAGCATTGACCTCATGTCATTTCTCTCTCTTATTTATACAAATCCACAATAAAATATTAAGCGTAAAAAAATTGGGGTTTTTGAGAAAATCAACCTTGTTTTTTTTCATAAAAAACGCAATAACTCCGCAAATTTTCAACATTTTAAAAAGTTTTTAAAGATTCTGACAGAGAATCAGAAGTTCTATTAGAATCAAAAGACAAAAATTAATTATTTTGATTTTGATGAAAATGCGACTATTTTGAACCGATTTTCAGCAGTTTTTCTAACTCTGACACTAAAATTTTAAATGGGCATAACTTCGTAAAAAATGTTTTTCACTCAAATCGAGGAATGATATGTTCCCTTAATTACTTGGAAAAACAACATATTTAATCGGCAACCAATTCCGCAATTTGAAGTCATTCCGACTGTATGGTTTGAAATGGATTTGGTCTCCAGTTATTTGTATTATTTTTTGTATTTTCTAAAAAAAAAGGTTCTGACTCACCGAAAACCCTAGCAAAATGAGACTTATTATTTCAATGAAAACGCGGAACGCGCGGAGCAGAAAATCAAAAACGCGGACATGCTCCGCGAAATGCGGATCATATGGTCACGTTAGTTTAGACCAATAATGAAATCATTATTAAAAATAAACTTAGTATCCAAAAGCAGTGATACCAAAAATGAAGCAATATCTTTATATAAACTTTTGAACAAAGAATTTGTTACTTTTCTAGTCATGGAATGCAAGGTTTTAGAAATGACTAATTTAGTCTCAAAAGAATTGCAGAAGAAAAGTATGGATTTATTTTATGCTTCAGAGCTATTAAACAATTTTGAAAAGGTCGTCGAAGAAGCTCAAGTTTTAGCTTCCAGTTGGGAAATCGAAGCAGTATTCGAGCATAAAAGAGTGAGAAAAGTAAAATCTTTTTTCGATGAGTTGTCAAAGCACGAAGTGATTAGCGATCCACGACACGCATTTGAAGTTAATGTGTTCAATGCTCATCTGGATATAATCATTGGACAATTGCGCTCAAGGTTCGGAGGAACCCAAAAAAAATCCAAAAACTTTCGCTGCATTTTCCCTAAAAATTTACTTGCCATGAATGACGATGATCCACGGAATGCAGCAGAAGAATTATTTAGTCTATACTCCCTAGAAATTTAATCAGATTTTACACACCAGCTTTTATCTCTCCGAAATTTAATTAAAAAAAATATTTCACGCGACACATCAATTTAAGAATTATTACAATATTTAATAGAAAACCATTCCTCTTTTTTAGGTAATGTCGCAGACGTAATGATCATAATAAAATTGTATTTAACATTACCAGTAACAGTTGCTTCAGCAGAACGGTCATTTTCAAAGTTAAAAATTATTTACGTTCTAGTATGTCACAAGTGCGATTATCTGCTTTAGCACTGTTATCGATTGAATGTGAACGGGCGAAAAAACCAATATCGATGAATTAATTGATGAATTTGCAGAAAAAAATGTTAGACGTTCCAAAAGATTTGAATAGGACATCAAACAATACTATTATTTTTTTACTAATAAAAACTTATTTTTGCAAATAAAGAAATTTTCCTTTTTTTTAATTCAAATTTGAATTTGTATCACTTTCATCCACATGGGGGAGGCCTCATATTGTCTCTCAAACTGCACCAGTTGGATCAACTCGGTTTCTTACGCTTGCAGATTCAACGATCAAATCAATTGTACCAGCTGGGTTGATTCGGTTACTTAGGATTGCAGTTTCAAAGATCAAAAGAATGTCACGGGTTGGGTCGTTTCAGTTACTTGGGTTTGCCGATTCCACGATCAATAAATAGTTTGAGCTGGGTTGATTCAGTTACTTAGGTTTACATATTCAATTATTAAAAAACTGCACGAGCTGGGTCGATTCGGTTACTTAGGTTTGCTCATTCGAAGATAAAAAATTGTTTCAAGGGGGCCTCACTAAGATTTTCGCGGGTGGGCCTCTCAACTCTTAGCTACGCCACTGTTTCTAACCAGGCCAATATAATAGTGGAATCTGTCCAGTAAAATAACTTGACTTAGGAATTTCTAACGATGGAATAATTGAATCTACCATGTCGGCCAAGAGGACTGCACCGCATAGTTCAATTCTCGGGATAGAAATAGTTTTTACTGGTACAACTTTAGTTTTTGCAGCCAGCAAATTAGTTGAAATAACACCTGACTTGAAGCGAATGCGAACATACAGGCAAGCAGCATATGCTTTTTCGGAAGCATCGCAAAATGCGTGGAATTGAATCCCACAATCTGGTGTGAAATCAATCCACCTCTGAATTTGTATCTGATTTATTGCATAATAATTTGCAAGGAAATTATGCCAGGTTTGTAGACATTTTTCGGTAAGATTTTCCTCCCATCCGACTTTTTCTAGCCACATGTTTTGCATAAGAATTTTTGCTAGAACTATGCATGGAGCAAGCCAACCAGCCGGATCGAAAAGTTTGAAAATTTGCGATAAGACTTCACGCTTCGTAAACTCAGGCCGGTTTCTGTATTACTGCTTGCTTCCAGTTCTAGAAATTCTTCGTTAAAAAGATAATCGCGTGGTAGACCCTGTAGTATGTTTTTTGAATTTGATGTCCATTTTCGTAAAGTGAACCCTGCTGTATGAAGAGCAGCAATAAGTTCGTTTCTTGCCAGCACTGCTTTAGATATGCTGTGGCTTCCTGCTAACACATCTTCAACATACATGGACGATCGAAGAATATTGCTAGCAAGTGTATAAGATTCTTGGACATCTTTAGAAAGTTGTAAAAGCGTACGAATCGCTAAGTACGGAGCACAGTTGACTCCAAAAGTCACTGTTTTCAACTCGTAATCACAAACATCTTGAGTTACTGAGTCGCGAAATAGAATTCGCTGGAATGGTGTTTGGTCAGGGTTAACTAAAATTTGGCGATACATCTTTTGAATATCGTTATTGAAAACAAATTTATGGAATCGCCATTTTAAAATAAGGAGGGTCAAATCGGTTTGAAAAACAACCAATATGTAGAATGTCATTAAGGCTTTTTCCATTTGAAGATGGACAGGAAGCGTTGAAAACAACACGAAGTTTAGTCGATATGCTTTCTGGCATAATGACAGCATGATGCGGCAAATAGTAGTTAGAAGCTGAACATAGTGCTGAAGAAACCTTTTGCATGTGACCTAAATCAAGGTTCTCATGCACAAACGAGTTTCATTTCTAATGAATTGTGCAAATGCAATAGACCGTGATTGACCAAGGCGTACATTTTTGGGAAATTCATCTTTAAAAGGAAGTGATACAATATATCTGCCGTCTTCATTTCTTCTTGTAGTCTTTTCATACAAGTCTTCACAAAAACGGTCAGAGCTTGAAAGGAATTGTTTTTGAGGAAGATCCTCCACCTCCCAAAAACGCGAAATTTCTCGATCTAGAGAAACTTCATTAAAATTCGATGCGTAGGTAACAGAGCAGCAGTTTGCAATGCTCGTTACTGGACCAGTAAGAATCCATCCGAAGATGGTTTCTTAAGCTAAAAGAATCACAGACATTGCGTTTTATGCCATCTAAGATAACTGAAGGAAAAAGGTCACCACCCATTAACAGGTCTATATGTGATCTTTTGTAAAATTCAGTATCAGCTAAGTGAATACTTGAAAGAAGTTTGATCACGGCAGGATCAACCGTACAGGTTGGCAGGTTACCTGTTAAATGTGGAAGAACCAAAGCTGATGCTGATATTTGAATATTTGAATCATAGGTGCACCCTAAAACATAGGTACAAATTTTTTGAGCTTTTGCTGAAACGGTGCTATTAAATCCTGAAATTTGGGCTCGAATAGCCTTTGTTGGAAGTTTCAGTATACGATGCAATCGCTCAGATATAAATGTAGCCTCTGATCCTGAATCTATAAATGCCCTTGCTGAATAAGTTGTATCGAGGTGATGAATTTGTACAATTGCAGTACCTAAGAGCATACGTTTCGTGTTGGATGTTCGGATATTGCTAATAGAATGATTTGTATCAGTGGACTGTATTTCAGAAACTTGTGAAACATGTGCTCGCTGTAATGAAGAACCCTTATTGGGGTTGACCGAATTTGAAGTGGATGGCACCGATGGAGAAATAGAATTTGGAAAATCTCGGTGCAATAGCGTGTGATGTCTTTTATGACATGTTAAACAATTGTGGAGGCTCTTGCAGTCTTTGACTGCATGAGCACGCGCAAAACAGTTCTTGCATAGACTCAACTTCTTAATAAATGAGGTTCTTTCAACAGGATCCATTTTAAAGAAATTGGGACATTGATGAAAAGTATGCTGCTCTTGTGGATAGAGCTTGCATTGAGGATTGAAAGCATTTGCTGCATGATACGCGTTAACTTTTTTAGAAGGCACACGACTATTATTTTGTAAATTGGACTTAGAATTGGAGGATTTGATATTGCAAACTGTTTCTAAGGTTTGGTATCTACTTGTTAGAAGTGAGTCCCATTCTTTCCATGTTGGAATATCAGTTTTATTTTGTAAGGATTGCTCCCACAAAGCTAAAGTAGTATCTGGGAGACGCGTTGAACAAAGGAATATAAATATTGAGTCCCAATTTTCAATATTTATTTTATACAATTGGAGAGCGTATATACTGTTGATATCTCGCTGTAAATTTTTAATAGAAGTCCCAGATTCGAAATTGATTATTGGTTAATTGAAAAGGAAACGGAGTTGAGAATTGACAAGGATGCGTTTGTTTTCAAAACGATCCTTGAGATTTCTCCTTTCTCTTCTCTTCTTTGTAACTTTTTAACAATATCTCGAGCTTCACCTCGAGTCTTTGCATTCAAATGAAATAATTTTTCAACATCACTCAATCTAGAGTTTTTGATGTAAATTGCTGTGAACAAGATAAAAAGATAATCGCCACAGAAAATATTGATTTCACATAGAGATACGCGAAAGCTATGACCAGCCGGCTCCGGATTCCTTGAGGTTACTCCCTGTGGAACATCTACGACTGAAAGCTGATGAAGGAGTTCGCCTATCCTTGCGACGCCACGCACACAAGTCTTATAATAATAATAATAGAGTTTAGCTACTACAGCTATTAGCTTTCTTAGCAATTTAGCATGAAGCTTTAAAACCAAGTAAAAAGCTTATATATTAATGGAAATGAAAAAATTAAACATGCAATTAATTTTTTATTTTTTTATAATTTCTTCTTAGCTTTATCACACTTTCTCAACATACCCACCCAGATCATATGTATATAAACATACAATTGCATGAATGTAATTGTATGAATTTATTAACATGGTCCAAGGCATAAATGTTAGAATAAATTTACCCATCATGCGGTGGGGCTCGGACAACACAAACATAAAGACCAACAACCATTAAGCTACAAAATTAACTATAGTTATTTTTCAATCTAAGCTTGAGTTGACCTTTTGACAAGCTTATATCATATACATCGCAATTATTAATGAGAGTAGTCATGCGATTAAAAGGAGCTGTAGCCATATAATTAGTTCTACTGAAAGGTTGATAAAATAATTGATAAGAGTTACGATTACTCCTGCGATTAGTATTTAAATGAATATAATTAAGAAGCTCTGGTGCAGCAAGAGACCTAGTTACAAGTTGATGCAGATAAAGTATATCCGCGATATTTCTACGCGAGCTCAAAGACTGCATATGTAGTAACTTCAAACGATCCTCATAAGGAGAAAGGTTTAAAGAGTCAATCCAATTTAAGCCATTGAGAGCAAAACGAATAATATTTTTTTAAATTCTCTCAATTCTATTAATGTGAATATTATAAAATGGTGACTACACTTGGCTGGCGTACTCTAAGTGAGGACGCACTCTTGTATTATATAAAGTCCCCGTTTCTAAAGGGCTATAAAATTATTTTGCCCACCTCTTAATGAAGCCAAGCAGAGATGAGGATTTTTTACAAATTTGATTAATATGCTTATTAAAAGTTAATTTAACATCAAAAGGTATACCTAGGTCTTTGACTAAATCGACACGTCCAATTTTCTTATCTTTTAATTCATAATCAAACTCCACAATATTTTTTCTCCTGGTAAAAATCATAGTTTGGCATTTATCAGGATTAAGATGTAAGTTATTTTTAGAACACCAAACCTCAAAGGATTTCAAGTCAGACTGAAGTGGAATAGTATCCCCAACCCCCTTCACGTTCCTGTAAATTTTCATGTCATCTGCATATATTAGCAGATGCGAGTTTTTAATGACGTGTGTAACGTCATTAATTGCTAAAATAAACAGGAGCGGCCCCAGGTGGCTTCCTTGTGGAACACCTGACGCCGCGCTGAATGGGGAGGAAAACACCCCCCGAAATCTTATCTGATATGATCGAGCAGATAAATAAGATTCAATCCAGCTGACAAAACTTAAAGGAAATCCAAGCTTCTTTAACTTAAATAAAATCAAATTATGTGGTAATTTGTCAAATGCTTTACTGAAGTCAGTGTAGATGCAGTCAACTTGCCCACCAGAGTCAAAAGAGCTTAATGCAAAGGAAGTAAAATCAAGGAGGTTAGAAACTGTAGATCTGCCATTAACAAAACCATGCTGACGAGTTGTTATGACTTCACTACAGCACACCTTAACTTGATCGTACACAATGCGTTCAAAAATTTACGGTATCGATGATAACTTCGCTACGGGCCTGTAATTTGAAACATCATTTCTACACCCTTTCTTGAAAATGGGGCTTATGTATGCATTTTTCCAAAAATTTTAGAAAATAGCTATATCTAATTGATTTATTAAATAAGAAACTGAGGGGTTGACTCAGCACAGAGCTACAGTTAACTAGTACTGTCGCAGGAATACCATCAGGTCCGGAATTCAAGTCATCATCTAGAGATGAGATATATTTCTCTATTAGATCAGGTGAGAAAGATATCTCACTAATCGAAAATAAAGGGTCGTTATCAATATATTCAAAATAATTGACCTCAGGGCTAAATAATTCCGTAGAAAAGGATTCTTTAAACAAATTAGCAAACAGATCAGCTATAATTTGTGGGTAGCTAGTGAGCCCATCAACTGTTCTGAATTCAGATGGAAACCCGTCAGACTTTTTTTTTGTATTAATAAATCCCCAAAAATGCTTGGGGTCATGAAGAATATTCAGCTTAATTTTATTGACATATTCAGAATAAACTAAAGCCGACATATCCTTAAATTTATGGAAAAGTTGCTGATAAGCAACTAAGTCATTTCGGTCCTGGCTACAAACGTATTTGTTCCATGCCCTATTACGAATTTTTTTTAAATCCTTTGTGTACCAAGGGTATGAAGAATTATTAACATACCTCTTTGCATAAGGCACCGACAATGCTATGGCCGAAAAAAGTTCACCATAGAAAAATTTAATGCACTCATCAAATGAATTACTCGTATTATTAAAAAAAAATAATAAGGTCGTCTAATATGTTCCTTAAATTCTTATTCAACTTTAAAAATTCAGCTTTTTTAAAATTGAATTCAAAAACATTGATGGAAGAACATGCATTAATTAAATTTTCATTGTCAGATTGGTACACAATACTCAAAGGTGGATGATAGGAATCAACCGTAGAAAGAGCATGGATAGCATTTCTTACAACAACATTACTACTATTTGCAGCCAAGACTAAGTCAAGTTGTCGTCCATGAGAATTAGTTTTTTTCTGAATAATTTTTCGATAATCATCTTTATTGCGACTGGTTGTCTTCGTGGTGGTGGAGTTTTAATTGCCGTCAGCCGTGCTTTAATGTCGTCCAGTGTTACACTGCATAATACGCATGAAGTTCTTGATCAGCTTATTGTTGTAATTAAAGGTCTTTCAGAATGCCTTTACATTTCGGTCTCTTACATTCCACCTACTAGTTCCTTTGAATTGTATCAAATGCATGTTGATAACATTTCAACTGTTGCTGCAAGTTTTCTCTCTTAAATTAATCAGTTAATTGTCTTTGGAGATTTTAACCTTCCTGGAATAACCTGGATTGAGTTGCCTGGTGACAATTATCTTTCACCTTATAATGTGACTAGTGACATAGAGGTTTATGTTATGATAGTTTTTTAGAACTCGGTCTAATTCAGAGTAATAATTGTTACAATGTTCTTAGAAGAATTTTAGGTTTAGTTTTTATTTCTAGCAACATTTTTCATAATATTAATGAATCTGTGTTTCCACTTTCAGTTAGTAGTGTACACCATGTTCCTATTGAGCTCGAAATTTCTTTTTACAAATATTTTAATAATTCTTCTAATTCTAATTCTTCTCATCTTAACTTTAAAGCAGGCGATTTTGTTTTGGTGAACAATGGGAAAATGAATTTTATCCCCTCGATAACTCTGATTGTTTCAATGTTTTTAAATCCATTATTTCTGGAGTTTTTAATGAATTCATTCCAAAAGTTCTGGAATTCAAATATAAATGCCCTTGGTATACTAAAGATCTAAAAAAACTAAAAAAAAACCTTCGATCAAAATTCTATAAAAAGTTTTTGATTAATCAAAACTTATATTTTATGAAATATAGGCATTTTATGCAAGAATTAAATTTTCTTGATAAGTATTTATATAGGCAATATTTATTAAAATTTGAAAAAAATATAAAGGCTAATCCGAAATCTTTCTGGCGATTTGTAAAATCGAAAAAGGGATGTTCCAATATACCATCTTCAATGTTTCTTGGTGATAAATCTTCGGTTGAAGCTACATGTACGGCAAATCTTTTTGCTGACTTTTTCAAGTCAAATTATGATCTGCCTCACGCCCATAATCCTAGAGTTTTTGATAATCTTACCACCTTGTTAGATTTTGGATCTCTTGCTGTAAGTACTAATGATATTTTAAAGGGAATTCATGACCTTAAAAACTCTACTTCAGTTGATATTGATGGTTTTTGTGCTTTATTTTTTAAAAATTGTTCTTCAAATTTAAAGTACCCCTTAATGTTAATTTTAAACAATTCTCTCCGTTCAGGTATTTTTCTTGATTCGTGGAAAGTAACATTTATTACTCCGATTCATAAATCTGGCTGTAAAAACAAGATTGAAAATTATAGGCCTATTTCCAAACTATCTGTTGCATCAAAACTTTTTGAATCAGTAGTAAAAAATAAGTTATATTTTGCTGTCAAAAATATATTTTCGCCATGCCAGCACGGCTTTGTTTCGAAACGTTCGACTATCTCTAATTTAACGTTATTTTCTGAATTTTGTTTATCATCTTTCCAGCAAAGTAGTCAGTAGCTCGTTTCTGTAACTCGTATCGATCGCAGTTACCGACTCATATTATCGATTTGACCTCACTCTCACCTGAACTGTTTCTGTAATGATTTGAATCGACTTCTGTTTCAATTTGTTCGTTTCAAATCGATAAGTTGTCATATTCTCCGATTTCATTTCAATAGAACGTTTTAAAAAAGTGTTTCTGTAAGAAATGTGAATCGATTTAAAGTGTCACTTTTGTCACTGACTCTGCAGTAAGTGAGAATTTTACCGATTCTGATAAATGTCAGTAATGTTGTGTAAATATGGAATAGCAAGTACTCAAAATAAATTTCTTAAATCGGGTACTTTCACTGAAATTGAATTTTTTACTGATTATAATCTTTTTGTTTATTATAAAACGTTTTAGTTTTCAAGATAATGGCCCGTAATGATAGTCGCAAAATTAAAAGCTAAAACCTAGTTTTTATGTAAAATCGAACATAGAAAAACTTGCATTAAATTATGAGAAAGTTTTTAAAAATAGATTACCCTGCGTTATTGACACAAAACATTGTAGACACAGTGAACAAAAGGAATAATAATTGGAAGCTAGAAGATGACAGGCAGCGTGGCTTATGGGTTAGGACTGTGAACTCGATTTAACGCAAAAACTAGGTTTTAACTAAGAGCGCTCTTAATCTTGTGACTATCATTACGGGCTAAAATGAGTTTTAAAACTGAAACATATCTACATAAAAGTCAGAAATTTTAGCAAAAAAATATTAGTTAATGCAACGCAGATGTACCCGGTTGCAAAAATTTGTTTAATTTTCGTTTCACATCACTAAGTGTCAAATTATTATTGTTCGTTATAAAAATTCAAAATTAAAAAGTTCAAAATAAAAATTGTCAAGTTGCGTAGAATACAAGATGTATTTGATTTCATTTATATTTGTGTTTCATGTTGTATTTGATTTTATTTCTTTCAGCTTCGAAACATTCACTTTTTATGATTTATTTATTAATTTTTTCTAAAATAAAATGTTAGTGCATATAAAAGTAAACAAACGCAAAAAGACAGATGCTTGTCATATGATTCAAATTCGCAGCGTTTCTTCTCGATTTGTATTGTTTTTTCACCACGGACCGAATTTTTAACGATTTGAACACACAGAAACATCAAGTGTCACGAAATCGGCAACTCAGAATCGAAACAGTACTACGTCACACAAATCGGTAACTTGCCGAATTTTATACAGAAACGAGCTACAGGTGGATGTAATTTACACTGACTTTTCTAAAGCATTCGATAAAATTTCTCATGCTCTCTTAATTCACAAATGTGAAGCCTTGGGCTTTCATTCAAATTTTTTAAATTGGTTAAGGTCGTACTTGCAGAATCGTCAATGTGTAGTTGCTTTTGACAATGTCAAATCCTATCCTTTTTGTGCAATATCTGGTGTTCCTCAAGGGAGCATTTTAGGTCCGTTGTTATTTATCATTTTTATTAATGATATAACTTCGGTATTTGTTCATTGTGAATGTCTACTCTACGCTGATGATTTGAAAATCTATTCTAAAATTTCTAGTGTTTCTGATGTAGCACTGTTACAAAATGAACTGGACAAACTTGTTGTGTGGTGCAAGTTGCAGCGTTGCCATCCGTCCTCTTTTTTCCCGGACCGTCCTCTTTTTTTAGTGTTTTAGGGGCGTCCGGGATCTTTTTTTGTTGGTGTCCGGTGTAAATTTAATGTCCGGGAAAAGTCCTCTTTTTTCCCCTAATATCTTTATATTTTCCCTTAAAGTACATGTTTTTCAATCTAGCACTGTGAGTACTTGGAACAATTTTCGAATGACAAAATACACGGCGTTTTTGTATGTGTAAACGGGCCTCAATGTTAAAATAAATCGATAATTGATTACAGGTGTCATTACTACATCTGTCAGCTGATTCGTAATTCTCGTACAGCATTTGACGTAGTTTGTTTAATTTGTTATACAGGAATTTAATAAGCAGAGAATCTTTTTTCGGTAATAAATTCAATAAAAACAGTTTATTTTTTTGTAACATACAACTAGAGTTTTTCAGAAGTGAATAATGCCTAAACGAAAGTGCACGTATAACGACGAGATTAAAGAGAAATATCCTTACATCAAGAAGGGAAAGTTGGACTACGAAGTGATTTGTATGATCTGCTCATCCACATTTTCGATATCCAATAAAGGATCGCTTGATATTGATGCACACATACTTTCACAGAAGCATAAGAAAAGCGAACAATTTCAGGCGTCAACTTCAAAAATAGACAGTGTTTTCAGCAAAATTTCTACAAAGAACGACATTCGAGCAG
Source organism: Meiosimyza platycephala (assembly GCA_963662105.1). Taxonomy (NCBI): domain Eukaryota; kingdom Metazoa; phylum Arthropoda; class Insecta; order Diptera; family Lauxaniidae; genus Meiosimyza; species Meiosimyza platycephala. Next base: position 60,640,822 of record OY759210.1, on the reverse strand, counting down.
TTGAAGGATGCTTGGCTTATCACACCATTGTTCACAACTTGTCATTTTTATCACTTGATTGCACTATGGATTTAAATAGGCTTTTATACAAAGATTCCACTCGTGCTGTAAATGCAACATGTAATAGAACTAAAGCTACAGCAATAGTGAAAAATGTATTGTCACCACCTTCAACCTCAAGACTATCGCAATTTCTTCAAAATATTCCTTTTGTAAGTATTTCATGCGATACTAGTAATTACGGAGCAACAAAGTTACTGCCAATACTTATTCAGTATTTCGATGAAAAGGATAATGGCATCAATACAAAAATTTTAAATTTTGTTTCAATTAAGGACGACGCTATCGTTTCCGAATTAAGAAATCATTCGTTAACTCCGAAATGTGTTGTGTTTAGTGGAGATAACTGTAACACGAATTTCGGTGGCCAATACAGAACAGGTCAAAACAATGTTTTCGCTAAATTAAAAATTGAACTAAATATACAAATAATTGGTATTGGATGTCCAGCTCATATTATAAACAACACGGTTCATAAAGGCTGTGATGTTTTATCTTGCGATATAGAATCGATTGTTCTAAAAGTTTATAATCACTTTTCCATTTATACAGTTAGAACAGAGACTTTAAAAGATTTTTGTCAACAATCGGACGTTGAATATACTAAATTATTATATCATTCTAAAACAAGGTGGTTAAGTTTATATCCTGCCATTGAACGATTATTGAAATTGTATAAACCACTCAGTGACTACTTTTTAAATTTAGATAAGCCACCAATTGTTTTAAAAAAATTTTTTGAAAATGAATTTAGTGAAGCATATTTATTCACAGTACATTCTACAATGTATATAATGCACAGTAACATAGAAAAAATTGAGCGATCCGATACATCACTTTTAGAAGTCAATAAAATTTTGAGCGAAATTATTAATAATTTAAAGGAAAGGATTGTTCAAAATTTCGTGCCTATAAAAGTTAAAGAAATCATCAAAACAGTCAAAAAAGAGAAGCACCTGATTCCACTATTTTTTGAAGAAGTAAATAAGTTTTATGAAACAATGCAAAATTATTTGGAATCGTGGATTGCACCAATAAGAGATCTTGATATATTTAATTGGTTAAACTACAATGGTAGCAGTTTAGTAAATTGGACAGATGTTCAACCTTCGATTGAATTTTTAAAAAAATTCGAAATTTTCGTTGATGAAGAAAAGCTGTTCAACGAGCTTCTTTGCTTAAAAACATATACGCAAAATATAAAATCGGAATGTAAGGTATAGGCAACAAATTTTGGTGCGATTTCTTAAAAAAAATGAAAATATATGCGAAATAAAAAAATTTTTCAGTTTTTTTTCTGTCTTCCAGGACACAATGCAAATGTTGAACGCATTTTTTCGCTTATAAAAGCACAATCGAGGACAGAAAGAAACAAATTAGATCCATGTACACTGTCTCATATAATTAAGACTAAATATAATTTTGGAATGGAATGTCAAACATTTTATAAATATTTGTTAACATGTGATCAAAAAGTACTTGATGACATTGGTTCCGTAGATAAATATAATGTCACTGAGTAATTTTTGTAAATGCTCAAATACTACTTAGAAAGTAATTTAATTTATTTGACTTTAATGTATACCATAGTTTTCTATGTAAAACTAAAATAATTCAAACAATAATTATTTATTGAATACTTATTTTTAAAAAATCTGTAGATCGTAAGAGACGGATAATTGATAATTACTAAATTTTCTAGTCAACTGTAAATCAATTCCGATATTGTTTTAATGAATTAATCTTTCAGTTTTTAATCAATAAAGAACATTTTTTACTTTTTTTTGTTTTATAAACAAGCTTTGCGCTATTGTTTTATTACGTTTATATACGGAAAAATCTGTCCTCTTTTCGTCCTCTTTTTTATTGGTTGTTGTCCTCTTTTTGTCCTCTTTTTTAGCACTCGCTGTCCTCTTTTTCCAAAATTGGAGATGGCAACCCTAGGTGCAACAGAAACCTACTTTCTCTTAATCTCAATAAATGTGTTTTTATGTCTTTTTCAAAATCTTTTGTGATTATTCCTTCCTCTTATCACATTTCTAACTTTCCCCTAAAGTGTGTTCGTGAATTTAAGGACCTTGGCGTTGTTTTCGATTCAAATTTTTCTTTTCGCTCTCACCTTGATTTGATTATACCAAAAGCGTATGCTATGCTAGGGTTTATTAAACGTAATGGTTCATGATTTAATGACCCATATACTCTAAAAGTCCTCTTTAGTTCTATGGTCAGATCCAAGTTGGAATATGCGTCTGTTATTTGGAACCCTTATTATATCTCACATAAAGCGAGACTTGAAAGAGTTCAGAAATCTTTCACCAGATTTGCGTTGCACTCCCTTAATTTTAATGGTTTTTCTCCCTCGTACAATTCCCGTTGTCTTCTTCTTGTCCTGAAAACTCTGGAAAGTAGACGCAATATTTTGTCACTGCTTTTCATGTTTGATATTGTTTCAGGTGTTATTGACTGTCCTGCATTTTTAAGGCTTGTTCATTTCAATGTCCCTGCAAGAGTTCTTAGGTCTGGTGTACCTTTTCATTTGGATACAGTACGCACTAATTATGCTAATTGTTCAATGAAATAAATTCTAATTGTAATCTAGATTTTCACTTAGTAAAGATGCTATGAGAACTTTATTATACAGTATTTTTTAAGATTTTTTAATTGTATATTGTATTATCCTAGTCTGTAAGAATTATTGTTTCATAGACTGAAAGTAAATAAATAAATAAAAATAAATAAACTTACTTGTTGTAAATTAGAAAGTAGTTCGTCAACAAAAATTTGTTGTTGTCGAGTTTTTGAATACGATGCATAAAAATATGTACCATCATCTGAAGGAGTCCATTTAAGGTCAGGCGGATTGAAATCACCTAACAATAAAATGTCTTCATTAGTGTCTAGTTCATTTATTATGTATTCTACGGACATCGAAAGACATTCGTAGACATCTGCGCTACTATTTGGAGGAACATAAGCGTTAGTATAAATATTGGAGTTACAATGTGTAACTTTAACGCATAATAATAGTTCAATATTAGATGCGCAGGCAATTTCAAATAATGAACTAGTTAAATGATTTTTTATGGCTATTAAGACGCCTCCACCAACAGAAGAAATATCTTCCAAGTGCCTGTCTCTTCTAAAAACATTGAAACTATTGTCAAAAAGATCCAAATTGAGAAAAGTGTTATTTAACCAAGTTTCGGTAAAATCGATAATATCCTTAGAAAAATTCTGAGTGGCTAAAAAGATGTCATGCGTCTTAGAACGCAAACCCCTTACATTTTGATAGTAAAGGGATAGCCGCTTCAGTTTTTTGAACTGGAAGGGACAGTATGTCTGACAGTCTTATTATTATTTTTTTTTGACTCAAAATCTGAGATATAGATATTATCCACCCATGCCTTAGAATTAGGAATGGCAGAAACTTGAGAAGAGGCCACAGTTACTTTAAAAGACGCATGAGTAGGTTTATTACCGATTTTCCTGCAAGAAACGAAGGCGTCAGCAGGAATAATTTGATTTTGTTTTATAAAATTTATAACGCTATCAGTAGTAATGTTAGATTGAAGTCGCGATATGAAAATCGATTTCAACCAACAACAGAACCACCAATCGCAACAACCCCTTGCGGATTAGGAATGACAGAAATGGAAGCAGGAATATTTAAAGTGGAGGAAAGGAACGAAGGGTTATAAACAGCGGTAGGAGCGGGAAAATTGAAAGTAGATGGAGAGGTATTTAGAGTGGGATCTAAAGGAGTTACTTTACGACTAACAGCCGTGTCACCTGTCCCCCTACACTACCCAGATTCTCATTCGATTTTTTTTGCAATTTTTGTTTAGGTTTTCTTTTCTTTTTCAGGGGTATAGCATGCTTGGGTAAAGTAGATATCGAAGGAGTAGAAGAAAAAACCATAACAGCCTCAGTAATAGTTTCATTTTTCACCAAACTAACATCGGGTGAGACAGCCTCATTAAGGCTTTTTACAATATGGGGAGTTATGTCAAAATAATTATTTAGAATATCTCTGAAATTAATATTCAGATTGTTGAGATTTTCCCCAAATTGCTTAATTTTGTCGAAAAAAACCGACGGGGACAGGGCCCTGCAAGATGGACAGTACCAATGCAGGCCAGAACGTTTGGAAGATAGTAAGTCAGTAACGGTGTTAGCTAAGTTTGCACATGAGGCATGAAACACCTGTTCACAGGGACCTGAACAGGAAAACATGGCATTCAATATATTTTGACTTTTACATTGATCTCTTAAAGAGCAAGCTAATAAGTATAAGTATATATAAGACCATGCCTCCGATGGAAAGACCAAGCCGAGGAAACCCTATCCACGCTTGGTGTGACTGATTGGAAAAGGCGCGCGCGAAGCAGAGGCGCCTGGAGAGAGCTTTTGAGGTCGACCGTAACCCGGTAACGGGTTGTTATGGCCACCCAAGTAAGTAAGTAAGTAATAAGTTTTCAGACGAAAAATAATCCATCATGAAAAAAAAGAAAAAGTTATAATGAAAAAAAGTTATTTTTATATTGACTTAAAATATTTTTAAAAGCGCTTACAACGGGTTAATATTGTGAAAAATATACCCGTTGAACAGCAACAACAACAACCTAATGAGATTAAGGTAAAGCAATGTAAGCGGACAAAGCAAAAAGGGAATGAAAAAAACAAAACTTATCACTGCTTTACACTGCTTGTAGAAAGAAATGTACTCACATATGTATATATGTTTACATTAAAGATTAAATTAAAGTAAGCAAATACAAAATTAAATCAAAATCAAATTTCTACCAACACCAATTATTACACAGTGACAATTAAGTACGCCAAAAAAATAAAATTGTTATTATTGAACAAATTGATTAAACAGAAAAAAATATACGTATTAAAAAACAACACAAAAACACAACCGACACTGACAAAGAGACGAGATCAACTGAAAATGTTGATGTTCCTGAGGCTTCCATATTGTACAATGTATCCAAGATTTCTTCTTGGATGTCTGACAATTATTTGCGCATCAATGTTTCAAAAACCAAAGCAATGATTTTTAATCCTGCTAAGGATGGATTGGCTTTTGGTTGATCAGAGCAAAGTTTCTGACTGCTTTCCACCTGGGGATTGCCAGAGCGATCTCTGAGCCAACCATTAGCAAGTTGACACACAGCCTCCCCGCTGGCTCCATCTGGGTAGCTATCTCCGCTGAGATAGTGGGCGAATGTGTGCAGCGCGTCCTCCCTGGAAGTAAAATGGGTTGTGCGCATGGTTTGGTACCCGCCACGTAAAAAAAAGATTCCAATGAAAACCAAAAAAATAAGCCTCGGATACAGAACCCCTCAACGTTGACGACCACTGCAAACGAAAAAAGGACTATGATTTAAGGATGTGCACCTGGAATATCCGGACCCTCAATAGGGAAGGTGCCTCTATCGAATCGGCGGATGCCCTCTAAAAAATTAAGGCCGATATCACCGCAATCCAGGAAATAAGATGGATAGGACAAGGTTGCTCTAAGCAAACAAGTTGCGATATCTACTACAGGATTCGTTGCAAGCAAGAGACTTCGCCACCATATCTCCAGGTTTACTCCTGTGAACGAAAGGTTGGCTACGATCCGCATCAAGGCCCGATTCTTTAACATCAGCTTGATTTGCGCGCACGCCCCGACGGAGGAAAAGGACGATGTTGTCAAAGATGCCTTCCGCGAGACTCGAGGAAGTATACGACCGCTGCTCGGCCCACGACGTTAAGATTGCACTCGGGGATTTCAACGGAATGGTCGGAAGAGAAGGTATATTTGGCCCCACTGTCGGTCAGTTCAGCCTCCATGAGACCACCTCAAACAACGGTCTACGGCTGATCGACTTCGCCGCGGCGCAAAACATGGTAGTAAGTAGCACCAGATTTCAACACCTCGACATACACAAGGCCACCTGGCTGTCCCCTGATCAGAAAACACGAAACCAAATCGATCATTTTGTGATCGACGGAAGGCATGCTTCCAGCGTGGTAGACGTTCGTACGTTCCGGGGAGTCAATATTGACTCCGATCACTGTCTTGTTGCAGCCAAGATACGCATGCGGCTGTGCAATGCTCCTTCAACCTGACTCTCTACCCGATGATGCTGGTGGACCTTGGGCACATATTTCCCGCTCCATTCGCTCTGCCGCTGAGGAAGTCATTGGTTTCCGACGCCCACCTCCGCGAAATCAATGGTATGACCAAGAGTGTCGCGAAGCTACTGCAGTGAAAAACGCCGCATACAAACGAACCCTGCAGTCAGCCGCAACGCAAGCCGTGCGCGAAAACTACCGGGAAAAGAGAAAGGAAGAGAGGTGCCTTTTCAGACGCAAGAAACGAGAGCAGGAAAGGCGTGAGCGTGAGAAACTCGAAGTGTTATGAGGCAGGAATGATGCTCGAAAATTTTACACAATGCGTTCAAAAATTTTCGGTATCGATGATAACTTCGCCACGGGCCTGTAGTTTGAAACATCATTTTTACACCCTTTCTTGAAAATGGGGCTTATATATGAATTTTTCCAAAATTTAGGAAAATAGCTATCTCTAATCGATTTATTAAATAAGAAACTGAGGGGTTGACTCAGCACAGAGCTACAGTTAACTAGCACTGTCGCAGTAATACCATCAGGTCCGGAGCTGAAGTCATCATCAACAGATGAGATATATTTCTCTATGAGTTCAGGTGAGAAAAATATCCCATTAAACGAAACTAAAGGGTCGTTATCCATATATTCAAAATAGTTGATCTCAGGGCTAAATAATTCCGCAGAAAAAGATTCTTTAAATAAATTAGCAAACAACCCAGCTATAATTTGTGGGTCGCTAGTGAGCCCATCAACTGTTTTGAATTCAGATGGAAACCCGTCAGACTTTTTTTTGTATTAATAAAACCCCAAAAATGCTTGGGGTCATGAAGAATATTCAGCTTTATTCTATTCAAATATTCAGAATAAACTAAAGCCGACTTATCCTTAAATTCATGGAAAAGTCGCTGGTAAGCAACTATGTCATTTCGGTCCTGGCTACAAACGTATTTGTTCCACGCCCTGTTACGGCCATTACGAATTTTTTTTAAATTCTTTGTGTACCAAGGGTACGAGGAATTATTAACGTACCTTTTTGTATATGGCACCGACAATGCTATGGCCGAAAAAAGTTCACCATAGAAAAATTTAATGCACTCATTAAATGAATTACTCGTATTATTAAAAAAAATAATAAGGTCGTTTAATTTATTCCTTAAATTCTCATTCAACTTTAAAAAGTCACCTTTTTTAAAATTGAATTCATAAATATTGATGGAAGAACATGCATTAATTAAATTTTCATTGTCAGATTGGTACACAATACTCAAAGGTGGATGATAGGAATCAACCGTAGAAAGAGCATGAATAGCATTTCTCACAACAACATTACTACTATTTGCAGCCAAGACTAAGTCAAGTTGTCGTCCATGAGAATTAGTTATACAACTTACTTGTTGTAAACTTGAAAGTATTTCGTCAACAAAAATTTGTTGTTGTCGAGTTTTTGGACACGATGCATAAAAATATGTACCATCATCCGAAGGAGTCCATTTAAGGTCAGGCATATTGAAATCACCTAACAATAAAATGTCGTCATTAGTGTCTAGTTCATTTATTATGTATTCTACGGACATCGAAAGACATTCGTAGACATCTGCGCTACTATTTGGAGGAACATAAGCGTTAAGAATATAAATATTGGAGTTACAATATGTAACTTTAACGCATAATAGTTCAATATTATATGCGCAGGCAATTTCGATTAATGAACTAGTTAAATGATTTTTTATGGCTATTAAGACGTCTCCACCAACAGAAGAAATGTCTTCCAAGTGTATGTCTCTTCTAAAAACATTGAAACTATTGTCAAAAAGTTCCAAATTAAGAAAAGTGTTATTTAACCAAGTTTCGGTAAATACGATAATATCCTCAGAAAAATTCTGAGTGGCTAAAAAGATGTCATGCGTCTTAGAACGCAAACCCCTTACATTTTGATAGTAAAAGGATAGCCGCTTCAGTTTTTTGAATTGGAACGGACAGTCTTATTATTTTTTTTCGACTTAAATTCTGAAATAAAGATATTATCCACCCATGCATTAGAATTTAGAATGGCAGAAACATGAGAAGATGCCACTGTAATTTTAAAAGATGCATGAGTTGGTTTATTACCGATTTTTCTGCAAGAAACGAAGGCATCGGCAGGAATAATTTGGTTTTGTCTAATATAGTTTATAACATTGTCAGTGGTAGTGTTAGCATTAAGACGTGAAATGAAAATCGATTTCAACCTAGGCAATGCTTGCAAGGAGACAGGTGCCACAGAACCACCAATCGTAACATCTCCTTGCGGATTAGGAATAACAGAAATAGATAGAGGAGTATCGATAGTGGAGGAAAGGGGTGGAGGGTTATTTATAGCGGCAGTAGCGGGAAAGTTGAAAGTAGACGGAGAGGAATTTAGAGGGGGATCTAAGGCAGTTACTTCACGATTAACAGCTGTGTCACTCGCCCCCCCCCCCACACTACCCAAGTTAACATTCGACTTACGATTCTTATTTAATTTTCGTTTAAGTTTTCTTTTCTTCTTCAGGGAAATAGCTTGCTTGGGTAGAGTAGAGATCGAACGAGTAGAAGAAAAAACCATAGGAGCCTCAGTAATAGTTTTATTTTGAAGCGAACTAACATCGGGTGAGACAGCCTCATTAAGGCTTTTTTCAATTTGGGGAGTTATGTCTAAATAATTATTTAGAATATCTCTGGAATTAATATTCAAATTGTTAAGATTTTCCCCAAATTGTTTAATTTTGTCGAAAAAGACCGACGGGGACAGGGCCCTGCACGATGGACAGCACCAATGCAGGCCCGAACGATTGGAGGATAATAAATCAGTAATAGTGTTAGTTAGGCCTGCACAAGAGGCATGAAAGACCTGTTCACAAGGACCTGAACAAGAAAACATGGCATTCAATATATTTTGACTTTTACATTGATCTCTTAAAGAGCAAGCTAACAAGTTTTCAGACGAAAAATAATCCATCATGAAAAAAAGAAAAGACTAAGTTATAATGAAAAAGTATTATTTTTATATTGACCTAAAATATTTTTAAAAGTGCTTACAACGGGTTAATATTGTGAAAAATATACCCGTTGAACAGCAACAACAACAACCTATTGAGATTAAGGTAAAGCAATGTAAGCGGACAAAGCAGAAAAGGGAATGAAAAATCAAAACTGATCACTGCTTTACACTGCTTGTAGAAAGAAATGAACTCACGTACGTATGTATGTTTACATTAAAGAATAAATTAAATTAAAGTAAGCAAACATGCAAAACTAAATCAAATCAAATTTCTTCCAACACCAATTATTATTAAACAGCGACAATTATGTACGCGCAAAAAAAAATAAAATTATTGTTATTGAACAAAATGATTAAACACAAAGAAATATACGTATTAAAAACAACACAAAAACACAACAGACACTGACAAAGAGACGAGATCAAGTCTTATACCATTTGTTATATTTACTTTTAAGGGTTTCCAAATCCGGTCCTGAACCTCCATCTGCGCCATCCTTTGTACTGTCGATTTCCAATAAACATTTATCGTGAGCCACCTTAATTTTCTCCCACATCGACCGCATCTCATCACGATGTACTTATAGAGAGTGATTAGAATACACCTCCTGTGAGATGGCTGGAAAGTTGGCTTCAAAATCGACCAGAGACGGTTCGCTTGAAGCAAGATCGATAAAATTGCCAACCAAATCTGACAATGCACAATTATTATATAGGGTCTTGAGATTCCAAATACATAATCCGCGAAATCGGATCTGCTCATTTACTCGTGTTATGGCCATTTTAAGGTTAGCACTTTGGCCGACACGGTTCGTTTCAAGCAAAGTCAAGATCGGTAAAACTTGTTAACCAAATCTGACTATCCACAATTTTATTATTTAGTGTTCGGAAATTCCAAAAACATGATCCGTAAAATCGTGCCTGGCCATTTACTGGTTTTATGGCCATTTTAAGGTAAACGCTTTTACCGATCATTTTAATAAAATTATGAAGCGAACCGTGTAGTTTTTGATGCTTTTAAGATCAAGTGAAGTTTTAAAATATGCTATGATAACTGTTGTTTATGTAGTTTAAGTCGCTGAACACGATAAAGTCACTTATATGCAAATATGTGAGCGCTTTTATGTTAATCACCATTTTTCATGGAAAAAACCGATATAAAAAAACTAGTGAAAAATAAAATTTTTTTTACTATCTTTTGTAGACTTAAAAAGTATTTTTGACTACAAAGCCCACGAAGAAAAAAAAATTAAAAATTTTTACATATGTTATGTTATTCATCATTTTCCATGGAAAAGAAATGAAAATTTAAAAAAAAAATTTTCTTTTGGGCCTTAAAAATAGTGAAAAATATTTTAAATTATAATTTTGTTTCATGGATTTTTGAGGTATTTTCGACTAAAAAGCTCACCACAAACAATAAAAAAAACTTTTATGTTTGTTGTGTTATTCACTGATTTCCATGAAAAAAAAATTTAAAAACAATTTAACAACTCTTTTGGCCCTAAAAACTAGTGAAAAATAGTTTTTATATATTTTTGTTTTATGGGGTTTAAAAGTATTTTTGATTACAAAGTGCACAAAGAAAAGCAAAATAAAAAAATTTATATTTTTAATGACTTATTCACAATTTATCCTAGAACGCATTTTTATCAATATTATCGGTAAAAGCGTTTACCTTAAAATGGCCATAAAACGAGTAAGTGATTAGGTACGATTTTGCGGATCATGTTTTTGAAATCTCCGAACACTAAATAATTATTGTGCATTATCAGATTTGGTTGACAATTTTTACCGATTTTGATCTTGCTTGAAACGAACCATGTTGGCCAAAGTAAGACCTTTAAATGGCCATAAAACGAGTAAATGAGCAGATCCGATTTCGCGGATTATGTATTTGGAATCTCAAGGCTCTATATAATAATTGTGCATTGTCAGATTTGGTTGACAATTTTATGGATCTTGATCTTCCTTCAAGCGAACCGTGCAGACTGTCAGTTAATCGAATGAATGTATTTAGGGTGGCCATAGCTGTTAGGCAATTTCCCACAAAACGAAAAACAAGAATGCAAAGGAAAAGGTGAACAAACGCAACAGTTGACCCGAAAACGCGCAGTGAAATTCAAATCGGACTACGAAATAAATGGCAATTTGCTTCAAAGTAAATTAAATTTTGAAGAACAACCAAAAATTTCGAAGAAATTTAAAAAGACGAGAAAGAACAACTCAGAGACAAATTTATTTGAGTAAAATATCAGAAACTTTTGTTTAATTCAACATTCATAGAAAGCCAAAAAATTTTCGGAAATTTTGAAGTAGGTATCAAAGAATAATTTTCTTCGAAACGTAAATTATTGAATTATCAAAACGAATATAAATTACAATTTGCTGCAAACTCAATTACTTCCAATTTAAGCACACAATCCAACAAAAATTGAGAGGAATAAAAATTTAAGCGTAAATTTTGTTTACCAGTGTAACTTGTTCAGTAAAAATTAAAAACAACCGAACTTTCACATAATATTTCATTTCAGCAAACGATTTTTTTTTTTAAAAAAATTTGGAAGAAAATAAATTTAAACTCAAACTTTGTTAACCACTGTAACTTGAAAATTATCTTATTTTTTTAATTGTTGCTAGCAAACGATTTTTAAAAATTTAGAAGAAAATAAATTTAAACTCAAACTTTGTTAGCCACTGTAACTTTTGCCAGTCAAAATCGAAAATTGTAATTGTGAAAAAATGCAATATTTTCACTCACGGTCGAAAAGGAAAAACTTCCAAAATCAATAAAACAAATTTTCTTTGGAAACAACAGGTTTTCAAAATCTTTTTCGTTAAAAAATCATTCCAAATTCATTCCAAAAGTTCTGGAATTCAAATATAAATGCCCTTGGTATACTAAAGATCTAAAAAAACTAAAAAAAAACCTTCGATCAAAATTCTATAAAAAGTTTTTGATTAATCAAAACTTATATTTTATGAAATATAGGCATTTTATGCAAGAATTAAATTTTCTTGATAAGTATTTATATAGGCAATATTTATTAAAATTTGAAAAAAATATAAAGGCTAATCCGAAATCTTTCTGGCGATTTGTAAAATCGAAAAAGGGATGTTCCAATATACCATCTTCAATGTTTCTTGGTGATAAATCTTCGGTTGAAGCTACATGTACGGCAAATCTTTTTGCTGACTTTTTCAAGTCAAATTATGATCTGCCTCACGCCCATAATCCTAGAGTTTTTGATAATCTTACCACCTTGTTAGATTTTGGATCTCTTGCTGTAAGTACTAATGATATTTTAAAGGGAATTCATGACCTTAAAAACTCTACTTCAGTTGATATTGATGGTTTTTGTGCTTTATTTTTTAAAAATTGTTCTTCAAATTTAAAGTACCCCTTAATGTTAATTTTAAACAATTCTCTCCGTTCAGGTATTTTTCTTGATTCGTGGAAAGTAACATTTATTACTCCGATTCATAAATCTGGCTGTAAAAACAAGATTGAAAATTATAGGCCTATTTCCAAACTATCTGTTGCATCAAAACTTTTTGAATCAGTAGTAAAAAATAAGTTATATTTTGCTGTCAAAAATATATTTTCGCCATGCCAGCACGGCTTTGTTTCGAAACGTTCGACTATCTCTAATTTAACGTTATTTTCTGAATTTTGTTTATCATCTTTCCAGCAAAGTAGTCAGTAGCTCGTTTCTGTAACTCGTATCGATCGCAGTTACCGACTCATATTATCGATTTGACCTCACTCTCACCTGAACTGTTTCTGTAATGATTTGAATCGACTTCTGTTTCAATTTGTTCGTTTCAAATCGATAAGTTGTCATATTCTCCGATTTCATTTCAATAGAACGTTTTAAAAAAGTGTTTCTGTAAGAAATGTGAATCGATTTAAAGTGTCACTTTTGTCACTGACTCTGCAGTAAGTGAGAATTTTACCGATTCTGATAAATGTCAGTAATGTTGTGTAAATATGGAATAGCAAGTACTCAAAATAAATTTCTTAAATCGGGTACTTTCACTGAAATTGAATTTTTTACTGATTATAATCTTTTTGTTTATTATAAAACGTTTTAGTTTTCAAGATAATGGCCCGTAATGATAGTCGCAAAATTAAAAGCTAAAACCTAGTTTTTATGTAAAATCGAACATAGAAAAACTTGCATTAAATTATGAGAAAGTTTTTAAAAATAGATTACCCTGCGTTATTGACACAAAACATTGTAGACACAGTGAACAAAAGGAATAATAATTGGAAGCTAGAAGATGACAGGCAGCGTGGCTTATGGGTTAGGACTGTGAACTCGATTTAACGCAAAAACTAGGTTTTAACTAAGAGCGCTCTTAATCTTGTGACTATCATTACGGGCTAAAATGAGTTTTAAAACTGAAACATATCTACATAAAAGTCAGAAATTTTAGCAAAAAAATATTAGTTAATGCAACGCAGATGTACCCGGTTGCAAAAATTTGTTTAATTTTCGTTTCACATCACTAAGTGTCAAATTATTATTGTTCGTTATAAAAATTCAAAATTAAAAAGTTCAAAATAAAAATTGTCAAGTTGCGTAGAATACAAGATGTATTTGATTTCATTTATATTTGTGTTTCATGTTGTATTTGATTTTATTTCTTTCAGCTTCGAAACATTCACTTTTTATGATTTATTTATTAATTTTTTCTAAAATAAAATGTTAGTGCATATAAAAGTAAACAAACGCAAAAAGACAGATGCTTGTCATATGATTCAAATTCGCAGCGTTTCTTCTCGATTTGTATTGTTTTTTCACCACGGACCGAATTTTTAACGATTTGAACATACAGAAACATCAAGTGTCACGAAATCGGCAACTCAGAATCGAAACAGTACTACGTCACACAAATCGGTAACTTGCCGAATTTTATACAGAAACGAGCTACAGGTGGATGTAATTTACACTGACTTTTCTAAAGCATTCGATAAAATTTCTCATGCTCTCTTAATTCACAAATGTGAAGCCTTGGGCTTTCATTCAAATTTTTTAAATTGGTTAAGGTCGTACTTGCAGAATCGTCAATGTGTAGTTGCTTTTGACAATGTCAAATCCTATCCTTTTTGTGCAATATCTGGTGTTCCTCAAGGGAGCATTTTAGGTCCGTTGTTATTTATCATTTTTATTAATGATATAACTTCGGTATTTGTTCATTGTGAATGTCTACTCTACGCTGATGATTTAAAAATCTATTCTAAAATTTCTAGTGTTTCTGATGTAGCACTGTTACAAAATGAACTGGACAAACTTGTTGTGTGGTGCAAGTTGCAGCGTTGCCATCCGTCCTCTTTTTTCCCGGACCGTCCTCTTTTTTTAGTGTTTTAGGGGCGTCCGGGATCTTTTTTTGTTGGTGTCCGGTGTAAATTTAATGTCAGGGAAAAGTCCTCTTTTTTCCCCTAATATCCTTATATTTTCCCTTAAAGTACATGTTTTTCAATCTAGCACTGTGAGTACTTGGAACAATTTTCGAATGACAAAATACACGGCGTTTTTGTATGTGTAAACGGGCCTCAATGTTAAAATAAATCGATAATTGATTACAGGTGTCATTACTACATCTGTCAGCTGATTCGTAATTCTCGTACAGCATTTGACGTAGTTTGTTTAATTTGTTATACAGGAATTTAATAAGCAGAGAATCTTTTTTCGGTAATAAATTCAATAAAAACAGTTTATTTTTTTGTAACATACAACTAGAGTTTTTCAGAAGTGAATAATGCCTAAACGAAAGTGCACGTATAACGACGAGATTAAAGAGAAATATCCTTACATCAAGAAGGGAAAGTTGGACTACGAAGTGATTTGTATGATCTGCTCATCCACATTTTCGATATCCAATAAAGGATCGCTTGATATTGCTGCACACATACTTTCACAGAAGCATAAGAAAAGCGAACAATTTCAGGCGTCAACTTCAAAAATAGACAGTGTTTTCAGCAAAATTTCTACAAAGAACGACATTCGAGCAGTTGAAGGATGCTTGGCTTATCACACCATTGTTCACAACTTGTCATTTTTATCACTTGATTGCACTATGGATTTAAATAGGCTTTTATACAAAGATTCCACTCGTGCTGTAAATGCAACATGTAATAGAACTAAAGCTACAGCAATAGTGAAAAATGTATTGTCACCACCTTCAACCTCAAGACTATCGCAATTTCTTCAAAATATTCCTTTTGTAAGTATTTCATGCGATACTAGTAATTACGGAGCAACAAAGTTACTGCCAATACTTATTCAGTATTTCGATGAAAAGGATAATGGCATCAATACAAAAATTTTAAATTTTGTTTCAATTAAGGACGACGCTATCGTTTCCGAATTAAGAAATCATTCGTTAACTCCGAAATGTGTTGTGTTTAGTGGAGATAACTGTAACACGAATTTCGGTGGCCAATACAGAACAGGTCAAAACAATGTTTTCGCTAAATTAAAAATTGAACTAAATATACAAATAATTGGTATTGGATGTCCAGCTCATATTATAAACAACACGGTTCATAAAGGCTGTGATGTTTTATCTTGCGATATAGAATCGATTGTTCTAAAAGTTTATAATCACTTTTCCATTTATACAGTTAGAACAGAGACTTTAAAAGATTTTTGTCAACAATCGGACGTTGAATATACTAAATTATTATATCATTCTAAAACAAGGTGGTTAAGTTTATATCCTGCCATTGAACGATTATTGAAATTGTATAAACCACTCAGTGACTACTTTTTAAATTTAGATAAGCCACCAATTGTTTTAAAAAAATTTTTTGAAAATGAATTTAGTGAAGCATATTTATTCACAGTACATTCTACAATGTATATAATGCACAGTAACATAGAAAAAATTGAGCGATCCGATACATCACTTTTAGAAGTCAATAAAATTTTGAGCGAAATTATTAATAATTTAAAGGAAAGGATTGTTCAAAATTTCGTGCCTATAAAAGTTAAAGAAATCATCAAAACAGTCAAAAAAGAGAAGCACCTGATTCCACTATTTTTTGAAGAAGTAAATAAGTTTTATGAAACAATGCAAAATTATTTGGAATCGTGGATTGCACCAATAAGAGATCTTGATATATTTAATTGGTTAAACTACAATGGTAGCAGTTTAGTAAATTGGACAGATGTTCAACCTTCGATTGAATTTTTAAAAAAATTCGAAATTTTCGTTGATGAAGAAAAGCTGTTCAACGAGCTTCTTTGCTTAAAAACATATACGCAAAATATAAAATCGGAATGTAAGGTATAGGCAACAAATTTTGGTGCGATTTCTTAAAAAAAATGAAAATATATGCGAAATAAAAAAATTTTTCAGTTTTTTTTCTGTCTTCCAGGACACAATGCAAATGTTGAACGCATTTTTTCGCTTATAAAAGCACAATCGAGGACAGAAAGAAACAAATTAGATCCATGTACACTGTCTCATATAATTAAGACTAAATATAATTTTGGAATGGAATGTCAAACATTTTATAAATATTTGTTAACATGTGATCAAAAAGTACTTGATGACATTGGTTCCGTAGATAAATATAATGTCACTGAGTAATTTTTGTAAATGCTCAAATACTACTTAGAAAGTAATTTAATTTATTTGACTTTAATGTATACCATAGTTTTCTATGTAAAACTAAAATAATTCAAACAATAATTATTTATTGAATACTTATTTTTAAAAAATCTGTAGATCGTAAGAGACGGATAATTGATAATTACTAAATTTTCTAGTCAACTGTAAATCAATTCCGATATTGTTTTAATGAATTAATCTTTCAGTTTTTAATCAATAAAGAACATTTTTTACTTTTTTTTGTTTTATAAACAAGCTTTGCGCTATTGTTTTATTACGTTTATATACGGAAAAATCTGTCCTCTTTTCGTCCTCTTTTTTATTGGTTGTTGTCCTCTTTTTGTCCTCTTTTTTAGCACTCGCTGTCCTCTTTTTCCAAAATTGGAGATGGCAACCCTAGGTGCAACAGAAACCTACTTTCTCTTAATCTCAATAAATGTGTTTTTATGTCTTTTTCAAAATCTTTTGTGATTATTCCTTCCTCTTATCACATTTCTAACTTTCCCCTAAAGTGTGTTCGTGAATTTAAGGACCTTGGCGTTGTTTTCGATTCAAATTTTTCTTTTCGCTCTCACCTTGATTTGATTATACCAAAAGCGTATGCTATGCTAGGGTTTATTAAACGTAATGGTTCATGATTTAATGACCCATATACTCTAAAAGTCCTCTTTAGTTCTATGGTCAGATCCAAGTTGGAATATGCGTCTGTTATTTGGAACCCTTATTATATCTCACATAAAGCGAGACTTGAAAGAGTTCAGAAATCTTTCACCAGATTTGCGTTGCACTCCCTTAATTTTAATGGTTTTTCTCCCTCGTACAATTCCCGTTGTCTTCTTCTTGTCCTGAAAACTCTGGAAAGTAGACGCAATATTTTGTCACTGCTTTTCATGTTTGATATTGTTTCAGGTGTTATTGACTGTCCTGCATTTTTAAGGCTTGTTCATTTCAATGTCCCTGCAAGAGTTCTTAGGTCTGGTGTACCTTTTCATTTGGATACAGTACGCACTAATTATGCTAATTGTTCAATGAAATAAATTCTAATTGTAATCTAGATTTTCACTTAGTAAAGATGCTATGAGAACTTTATTATACAGTATTTTTTAAGATTTTTTAATTGTATATTGTATTATCCTAGTCTGTAAGAATTATTGTTTCATAGACTGAAAGTAAATAAATAAATAAAAATAAATAAACTTACTTGTTGTAAATTAGAAAGTAGTTCGTCAACAAAAATTTGTTGTTGTCGAGTTTTTGAATACGATGCATAAAAATATGTACCATCATCTGAAGGAGTCCATTTAAGGTCAGGCGGATTGAAATCACCTAACAATAAAATGTCTTCATTAGTGTCTAGTTCATTTATTATGTATTCTACGGACATCGAAAGACATTCGTAGACATCTGCGCTACTATTTGGAGGAACATAAGCGTTAGTATAAATATTGGAGTTACAATGTGTAACTTTAACGCATAATAATAGTTCAATATTAGATGCGCAGGCAATTTCAAATAATGAACTAGTTAAATGATTTTTTATGGCTATTAAGACGCCTCCACCAACAGAAGAAATATCTTCCAAGTGCCTGTCTCTTCTAAAAACATTGAAACTATTGTCAAAAAGATCCAAATTGAGAAAAGTGTTATTTAACCAAGTTTCGGTAAAATCGATAATATCCTTAGAAAAATTCTGAGTGGCTAAAAAGATGTCATGCGTCTTAGAACGCAAACCCCTTACATTTTGATAGTAAAGGGATAGCCGCTTCAGTTTTTTGAACTGGAAGGGACAGTATGTCTGACAGTCTTATTATTATTTTTTTTTGACTCAAAATCTGAGATATAGATATTATCCACCCATGCCTTAGAATTAGGAATGGCAGAAACTTGAGAAGAGGCCACAGTTACTTTAAAAGACGCATGAGTAGGTTTATTACCGATTTTCCTGCAAGAAACGAAGGCGTCAGCAGGAATAATTTGATTTTGTTTTATAAAATTTATAACGCTATCAGTAGTAATGTTAGATTGAAGTCGCGATATGAAAATCGATTTCAACCAACAACAGAACCACCAATCGCAACAACCCCTTGCGGATTAGGAATGACAGAAATGGAAGCAGGAATATTTAAAGTGGAGGAAAGGAACGAAGGGTTATAAACAGCGGTAGGAGCGGGAAAATTGAAAGTAGATGGAGAGGTATTTAGAGTGGGATCTAAAGGAGTTACTTTACGACTAACAGCCGTGTCACCTGTCCCCCTACACTACCCAGATTCTCATTCGATTTTTTTTGCAATTTTTGTTTAGGTTTTCTTTTCTTTTTCAGGGGTATAGCATGCTTGGGTAAAGTAGATATCGAAGGAGTAGAAGAAAAAACCATAACAGCCTCAGTAATAGTTTCATTTTTCACCAAACTAACATCGGGTGAGACAGCCTCATTAAGGCTTTTTACAATATGGGGAGTTATGTCAAAATAATTATTTAGAATATCTCTGAAATTAATATTCAGATTGTTGAGATTTTCCCCAAATTGCTTAATTTTGTCGAAAAAAACCGACGGGGACAGGGCCCTGCAAGATGGACAGTACCAATGCAGGCCAGAACGTTTGGAAGATAGTAAGTCAGTAACGGTGTTAGCTAAGTTTGCACATGAGGCATGAAACACCTGTTCACAGGGACCTGAACAGGAAAACATGGCATTCAATATATTTTGACTTTTACATTGATCTCTTAAAGAGCAAGCTAATAAGTATAAGTATATATAAGACCATGCCTCCGATGGAAAGACCAAGCCGAGGAAACCCTATCCACGCTTGGTGTGACTGATTGGAAAAGGCGCGCGCGAAGCAGAGGCGCCTGGAGAGAGCTTTTGAGGTCGACCGTAACCCGGTAACGGGTTGTTATGGCCACCCAAGTAAGTAAGTAAGTAATAAGTTTTCAGACGAAAAATAATCCATCATGAAAAAAAAGAAAAAGTTATAATGAAAAAAAGTTATTTTTATATTGACTTAAAATATTTTTAAAAGCGCTTACAACGGGTTAATATTGTGAAAAATATACCCGTTGAACAGCAACAACAACAACCTAATGAGATTAAGGTAAAGCAATGTAAGCGGACAAAGCAAAAAGGGAATGAAAAAAACAAAACTTATCACTGCTTTACACTGCTTGTAGAAAGAAATGTACTCACATATGTATATATGTTTACATTAAAGATTAAATTAAAGTAAGCAAATACAAAATTAAATCAAAATCAAATTTCTACCAACACCAATTATTACACAGTGACAATTAAGTACGCCAAAAAAATAAAATTGTTATTATTGAACAAAATGATTAAACAGAAAAAAATATACGTATTAAAAAACAACACAAAAACACAACCGACACTGACAAAGAGACGAGATCAACTGAAAATGTTGATGTTCCTGAGGCTTCCATATTGTACAATGTATCCAAGATTTCTTCTTGGATGTCTGACAATTATTTGCGCATCAATGTTTCAAAAACCAAAGCAATGATTTTTAATCCTGCTAAGGATGGATTGGCTTTTGGTTGATCAGAGCAAAGTTTCTGACTGCTTTCCACCTGGGGATTGCCAGAGCGATCTCTGAGCCAACCATTAGCAAGTTGACACACAGCCTCCCCGCTGGCTCCATCTGGGTAGCTATCTCCGCTGAGATAGTGGGCGAATGTGTGCAGCGCGTCCTCCCTGGAAGTAAAATGGGTTGTGCGCATGGTTTGGTACCCGCCACGTAAAAAAAAGATTCCAATGAAAACCAAAAAAATAAGCCTCGGATACAGAACCCCTCAACGTTGACGACCACTGCAAACGAAAAAAGGACTATGATTTAAGGATGTGCACCTGGAATATCCGGACCCTCAATAGGGAAGGTGCCTCTATCGAATCGGCGGATGCCCTCTAAAAAATTAAGGCCGATATCACCGCAATCCAGGAAATAAGATGGATAGGACAAGGTTGCTCTAAGCAAACAAGTTGCGATATCTACTACAGGATTCGTTGCAAGCAAGAGACTTCGCCACCATATCTCCAGGTTTACTCCTGTGAACGAAAGGTTGGCTACGATCCGCATCAAGGCCCGATTCTTTAACATCAGCTTGATTTGCGCGCACGCCCCGACGGAGGAAAAGGACGATGTTGTCAAAGATGCCTTCCGCGAGACTCGAGGAAGTATACGACCGCTGCTCGGCCCACGACATTAAGATTGCACTCGGGGATTTCAACGGAATGGTCGGAAGAGAAGGTATATTTGGCCCCACTGTCGGTCAGTTCAGCCTCCATGAGACCACCTCAAACAACGGTCTACGGCTGATCGACTTCGCCGCGGCGCAAAACATGGTAGTAAGTAGCACCAGATTTCAACACCTCGACATACACAAGGCCACCTGGCTGTCCCCTGATCAGAAAACACGAAACCAAATCGATCATTTTGTGATCGACGGAAGGCATGCTTCCAGCGTGGTAGACGTTCGTACGTTCCGGGGAGTCAATATTGACTCCGATCACTGTCTTGTTGCAGCCAAGATACGCATGCGGCTGTGCAATGCTCCTTCAACCTGACTCTCTACCCGATGATGCTGGTGGACCTTGGGCACATATTTCCCGCTCCATTCGCTCTGCCGCTGAGGAAGTCATTGGTTTCCGACGCCCACCTCCGCGAAATCAATGGTATGACCAAGAGTGTCGCGAAGCTACTGCAGTGAAAAACGCCGCATACAAACGAACCCTGCAGTCAGCCGCAACGCAAGCCGTGCGCGAAAACTACCGGGAAAAGAGAAAGGAAGAGAGGTGCCTTTTCAGACGCAAGAAACGAGAGCAGGAAAGGCGTGAGCGTGAGAAACTCGAAGTGTTATGAGGCAGGAATGATGCTCGAAAATTTTACACAATGCGTTCAAAAATTTTCGGTATCGATGATAACTTCGCCACGGGCCTGTAGTTTGAAACATCATTTTTACACCCTTTCTTGAAAATGGGGCTTATATATGAATTTTTCCAAAATTTAGGAAAATAGCTATCTCTAATCGATTTATTAAATAAGAAACTGAGGGGTTGACTCAGCACAGAGCTACAGTTAACTAGCACTGTCGCAGTAATACCATCAGGTCCGGAGCTGAAGTCATCATCAACAGATGAGATATATTTCTCTATGAGTTCAGGTGAGAAAAATATCCCATTAAACGAAACTAAAGGGTCGTTATCCATATATTCAAAATAGTTGATCTCAGGGCTAAATAATTCCGCAGAAAAAGATTCTTTAAATAAATTAGCAAACAACCCAGCTATAATTTGTGGGTCGCTAGTGAGCCCATCAACTGTTTTGAATTCAGATGGAAACCCGTCAGACTTTTTTTTGTATTAATAAAACCCCAAAAATGCTTGGGGTCATGAAGAATATTCAGCTTTATTCTATTCAAATATTCAGAATAAACTAAAGCCGACTTATCCTTAAATTCATGGAAAAGTCGCTGGTAAGCAACTATGTCATTTCGGTCCTGGCTACAAACGTATTTGTTCCACGCCCTGTTACGGCCATTACGAATTTTTTTTAAATTCTTTGTGTACCAAGGGTACGAGGAATTATTAACGTACCTTTTTGTATATGGCACCGACAATGCTATGGCCGAAAAAAGTTCACCATAGAAAAATTTAATGCACTCATTAAATGAATTACTCGTATTATTAAAAAAAATAATAAGGTCGTTTAATTTATTCCTTAAATTCTCATTCAACTTTAAAAAGTCACCTTTTTTAAAATTGAATTCATAAATATTGATGGAAGAACATGCATTAATTAAATTTTCATTGTCAGATTGGTACACAATACTCAAAGGTGGATGATAGGAATCAACCGTAGAAAGAGCATGAATAGCATTTCTCACAACAACATTACTACTATTTGCAGCCAAGACTAAGTCAAGTTGTCGTCCATGAGAATTAGTTATACAACTTACTTGTTGTAAACTTGAAAGTATTTCGTCAACAAAAATTTGTTGTTGTCGAGTTTTTGGACACGATGCATAAAAATATGTACCATCATCCGAAGGAGTCCATTTAAGGTCAGGCATATTGAAATCACCTAACAATAAAATGTCGTCATTAGTGTCTAGTTCATTTATTATGTATTCTACGGACATCGAAAGACATTCGTAGACATCTGCGCTACTATTTGGAGGAACATAAGCGTTAAGAATATAAATATTGGAGTTACAATATGTAACTTTAACGCATAATAGTTCAATATTATATGCGCAGGCAATTTCGATTAATGAACTAGTTAAATGATTTTTTATGGCTATTAAGACGTCTCCACCAACAGAAGAAATGTCTTCCAAGTGTATGTCTCTTCTAAAAACATTGAAACTATTGTCAAAAAGTTCCAAATTAAGAAAAGTGTTATTTAACCAAGTTTCGGTAAATACGATAATATCCTCAGAAAAATTCTGAGTGGCTAAAAAGATGTCATGCGTCTTAGAACGCAAACCCCTTACATTTTGATAGTAAAAGGATAGCCGCTTCAGTTTTTTGAATTGGAACGGACAGTCTTATTATTTTTTTTCGACTTAAATTCTGAAATAAAGATATTATCCACCCATGCATTAGAATTTAGAATGGCAGAAACATGAGAAGATGCCACTGTAATTTTAAAAGATGCATGAGTTGGTTTATTACCGATTTTTCTGCAAGAAACGAAGGCATCGGCAGGAATAATTTGGTTTTGTCTAATATAGTTTATAACATTGTCAGTGGTAGTGTTAGCATTAAGACGTGAAATGAAAATCGATTTCAACCTAGGCAATGCTTGCAAGGAGACAGGTGCCACAGAACCACCAATCGTAACATCTCCTTGCGGATTAGGAATAACAGAAATAGATAGAGGAGTATCGATAGTGGAGGAAAGGGGTGGAGGGTTATTTATAGCGGCAGTAGCGGGAAAGTTGAAAGTAGACGGAGAGGAATTTAGAGGGGGATCTAAGGCAGTTACTTCACGATTAACAGCTGTGTCACTCGCCCCCCCCCCACACTACCCAAGTTAACATTCGACTTACGATTCTTATTTAATTTTCGTTTAAGTTTTCTTTTCTTCTTCAGGGAAATAGCTTGCTTGGGTAGAGTAGAGATCGAACGAGTAGAAGAAAAAACCATAGGAGCCTCAGTAATAGTTTTATTTTGAAGCGAACTAACATCGGGTGAGACAGCCTCATTAAGGCTTTTTTCAATTTG
Organism: Meiosimyza platycephala; assembly: GCA_963662105.1. Lineage (NCBI taxonomy): Eukaryota > Metazoa > Arthropoda > Insecta > Diptera > Lauxaniidae > Meiosimyza > Meiosimyza platycephala. Next base: position 60,616,763 of record OY759210.1, on the reverse strand, counting down.
GGGAGTTATGTCTAAATAATTATTTAGAATATCTCTGGAATTAATATTCAAATTGTTAAGATTTTCCCCAAATTGTTTAATTTTGTCGAAAAAGACCGACGGGGACAGGGCCCTGCACGATGGACAGCACCAATGCAGGCCCGAACGATTGGAGGATAATAAATCAGTAATAGTGTTAGTTAGGCCTGCACAAGAGGCATGAAAGACCTGTTCACAAGGACCTGAACAAGAAAACATGGCATTCAATATATTTTGACTTTTACATTGATCTCTTAAAGAGCAAGCTAACAAGTTTTCAGACGAAAAATAATCCATCATGAAAAAAAGAAAAGACTAAGTTATAATGAAAAAGTATTATTTTTATATTGACCTAAAATATTTTTAAAAGTGCTTACAACGGGTTAATATTGTGAAAAATATACCCGTTGAACAGCAACAACAACAACCTATTGAGATTAAGGTAAAGCAATGTAAGCGGACAAAGCAGAAAAGGGAATGAAAAATCAAAACTGATCACTGCTTTACACTGCTTGTAGAAAGAAATGAACTCACGTACGTATGTATGTTTACATTAAAGAATAAATTAAATTAAAGTAAGCAAACATGCAAAACTAAATCAAATCAAATTTCTTCCAACACCAATTATTATTAAACAGCGACAATTATGTACGCGCAAAAAAAAATAAAATTATTGTTATTGAACAAAATGATTAAACACAAAGAAATATACGTATTAAAAACAACACAAAAACACAACCGACACTGACAAAGAGACGAGATCAAGTCTTATACCATTTGTTATATTTACTTTTAAGGGTTTCCAAATCCGGTCCTGAACCTCCATCTGCGCCATCCTCTGTACTGTCGATTTCCAATAAACATTTATCGTGAGCCACCTTAATTTTCTCCCACATCGACCGCATCTCATCACGATGTACTTATAGAGAGTGATTAGAATACACCTCCTGTGAGATGGCTGGAAAGTTGGCTTCAAAATCGACCAGAGACGGTTCGCTTGAAGCAAGATCAAGATCGATAAAATTGCCAACCAAATCTGACAATGCACAATTATTATATAGGGTCTTGAGATTCCAAATACATAATCCGCGAAATCGGATCTGCTCATTTACTCGTGTTATGGCCATTTTAAGGTTAGCACTTTGGCCGACACGGTTCGTTTCAAGCAAAGTCAAGATCGGTAAAACTTGTTAACCAAATCTGACTATCCACAATTTTATTATTTAGTGTTCGGAAATTCCAAAAACATGATCCGTAAAATCGTGCCTGGCCATTTACTGGTTTTATGGCCATTTTAAGGTAAACGCTTTTACCGATCATTTTAATAAAATTATGAAGCGAACCGTGTAGTTTTTGATGCTTTTAAGATCAAGTGAAGTTTTAAAATATGCTATGATAACTGTTGTTTATGTAGTTTAAGTCGCTGAACACGATAAAGTCACTTATATGCAAATATGTGAGCGCTTTTATGTTAATCACCATTTTTCATGGAAAAAACCGATATAAAAAAACTAGTGAAAAATAAAATTTTTTTTACTATCTTTTGTAGACTTAAAAAGTATTTTTGACTACAAAGCCCACGAAGAAAAAAAAATTAAAAATTTTTACATATGTTATGTTATTCATCATTTTCCATGGAAAAGAAATGAAAATTTAAAAAAAAAATTTTCTTTTGGGCCTTAAAAATAGTGAAAAATATTTTAAATTATAATTTTGTTTCATGGATTTTTGAGGTATTTTCGACTAAAAAGCTCACCACAAACAATAAAAAAACTTTTATGTTTGTTGTGTTATTCACTGATTTCCATGAAAAAAAAATTTAAAAACAATTTAACAACTCTTTTGGCCCTAAAAACTAGTGAAAAATAGTTTTTATATATTTTTGTTTTATGGGGTTTAAAAGTATTTTTGATTACAAAGTGCACAAAGAAAAGCAAAATAAAAAAATTTTTTTTTTTAATGACTTATTCACAATTTATCCTAGAACGCATTTTTATCAATATTATCGGTAAAAGCGTTTACCTTAAAATGGCCATAAAACGAGTAAGTGATTAGGTACGATTTTGCGGATCATGTTTTTGAAATCTCCGAACACTAAATAATTATTGTGCATTATCAGATTTGGTTGACAATTTTTACCGATTTTGATCTTGCTTGAAACGAACCATGTTGGCCAAAGTAAGACCTTTAAATGGCCATAAAACGAGTAAATGAGCAGATCCGATTTCGCGGATTATGTATTTGGAATCTCAAGGCTCTATATAATAATTGTGCATTGTCAGATTTGGTTGACAATTTTATGGATCTTGATCTTCCTTCAAGCGAACCGTGCAGACTGTCAGTTAATCGAATGAATGTATTTAGGGTGGCCATAGCTGTTAGGCAATTTCCCACAAAACGAAAAACAAGAATGCAAAGGAAAAGGTGAACAAACGCAACAGTTGACCCGAAAACGCGCAGTGAAATTCAAATCGGACTACGAAATAAATGGCAATTTGCTTCAAAGTAAATTAAATTTTGAAGAACAACCAAAAATTTCGAAGAAATTTAAAAAGACGAGAAAGAACAACTCAGAGACAAATTTATTTGAGTAAAATATCAGAAACTTTTGTTTAATTCAACATTCATAGAAAGCCAAAAAATTTTCGGAAATTTTGAAGTAGGTATCAAAGAATAATTTTCTTCGAAACGTAAATAATTGAATTATCAAAACGAATATAAATTACAATTTGCTGCAAACTCAATTACTTCCAATTTAAGCACACAATCCAACAAAAATTGAGAGGAATAAAAATTTAAGCGTAAATTTTGTTTACCAGTGTAACTTGTTCAGTAAAAATTAAAAACAACCGAACTTTCACATAATATTTCATTTCAGCAAACGATTTTTTTTTTTAAAAAAATTTAGAAGAAAATAAATTTAAACTCAAACTTTGTTAACCACTGTAACTTGAAAATTATCTTATTTTTTTAATTGTTGCTAGCAAACGATTTTTAAAAATTTAGAAGAAAATAAATTTAAACTCAAACTTTGTTAGCCACTGTAACTTTTGCCAGTCAAAATCGAAAATTGTAATTGTGAAAAAATGCAATATTTTCACTCACGGTCGAAAAGGAAAAACTTCCAAAATCAATATAACAAATTTTCTTTGGAAACAACAGGTTTTCAAAATCTTTTTCGTTAAAAAATCAGAAATAAAATTAGAAATTTTATGTTGACCACTATAGGATTAGGTTAAGTTTCAATTAGTTTTTTTTTTTGTAGCTATTTGGAATGGAAATAAATTTTTATGAAATGGAGACCAAATTGATTTTGTCAAAAAAAAAATCATTAATTTTTACCTTTAATTTGATTTTACTTATGCCTGCAAAATATGTACACACAATTTTATTTATTTTATTTTTATTTTTTTTTATTTATTCAAAAAATTGTAATTTCAAAGCCTTTCGGCGAAATTTTTAAAAATTATACGTGTATTAAGATTAGTGCGAGTAATTAATGTTACAAAAAGAATTATAAAAAGAAAAATATATACATAATAATCTAATATGAAACATATCAGCTTTTTCCAACGGCAGAGCAATTACAAATAGAAAGAATACCGCAACTCCTATAACAAGTACATAGTTCACATATTTAAAAGTCTCCTTCTGAAAAGATTGCACGACACAAAGAAATTTCTTAGGGATATGGGCAAGCAATTCCAATATCTAACAATTCTAACTAAAAAAGAACGTTCAAATTGAGATGAACTAATTTTAGGAATAATAATCTGTAGATTTCTTGTGGAGCGGGAGAATCTAAAGAGCTGAGCAATATAGTCCGGAATTTGACACTTAATGATCTTATAAAAAACAAACAAAAGTTTGAATTTGATAAAGTCAAGACAAGAACAGCCAAGAAATTGGAACACATAATTAGAGATATGATCGCGTGTGCGGATATTAAACAAAAACCGAACAACTCGATTAACAACGAACTGAACTCGGCGAATGTTATACGAGGGTGTGCCCGTATAAACTTCAAGGCCACAAGCTATCTTCGATATTAAAAGAGCATGAACAACACGCAGTTTGACATGTAGGGGCAAAAACAAATTAAGGCTATATAATTTTCTTAAAGTTAAGTTTACAGAAGAAATTAATTTATTAATATGTGGAGCAAAATTTAAATTATTATCAATCAAAACCCCTAGACACTTAAGTTTATCAACAAAATCGATCGCAAAATTATTAATAGTTATAGAGGGATTCATGGAATACTTACTTACTTACTTGGGTGGCCATAACAACCCGTTACCGGGTTATGGCCGACCTCAAAAGCTCTCTCCAGGCGCCTCTGCTTCGCGCGCGCCTTCCCCAATCAGTCACACCAAGCGTGGACAGGGTTTCCTCGGCTTGGTCTTTCCACCGGAGGCATGGTCTTCCTCTCCGTCGTCGCCCAGCGGCTTCCGCATCAAACACCTTTTTCGCTGGAGCTTCTTCGTCCATACGCACAACATGTCCCAGCCAGCGCAGACGCTGGATAGTGATGCGCTTGACTATGTCGATGTCATCGTAGGGCTCGTACAGTTCATGGTTCATTCGAATACGGTAGTCGTCGCCGACGCGAACAGGACCGAAGATTTTTCTCTCAAACACCCCAAGTGTGGCTGCATCGAACTGCGACACAACCCATGCTTCTGCACCGTAGAGTAGCACGGGTAAGATGAGCGTCTTGTAGAGTGTCAGTTTTGTCGGGCGAGAGAGGTCTCTACTACTCAATTGCTTACTGAGACCGTAGTAACACCTATTAGCAAGAGTGAGTCTTCGCTTTATCTCCAAGCTGATATCGCTTTGGGTATTCACGGCGGTGCCAAGATAGGTGAATTCCTTGACAACTTCGAAAGTATAGTTGTTCGCAGTAATGTTGGATACAATGCGCCGCGTCTCCCTGCTTGTGGACAGCATATACTTTGTTTTTCCCTCGTTCTCCGTCAAACCCACCTTCGCTGACTCTTTTTCGATAGCAGAAAGCGCAGCAGTAACATCTCGCCTACAACGTCCAATGATATCAATATTATCGGCATATGCAAGGAGCTGGACACTTTTGTAGAAAATAGTGCCATTACGATGTACACTGGCTTTTCGCAACACCCCTTCTATCAAAAAGTTGAAGAGGTTGCAGGATAGTGGATCGCCTTGTCTGAAACCTCGTTCGGTATCAAATGGTTCGGAGAGGTCCTTTCCTACCCTGACGGATCTGGATGTGTTGCTCAACGTCATTCTGCAAAGCCGCACTAGCTTCGCAGGTATACCGAACTCAGACATGGTGGCATACAGGCAATCCCGTATCGGGCTATCGAAAGCAGCCTTAAAATCGATAAAGAGATGATGGGTATCGATCTGTTTTTCGTGGGTTTTTTTCAGGATTTGACGTAGTGTGAAGATCTGGTCTATGGTGGACTTATCAGGTCTAAAGCCGCACTGATAAGGCCCAATCAGTGTGTTGGCGAACGGCTTAAGTCTTTCACACAGTACGGTCGACAGGATCTTGTATGAGATGGCGCAAATTGTAGGGTCACCTTTCTTCAGTATAGGACAAAGGACACTGAGATTTCAATCGTCGGGTATGCTTTCTGCTAGCCATATTTTGCAGATGAGTTGATGCATACACCCTATCAGCTCATCGCCACCGGTCTTGAACAATTCAGCAGGCAGGCCGTCAGCACCGGCCGCTTTGTTGTTCTTAAGTCGCTGTATCACTACTCGTACCGCGTCATGGCTATGTGGTGGTACGTCCACAACATCGTCATTGATTGGTGGCATCGGGTTAATTTCTCCAAAGGCGGGATTGGTAGAGTCATCGCCAGCAAGCAGCTTGGAAAAGTGTTCCCTCCATAATCTCAGTGTACCTTGCGTATCCGTAACCAGATTTCCGTGTTCATCTTTACAGGTAGAAGCTCTGGGCTTGAAACCTTGGGTCAGACGCTTGACTTGTTTGTAAAGTTTTCGAGCATCATTCCTGCCTCATAACACTTCGAGTTTCTCACGCTCACGCCTTTCCTGCTCTCGTTTCTTGCGTCTGAAAAGGCACCTCTCTTCCTTTCTCTTTTCCCGGTAGTTTTCGCGCACGGCTTGCGTTGCGGCTGACTGCAGGGTTCGTTTGTATGCGGCGTTTTTCACTGCAGTAGCTTCGCGACACTCTTGGTCATACCATTGATTTCGCGGAGGTGGGCGTCGGAAACCAATGACTTCCTCAGCGGCAGAGCGAATGGAGCGGGAAATATGTGCCCAAGGTCCACCAGCATCATCGGGTAGAGAGTCAGGTTGAAGGAGCATTGCACAGCCGCATGCGTATCTTGGCTGCAACAAGACAGTGATCGGAGTCAATATTGACTCCCCGGAACGTACGAACGTCTACCACGCTGGAAGCATGCCTTCCGTCGATCACAACATGATCGATTTGGTTTCGTGTTTTCTGATCAGGGGACAGCCAGGTGGCCTTGTGTATGTCGAGGTGTTGAAATCTGGTGCTACTTACTACCATGTTTTGCGCCGCGGCGAAGTCGATCAGCCGTAGACCGTTGTTTGAGGTGGTCTCATGGAGGCTGAACTGACCGACAGTGGGGCCAAATATACCTTCCCTTCCGACCATTCCGTTGAAATCCCCGAGTGCAATCTTAACGTCGTGGGCCGAGCAGCGGTCGTATACTTCCTCGAGTCTCGCGGAAGGCATCTTTGACAACATCGTCCTTTTCCTCCGCAGGATTAAAAATCATTGCTTTGGTTTTTGAAACATTGATGCGCAAATAATTGTCAGACATCCAAGAAGAAATCTTGGATACATTGTACAATATGGAAGCCTCAAGAACATCAACATTTTCAGTTGATCTCGTCTCTTTGTCAGTGTCGGTTGTGTTTTTGTGTTGTTTTTTAATACGTACATTTTTTTCTGTTTAATCATTTTGTTCAATAATAACAATTTTATTTTTTTGGCGTACTTAATTGTCACTGTGTAATAATTGGTGTTGGTAGAAATTTGATTTTGATTTAATTTTGTATTTGCTTACTTTAATTTAATCTTTAATGTAAACATATATACATATGTGAGTACATTTCTTTTTACAAGCAGTGTAAAGCAGTGATAAGTTTTGTTTTTTTCATTCCCTTTTTGCTTTGTCCGCTTACATTGCTTTACCTTAATCTCATTAGGTTGTTGTTGTTGCTGTTCAACGGGTATATTTTTCACAATATTAACCCGTTGTAAGCGCTTTTAAAAATATTTTAAGTCAATATAAAAATAACTTTTTTTCATTATAACTTTTTCTTTTTTTTCATGATGGATTATTTTTCGTCTGAAAACTTATTACTTACTTACTTACTTGGGTGGCCATAACAACCCGTTACCGGGTTACGGTCGACCTCAAAAGCTCTCTCCAGGCGCCTCTGCTTCGCGCGCGCCTTTTCCAATCAGTCACACCAAGCGTGGATAGGGTTTCCTCGGCTTGGTCTTTCCATCGGAGGCATGGTCTTATATATACTTATACTTATTAGCTTGCTCTTTAAGAGATCAATGTAAAAGTCAAAATATATTGAATGCCATGTTTTCCTGTTCAGGTCCCTGTGAACAGGTGTTTCATGCCTCATGTGCAAACTTAACTAACACCGTTACTGACTTACTATCTTCCAAACGTTCGGGCCTGCATTGGTACTGTCCATCTTGCAGGGCCCTGTCCCCGTCGGTTTTTTTCGACAAAATTAAGCAATTTGGGGAAAATCTCAACAATCTGAATATTAATTTCAGAGATATTCTAAATAATTATTTTGACATAACTCCCCATATTGTAAAAAGCCTTAATGAGGCTGTCTCACCCGATGTTAGTTTGGTGAAAAATGAAACTATTACTGAGGCTGTTATGGTTTTTTCTTCTACTCCTTCGATATCTACTTTACCCAAGCATGCTATACCCCTGAAAAAGAAAAGAAAACCTAAACAAAAATTGCAAAAAAAATCGAATGAGAATCTGGGTAGTGTAGGGGGACAGGTGACACGGCTGTTAGTCGTAAAGTAACTCCTTTAGATCCCACTCTAAATACCTCTCCATCTACTTTCAATTTTCCCGCTCCTACCGCTGTTTATAACCCTTCGTTCCTTTCCTCCACTTTAAATATTCCTGCTTCCATTTCTGTCATTCCTAATCCGCAAGGGGTTGTTGCGATTGGTGGTTCTGTTGTTGGTTGAAATCGATTTTCATATCGCGACTTCAATCTAACATTACTACTGATAGCGTTATAAATTTTATAAAACAAAATCAAATTATTCCTGCTGACGCCTTCGTTTCTTGCAGGAAAATCGGTAATAAACCTACTCATGCGTCTTTTAAAGTAACTGTGGCCTCTTCTCAAGTTTCTGCCATTCCTAATTCTAAGGCATGGGTGGATAATATCTATATCTCAGATTTTGAGTCAAAAAAAAATAATAATAAGACTGTCAGACATACTGTCCCTTCCAGTTCAAAAAACTGAAGCGGCTATCCCTTTACTATCAAAATGTAAGGGGTTTGCGTTCTAAGACGCATGACATCTTTTTAGCCACTCAGAATTTTTCTAAGGATATTATCGATTTTACCGAAACTTGGTTAAATAACACTTTTCTCAATTTGGATCTTTTTGACAATAGTTTCAATGTTTTTAGAAGAGACAGGCACTTGGAAGATATTTCTTCTGTTGGTGGAGGCGTCTTAATAGCCATAAAAAATCATTTAACTAGTTCATTATTTGAAATTGCCTGCGCATCTAATATTGAACTATTATTATGCGTTAAAGTTACACATTGTAACTCCAATATTTATACTAACGCTTATGTTCCTCCAAATAGTAGCGCAGATGTCTACGAATGTCTTTCGATGTCCGTAGAATACATAATAAATGAACTAGACACTAATGAAGACATTTTATTGTTAGGTGATTTCAATCCGCCTGACCTTAAATGGACTCCTTCAGATGATGGTACATATTTTTATGCATCGTATTCAAAAACTCGACAACAACAAATTTTTGTTGACGAACTACTTTCTAATTTACAACAAGTAAGTTTATTTATTTTTATTTATTTATTTACTTTCAGTCTATGAAACAATAATTCTTACAGACTAGGATAATACAATATACAATTAAAAAATCTTAAAAAATACTGTATAATAAAGTTCTCATAGCATCTTTACTAAGTGAAAATCTAGATTACAATTAGAATTTATTTCATTGAACAATTAGCATAATTAGTGCGTACTGTATCCAAATGAAAAGGTACACCAGACCTAAGAACTCTTGCAGGGACATTGAAATGAACAAGCCTTAAAAATGCAGGACAGTCAATAACACCTGAAACAATATCAAACATGAAAAGCAGTGACAAAATATTGCGTCTACTTTCCAGAGTTTTCAGGACAAGAAGAAGACAACGGGAATTGTACGAGGGAGAAAAACCATTAAAATTAAGGGAGTGCAACGCAAATCTGGTGAAAGATTTCTGAACTCTTTCAAGTCTCGCTTTATGTGAGATATAATAAGGGTTCCAAATAACAGACGCATATTCCAACTTGGATCTGACCATAGAACTAAAGAGGACTTTTAGAGTATATGGGTCATTAAATCATGAACCATTACGTTTAATAAACCCTAGCATAGCATACGCTTTTGGTATAATCAAATCAAGGTGAGAGCGAAAAGAAAAATTTGAATCGAAAACAACGCCAAGGTCCTTAAATTCACGAACACACTTTAGGGGAAAGTTAGAAATGTGATAAGAGGAAGGAATAATCACAAAAGATTTTGAAAAAGACATAAAAACACATTTATTGAGATTAAGAGAAAGTAGGTTTCTGTTGCACCTAGGGTTGCCATCTCCAATTTTGGAAAAAGAGGACAGCGAGTGCTAAAAAAGAAGACAAAAAGAGGACAACAACCAATAAAAAAGAGGACGAAAAGAGGACAGATTTTTCCGTATATAAACGTAATAAAACAATAGCGCAAAGCTTGTTTATAAAACAAAAAAAAAAGTAAAAAATGTTCTTTATTGATTAAAAACTGAAAGATTAATTCATTAAACCAATATCGGAATTGATTTACAGTTGACTAGAAAATTTAGTAATTATCAATTATCCGTCTCTTACGATCTACAGATTTTTTAAAAATAAGTATTCAATAAATAATTATTGTTTGAATTATTTTAGTTTTACATAGAAAACTATGGTATACATTAAAGTCAAATAAATTAAATTACTTTCTAAGTAGTATTTGAGCATTTACAAAAATTACTCAGTGACATTATATTTATCTACGGAACCAATGTCATCAAGTACTTTTTGATCACATGTTAACAAATATTTATAAAATGTTTGACATTCCATTCCAAAATTATATTTAGTTTTAATTATATGAGACAGTGTACATGGATCTAATTTGTTTCTTTCTGTCCTCCATTGTGCTTTTATAAGCGAAAAAATGCGTTCAACATTTGCATTGTGTCCTGGAAGACAGAAAAAAAAACTGAAAAATTTTTTTATTTCGCATATATTTTCATTTTTTTTAAGAAATCGCACCAAAATTTGTTGCAATTATCTTCACATTCCGATTTTATATTTTGCGTATATGTTTTTAAGCAAAGAAGCTCGTTGAACAGCTTTTCTTCATCAACGAAAATTTCGAATTTTTTTAAAAATTCAATCGAAGGTTGAACATCTGTCCAATTTACTAAACTGCTACCATTGTAGTTTAACCAATTAAATATATCAAGATCTCTTATTGGTGCAATCCACGATTCCAAATAATTTTGCATTGTTTCATAAAACTTATTTACTTCTTCAAAAAATAGTGGAATCAGGTGCTTCTCTTTTTTGACTGTTTTGATGATTTCTTTAACTTTTATAGGCACGAAATTTTGAACAATCCTTTCCTTTAAATTATTAATAATTTCGCTCAAAATTTTATTGACTTCTAAAAGTGATGTATCGGATCGCTCAATTTTTTCTATGTTACTGTGCATTATATACATTGTAGAATGTACTGTGAATAAATATGCTTCACTAAATTCATTTTCAAAAAATTTTTTTAAAACAATTGGTGGCTTATCTAAATTTAAAAAGTAGTCACTGAGTGGTTTATACAATTTCAATAATCGTTCAATGGCAGGATATAAACTTAACCACCTTGTTTTAGAATGATATAATAATTTAGTATATTCAACGTCCGATTGTTGACAAAAATCTTTTAAAGTCTCTGTTCTAACTGTATAAATGGAAAAGTGATTATAAACTTTTAGAACAATCGATTCTATATCGCAAGATAAAACATCACAGCCTTTATGAACCGTGTTGTTTATAATATGAGCTGGACATCCAATACCAATTATTTGTATATTTAGTTCAATTTTTAATTTAGCGAAAACATTGTTTTGACCTGTTCTGTATTGGCCACCGAAATTCGTGTTACAGTTATCTCCACTAAACACAACACATTTCGGAGTTAACGAATGATTTCTTAATTCGGAAACGATAGCGTCGTCCTTAATTGAAACAAAATTTAAAATTTTTGTATTGATGCCATTATCCTTTTCATCGAAATACTGAATAAGTATTGGCAGTAACTTTGTTGCTCCGTAATTACTAGTATCGCATGAAATACTTACAAAATGAATATTTTGAAGAAATTGCGATAGTCTTGAGGTTGAAAGTGGTGACAATACATTTTTCACTATTGCTGTAGCTTTAGTTCTATTACATGTTGCATTTACAGCACGAGTGGAATCTTTGTATAAAAGCCTATTTAAATCCATAGTGCAATCAAGTGATAAAAATGACAAGTTGTGAACAATGGTGTGATAAGCCAAGCATCCTTCAACTGCTCGAATGTCGTTCTTTGTAGAAATTTTGCTGAAAACGCTGTCTATTTTTGAAGTTGACGCCTGAAATTGTTCGCTTTTCTTATGCTTCTGTGAAAGTATGTGTGCAGCAATATCAAGCGATCCTTTATTGGATATCGAAAATGTGGATGAGCAGATCATACAAATCACTTCGTAGTCCAACTTTCCCTTCTTGATGTAAGGATATTTCTCTTTAATCTCGTCGTTATACGTGCACTTTCGTTTAGGCATTATTCACTTCTGAAAAACTCTAGTTGCATGTTACAAAAAAATAAACTGTTTTTATTGAATTTATTACCGAAAAAAGATTCTCTGCTTATAAAATTCCTGTATAACAAATTAAACAAACTACGTCAAATGCTGTACGAGAATTACGAATCAGCTGACAGATGTAGTAATGACACCTGTAATCAATTATCGATTTATTTTAACATTGAGGCCCGTTTACACATACAAAAACGCCGTGTATTTTGTCATTCGAAAATTGTTCCAAGTACTCACAGTGCTAGATTGAAAAACATGTACTTTAAGGGAAAATATAAGGATATTAGGGGAAAAAAGAGGACTTTTCCCGGACATTAAATTTACACCGGACACCAACAAAAAAAGATCCCGGACGCCCCTAAAACACTAAAAAAAGAGGACGGTCCGGGAAAAAAGAGGACGGATGGCAACGCTGCAACTTGCACCACACAACAAGTTTGTCCAGTTCATTTTGTAACAGTGCTACATCAGAAGCACTAGAAATTTTAGAATAGATTTTTAAATCATCAGCGTAGAGTAGACATTCACAATGAACAAATACCGAAGTTATATCATTAATAAAAATGATAAATAACAACGGACCTAAAATGCTCCCTTGAGGAACACCAGATATTGCACAAAAAGGATAGGATTTGACATTGTCAAAAGCAACTACACATTGACGATTCTGCAAGTACGACCTTAACCAATTTAAAAAATTTGAATGAAAGCCCAAGGCTTCACATTTGTGAATTAAGAGAGCATGAGAAATTTTATCGAATGCTTTAGAAAAGTCAGTGTAAATTACATCCACCTGTAGCTCGTTTCTGTATAAAAATCGGCAAGTTACCGATTTGTGTGACGTAGTACTGTTTCGATTCTGAGTTGCCGATTTCGTGACACTTGATGTTTCTGTATGTTCAAATCGTTAAAAATTCGGTCCGTGATGAAAAAAAAATACAAATCGAGAAGAAACGCTGCGAATTTGAATCATATGACAAGCATCTGTCTTTTTGCGTTTGTTTACTTTTATATGCACTAACATTTTATTTTAGAAAAAATTAATAAATAAATCATAAAAAGTGAATGTTTCGAAGCTGAAAGAAATAAAATCAAATACAACATGAAACACAAATATAAATGAAATCAAATACATCTTGTATTCTACGCAACTTGACAATTTTTATTTTGAACTTTTTAATTTTGAATTTTTATAACGAACAATAATAATTTGACACTTAGTGATGTGAAACGAAAATTAAACAAATTTTTGCAACCGGGTACATCTGCGTTGTATTAACTAATATTTTTTTGCTAAAATTTCTGACTTTTATGTAGATATGTTTCAGTTTTAAAACTCATTTTAGCCCGTAATGATAGTCACAAGATTAAGAGCGCTCTTAGTTAAAACCTAGTTTTTGCGTTAAATCGAGTTCACAGTCCTAACCCATAAGCCACGCTGCCTGTCATCTTCTAGCTTCCAATTATTATTCCTTTTGTTCACTGTGTCTACAATGTTTTGTGTCAATAACGCAGGGTAATCTATTTTTAAAAACTTTCTCATAATTTAATGCAAGTTTTTCTATGTTTGATTTTACATAAAAACTAGGTTTTAGCTCTTAATTTTGCGACTATCATTACGGGCCATTATCTTGAAAACTAAAACGTTTTATAATAAACAAAAAGATTATAATCAGTAAAAAATTCAATTTCAGTGAAAGTACCCGATTTAAGAAATTTATTTTGAGTACTTGCTATTCCATATTTACACAACATTACTGACATTTATCAGAATCGGTAAAATTCTCACTTACTGCAGAGTCAGTGACAAAAGTGACACTTTAAATCGATTCACATTTCTTACAGAAACACTTTTTTAAAACGTTCTATTGAAATGAAATCGGAGAATATGACAACTTATCGATTTGAAACGAACAAATTGAAACAGAAGTCGATTCAAATCATTACAGAAACAGTTCAGGTGAGAGTGAGGTCAAATCGATAATATGAGTCGGTAACTGCGATCGATACGAGTTACAGAAACGAGCTACTGACTACTTTGCTGGAAAGATGATAAACAAAATTCAGAAAATAACGTTAAATTAGAGATAGTCGAACGTTTCGAAACAAAGCCGTGCTGGCATGGCGAAAATATATTTTTGACAGCAAAATATAACTTATTTTTTACTACTGATTCAAAAAGTTTTGATGCAACAGATAGTTTGGAAATAGGCCTATAATTTTCAATCTTGTTTTTACAGCCAGATTTATGAATCGGAGTAATAAATGTTACTTTCCACGAATCAAGAAAAATACCTGAACGGAGAGAATTGTTTAAAATTAACATTAAGGGGTACTTTAAATTTGAAGAACAATTTTTAAAAAATAAAGCACAAAAACCATCAATATCAACTGAAGTAGAGTTTTTAAGGTCATGAATTCCCTTTAAAATATCATTAGTACTTACAGCAAGAGATCCAAAATCTAACAAGGTGGTAAGATTATCAAAAACTCTAGGATTATGGGCGTGAGGCAGATCATAATTTGACTTGAAAAAGTCAGCAAAAAGATTTGCCGTACATGTAGCTTCAACCGAAGATTTATCACCAAGAAACATTGAAGATGGTATATTGGAACATCCCTTTTTCGATTTTACAAATCGCCAGAAAGATTTCGGATTAGCCTTTATATTTTTTTCAAATTTTAATAAATATTGCCTATATAAATACTTATCAAGAAAATTGAATTCTTGCATAAAATGCCTATATTTCATAAAATATAAGTTTTGATTAATCAAAAACTTTTTATAGAATTTTGATCGAAGGTTTTTTTTTCAGTTTTTTTAGATCTTTAGTATACCAAGGGCATTTATATTTGAATTCCAGAACTTTTGGAATGAATTCATTAAAAACTCCAGAAATAATGGATTTAAAAACATTGAAACAATCAGAGTTATCGAGGGGATAAAATTCATTTTCCCATTGTTCACCAAAACAAAATCGCCTGCTTTAAAGTTAAGATGAGAAGAATTAGAATTAGAAGAATTATTAAAATATTTGTAAAAAGAAATTTCGAGCTCAATAGGAACATGGTGTACACTACTAACTGAAAGTGGAAACACAGATTCATTAATATTATGAAAAATGTTGCTAGAAATAAAAACTAAACCTAAAATTCTTCTAAGAACATTGTAACAATTATTACTCTGAATTAGACCGAGTTCTAAAAAACTATCATAACATAAACCTCTATGTCACTAGTCACATTATAAGGTGAAAGATAATTGTCACCAGGCAACTCAATCCAGGTTATTCCAGGAAGGTTAAAATCTCCAAAGACAATTAACTGATTAATTTAAGAGAGAAAACTTGCAGCAACAGTTGAAATGTTATCAACATGCATTTGATACAATTCAAAGGAACTAGTAGGTGGAATGTAAGAGACCGAAATGTAAAGGCATTCTGAAAGACCTTTAATTACAACAATAAGCTGATCAAGAACTTCATGCGTATTATGCAGTGTAACACTGGACGACATTAAAGCACGGCTGACGGCA
The DNA here is from genome assembly GCA_963662105.1 of Meiosimyza platycephala. Classification (NCBI taxonomy): domain Eukaryota; kingdom Metazoa; phylum Arthropoda; class Insecta; order Diptera; family Lauxaniidae; genus Meiosimyza; species Meiosimyza platycephala. The sequence goes on along the minus strand of OY759210.1, from coordinate 60,601,044 downwards.
ATTAAAACTCCACCACCACGAAGACAACCAGTCGCAATAAAGATGATTATCGAAAAATTATTCAGAAAAAAACTAATTCTCATGGACGACAACTTGACTTAGTCTTGGCTGCAAATAGTAGTAATGTTGTTGTAAGAAATGCTATCCATGCTCTTTCTACGGTTGATTCCTATCATCCACCTTTGAGTATTGTGTACCAATCTGACAATGAAAATTTAATTAATGCATGTTCTTCCATCAATGTTTATGAATTCAATTTTAAAAAAGCTGAATTTTTAAAGTTGAATAAGAGTTTAAGGAACATATTAGACGACCTTATTATTTTTTTTTAATAATACCAGTAATTCATTTGATGAGTGCATTAAATTTTTCTATGGTGAACTTTTTTCGGCCATAGCATTGTCGGTGCCTTATGCAAAGAGGTATGTTAATAATTCTTCATACCCTTGGTACACAAAGGATTTAAAAAAAATTCGTAATAGGGCATGGAACAAATACGTTTGTAGCCAGGACCGAAATGACTTAGTTGCTTATCAGCAACTTTTCCGTAAATTTAAGGATATGTCGGCTTTAGTTTATTCTGAATATGTCAATAAAATTAAGCTGAATATTCTTCATGACCCCAAGCATTTTTGGGGATTTATTAATACAAAAAAAAAGTCTGACGGGTTTCCATCTGAATTCAGAACAGTTGATGGGCTCACTAGCGACCCACAAATTATAGCTGGGCTGTTTGCTAATTTGTTTAAAGAATCCTTTTCTACGGAATTATTTAGCCCTGAGGTCAATTATTTTGAATATATTGATAACGACCCTTTATTTTCGATTAGTGAGATATCTTTCTCACCTGATCTAATAGAGAAATATATCTCATCTCTAGATGATGACTTGAATTCCGGACCTGATGGTATTCCTGCGACAGTACTAGTTAACTGTAGCTCTGTGCTGAGTCAACCCCTCAGTTTCTTATTTAATAAATCAATTAGATATAGCTATTTTCTTAAATTTTTGGAAAAATGCATACATAAGCCCCATTTTCAAGAAAGGGTGTAGAAATGATGTTTCAAATTACAGGCCCGTAGCGAAGTTATCATCGATACCGTAAATTTTTGAACGCATTGTGTACGATCAAGTTAAGGTGTGCTGTAGTGAAGTCATAACAACTCGTCAGCATGGTTTTGTTAATGGCAGATCTACAGTTTCTAACCTCCTTGATTTTACTTCCTTTGCATTAAGCTCTTTTGACTCTGGTGGGCAAGTTGACTGCATCTACACTGACTTCAGTAAAGCATTTGACAAATTACCACATAATTTGATTTTATTTAAGTTAAAGAAGCTTGGATTTCCTTTAAGTTTTGTCAGCTGGATTGAATCTTATTTATCTGCTCGATCATATCAGATAAGATTTCGGGGGGTGTTTTCCTCCCCATTCAGCGCGGCGTCAGGTGTTCCACAAGGAAGCCACCTGGGGCCGCTCCTGTTTATTTTAGCAATTAATGACGTTACACACGTCATTAAAAACTCGCATCTGCTAATATATGCAGATGACATGAAAATTTACAGGAACGTGAAGGGGGTTGGGGATACTATTCCACTTCAGTCTGACTTGAAATCCTTTGAGGTTTGGTGTTCTAAAAATAACTTACATCTTAATCCTGATAAATGCCAAACTATAATTTTTACCAGGAGAAAAAATATTGTGGAGTTTGATTACGAATTAAAAGATAAGAAAATTGGACGTGTCGATTTAGTCAAAGACCTAGGTATACATTTTGATGTTAAATTAACTTTTAATAAGCATATTAATCAAATTTGTAAAAAATCCTCATCTCTGCTTGGCTTCATTAAGAGGTGGGCAAAATAATTTTATAGCCCTTTAGAAACGGGGACTTTATATAATACAAGAGTGCGTCCTCACTTAGAGTACGCCAGCCAAGTGTAGTCACCATTTTATAATATTCACATTAATAGAATTGAGAGAATTCAAAAAAAATTTATTCGTTTTGCTCTCAATGGCTTAAATTGGATTGACTCTTTAAACCTTCCTCCTTATGAGGATCGTTTGAAGTTATATGCAATCTTTGAGCTCGCGTAGAAATATTGCGGATATACTTTATCTGTATCAACTTGTAACTGGGTCTCTTGCTGCACCAGAGCTTCTTAATTATATTCACTTAAACACTAATCGCAGGAGTAATCGTTACTCTTATCAATTATTTTATCAACCTTTCAGTAGAACTAATTATATGGCTACAGCTCCTTTTAATCGCATGACTACTCTTATTAATAATTGCGATATATATGATTTTAGCTTGTCAAAAGGTCAACTCAAGCTTAGATTGAAAAATAACTATAGTGTAAATAGAAAAACTTGAAGATAGTTGATTTTTGTTTTTATTTCTTTATTTTTCTGTATCGCAATTAACAACAATGGCGCTTTCGCTTTTGCAAGTTTTACAATGCCGGAAACTGCCTTAAGTTAGCCACAGTAGCCTTTTTTCTAAAAGAAACCACCATCTGTCAAATAGGGCACGTTCAGAATAAAGAATGACAGGGAAGCTATCACTCATAAAGGTTATTCATCATTTGCTTAAGTTTATGATTTACATTCGGCCAATCCTGACAGATGATCGGCCGCGATCATAGAGTGTTTTCTTATTCGTTTGCCCCCTGCTGAAGAACCCTATCGTTACCAATCCGCTTCCAAGACTTTAGTCGAGCAGCCTCCAGTATTCCATTATATGGAATTTGAGTTATTTGGCAATTTTCTATGTCTTTAACAACATATCGATCATTTGGCAAAATTCGGTGAATGACGTATGGACCACGATATTTAGGAATCAATTTTTTGTTCTGACCAACAGTAGTGTCAATGTTACGAATTACTACATATTCACCTTACTGTAAGTTCGAGGTGGAACACTTCGCTTAATATATTGTAGTTCATTTTTGTTTTGTGATTCGCGAATAAAGTCGTTTGCCGTCGAACGCAATATAGTCAAATTGAGGGTTGCCCCTGCATATTGTTGTTCTTCCAAATATTCGGTAAGTTCGTCAGGTTCAGGTCCCCGTTGGCGAATGCCGAATAAGAGAATACTGGGAGTTTGCTTAGTTGAGCTATGAATTGAATTGTTAATGGCAAATTCAGTCTTGGTCAGTAATTTAGGCCAGTCAGACTGTTACACAGTATTCGGGTAATTACACGATTTATTCTTTCTACTTGTCCGTTTGCTTGTGGTGCACCCGTAGCTACCTTAATATGCTCAATATTATTTTTGGATACAAAATTTTCAAAGTCGTTGGAAGTAAAGGCTGTACCACGGTCGGATATTACTCGTCGAGGGCGGCTATAATAAGCGAAATATTTATCGAGTGCCGATATGACTTCTTTAGTACTTGTAATATTGACCGGATATAGTTTGAAAAATTTAGTAAATGCATCAATTATAACTAAAATATGTTTATTTCTATTAATAATGGAAGGTAAGGGACCCAGGTGGTCAATATGAATACTGTCAAATGGAATGGGCTTTTTGGGGATACTATGTAGTGTTCGCTCATTTACGTGCTTAGGAGGAGTATGAATAATGCATTTCATACAATTCTGAATATAACTTTGAATTTTACGGTGCATGGAAGGAAACCAGTAGTGAATACGAATTTGATCATAAGTTTTCTCAATACCTAAATGACCAATTTGTTCATGAATTTGTCGAATAATATTTGACTCCATTTCTTGAGGTACATACAGTCCTTGAGTCATTCGACGATATACTATTCCATTACTTAATTCAAATGATTCAACTCTAATTGCTTTCGAAGATTCATAATAGTCGGATCCCGAGATTGGGTGGCCGACAATTGAAATTCAATGTCGTCACTTTGAACGAAAAGGGCGTGATAATCAACATTATCTTCAGAAACAAACGCCGCTATAGAAGCACGGCTTAATGCATCAACATGGCCCATATTAATGCCTCGTCTATGGTGGATTGTATAATCATAATTTTCAAGCTCAAGAGCCCATCGGGAAATTCGCGGATTGAGATTCTTTTTGGCCAGGGTCTGGGTCAATGAATTACAATCAGTTATAATTCTAATAGGAATTCCTTCCACATAAACACGGAATCGTCTAAGAGCATAAATAACGGCTAAGGTTTTTAATTCGAAACTATGATATCGAGATTCAGCTGGAGTTGTTCGACGAGAGTAGTAAGAAATAGGATGCCATTTTTTATCATCTAGTTTTTGCATTAAAACCGCTCCAAAACCATGAGAACTGGCGTCTGTATGCAGTTCAGTTTCTCGGTTTGGATTATATATTGCTAAAACAGGAGCAGCTACTAAAGCATTCTTTAATACATTGAAAGCTTGCTGACACTCATTGTCAAATTTAAATGGAGTGTTTTTTGTTAATAGCTTCAGAAGTGGTGTTGCTATCCGAGAAAATGAAGGAACAAACCGTCGGAAATACGAAAATAGTCCTAAACATGACTGAAGTTCTTTAGTGTTAGTTGGCATTGGGTAAGATTTAATCGTTTCGGTATGAGAACTATTAGGGCGAATTCCATGGATATCAGCTGTATATCCTAAATAATTAATAGTTTGTTGCATAAGTCGGCATTTAGTCGGTTTCAATTCAAGATTATACTTAATTATTCGTCTAAAAAGTTTCTGCAAGAGTCGTAAATGTTCTTAGGGTGTTTCGGTTGCTATTAAAATATCGTCCATATAAATAACGATTTCTTTGGCACGAATCATATCATCAAATATAAATGAAATAAATCTCGAAAAAAAACGCTGGACCATTTTTAAGTCCAAAAGGCATTCTAAGATATTCGTATTGACCGAAAGGAGTGATGAACGAAGTGTATGGAATAGATGATTCGTCGACGGTGACTTGGTGAAATCCGTTTTTCAAATCGAGTGAAGAAAAACATTTTTTTTCCGTCTAAATATTCTAAACAGTCATCAATAAGAGGTAAAGGGAAATTGTCACGGAGGGTGACTTTATTGAGAGTACGGTAATCAATGCACAAACGTAATTCATTGCCTTTTTTGGGTACTAGCTGAATAGGTGATGTATAAGGGGAACTACTGGGTCGGATAATACCTTTAGATAACAAATCGTCTAGAATTTGAGTAAGAACATCTTTTTCCCTGTAAGAGAGACGGCGAGGATGACATGAAAATGAGGTGTCATTAGTTAAGCTAAGTTTCATTTTAGGTGTAGTCGGAACTTCTGTAGGTCGGTCAGCGTTAATATATTCTGTCTGAAGTAACTGACAGCACTGTTGGTAATAATGTGGTCCAAAGTAATGATCAATATTGAAGTTTTGAGAATCATAAAAGTAAGATTTGATATTCATTGCATATGGCAATTCATCGAAATTTTCAATCGAATGAAACAATGGTAATATAGGCGTTTCGATAGAACAATTGGAAGAGGATTCAGGCAACGAAGCGTCACTAAAACATACATACAAACGGTTGATTAAATTGAACGCATGGTAATAAGATTTATATTTGAATTTTAATGAATCGGAAATATTGCAAACAGTGTCTCTACATTTTGTGTTAGATATATTATTAAACATTTTATTTTGAATAAAATTTTTAGGTATCGGTAAAGTGCACCGAAGTTCAATTCCAAATTTACACAAGAAATCACGTCCAAGAAGTATTGGAGTTGGTAACACCGTATCTGGAATGATAAAAATGCTATGTGAACGAAAACGAATGTGACACACAATCATACCGTAACTATAAATTTTTTTTATTTCCTAACCCACTGTATCGAGAATCACTTAAATTAATGTTGCAATATTTATCCGGTACGATTGATCTACGAATGAAGCTCACCGAGCTTCCAGTATCGAATAATGTAAGAAATAATGTTTGATTACTATTTTGTTCAATTTCATCAACTGCAAAGAAAACACTCACCATTTGAAGTGCCACTAGCTCATTAGTTACATCATTAGCTTCGAGATAGTATGAATCGGCTTCAACAGAGTCAGAATAGCTGCAACTGGTCTACGTTTCTTTGGGCAGTCATTATGAAAATGACCAACTTCCCAACTATAAAAACAGCTGTTCGGTAGTCGGCGTGGTTTCGGGCATGCTGAAAACTGATGTCCTAATTCACGGCAGTTTGAACAACGATTCGGTTCAATAGGACGGCGTTGTGGATCGGTTTTCCCTTTATTGGGTTGATTATTCAGTTGATTTGTTGAAAATTGTGGTTGCGTTGGTCGGTTACTTCCTGTAGTCGGATTTATCGGTCGGTTTGTATAAGATAGACGGACGGCTGCTACTTGAGATCGGCGGTATTCGTATTCGGGAACTTTTTTCTTCAGCTCTGATACGGATGAAACACTGTATAATATTGCAGCACTGGATCCGGTGTCACGAATGCCATCCACAATGGCTCGTAACATCAGAATGTTGTGCGATCGTCTGCATTTCGAGAATATATTGTTTTAGTTTTTCTCTTTTACGTAGAGTTCTATGAGCTAATTCGGCAAAAACATCAGAACGAGAAACTTGACGGTGAAATTCAACTAATAATTGTTCTTTGAGTGATGTCCAATCAGTTACAGTAATTGTAGACAAAAACATTCGAGCCGTTCCCTTTAGCAATCGGCGAGCAAAAACTAATTTATCCCTTTCATCGGAATAACCTGAGGCAAGAATGCTTTCGTAATCATCGATCCACTTACGGATACTGTAACTATCATCTCCAGTAAAAGGTTGAATAGCGTGCTCTATGTCGGAAAATTCCATTCGTCTTAGCTTCAGTGATTGTTTTTCGGTTTCATGATCGGTTAAAAGACGTAACTGGGCTCGAAGTTGTGCTATTTCAGTCAATTTTTGAAGTCTGACAATTTCAGCATCAAGATTTTCAAGTTGCGCTGACGGACGATGGACATTTGCAGCGTCATCAATATTCATTTCGTCGTTTACATCACTATGATGCGAATGTTCACTTGGAGTTGGTGATGGCTGTCGCTCTCTTTCATTGCCTAAATGTTGCACAGCTTCATTGTCTGGAGGAAATTGTTCCAGGTAAATTCGGCGAAGGACTGCAGCCGTAGCGTTTACTGGGAATTCAATATTCCCAGCTCGTAGTGCAGCGATAAGTTCGGCCTTAGTTAGCTGTTCGGCCATGATCGTATTTTCGGATAGATTAAACAATGGCGTCGTTTTCACAAACAAGTGAATTATTCGTATACGATTGTTCGCAATTGAAAATGGCGTCGGTCAATTTGCTAAACACTTGAAATGGGTAAAATCCTTAATTTTTCTACTGTCCAACGATGAGGCTATTACCCCACATCTGAGATGTAAATAGAAAAACTTGAAGATAGTTGATTTTTGTTTTTATTTCTTTATTTTCCTGTATCGCAATTAACAACAATGGCGCTTTCGCTTTTGCAAGTTTTACAATGCCGGAAACTGCCTTAAGTTGGCCACAGTAGCCTTTTTTCTAAAAGAAACCACCATCTGTCAAATAGGGCACGTTCAGAATAAAGAATGACAGGGAAGCTATCACTCATAAAGGTTATTCATCATTTGCTTAAGTTTATGTGTTACAATAGTTAATTTTGTAGCTTAATGGTTGTTGGTCTTTATGTTTGTGTTGTCCGAGCCCCACAGCATAATGAGTAAATTTGTTCTAACATTTATTCCTTGGACCATATTAATAAATTCATACAATTGCATCTGGGTGGGTATGTTGAAGAAGTGCGATAAAGCTAAGAAAAAATTATAAAAATATAACAAATTAATTGCATGTATAATTTTTTCATTTCCATTAATATATAAGCTTTTTACTTGGTTTTAAGGCTTCAAGCTAAATAGCTAAGAAAGCTTATAGCTGTAGTAGCTAAATTCCATTATTACACAGTAACATAATTTTTAGTTTTTTATTGTTTTGTATTTGGTTGTTAAGTTCATTTACTTTTGGAGTTAACAACCGAAAGCTGAAATATAATATTTAATTAAAAATTGAATGTTAAGCTTGCTTAATTGACAAAATGTACAAACGCACAGGCAAGCATAGCAATAAATATGATACCTACAATGCAATTTTGAATGCACTTTTTTTTATGCTTTAAAGTTCAGTAAACCAAAAGGTTTTATTTTTGTTTGTCTTTGCATTTGTACTTGGGGGTTCACTGTACCGGGTAATTTTGGTTTTCGTTGTAATGTTGCTTTAGTAAGTGTTTAATTAGTATATAAGTGAGCCATTAAAAATTAATCAATCAATTATAAAGTATTATTCACGCAAACTTTTAATTTACGAATGAAAAGAGTCTCAGTTTTACGTGCTGTTGGCTCACTTTTTTTAGGTGTTTAAAACATAAACATTTTTGGTGACCCCGACGTGATCCTTGCTGGTGTTCTACCTGACAGGATCACGCTTAAAACGCGGAAATTTTTAAATCGAAAAAACAAAAAAAACGCGAGTGAAAAAAGTTCGTCGCGAAAAAAACTCGTTAAAAAAAAGACATCATAATCTAACCAGTTTCAGAAGGACGACAAGCAGCCTTGCTGAAAAATTCAAAAAACTACGCCATTTCAGAAGGACAACAAGCAGCCTTGCTGAAAAATTCAAAAACTAGAAAAAAACCACGCGATGGAGGTTGAAAATTTATTAAAAATACAGCTGGAGCTGAGCACAAAAATTAACCAGCTCATAAGAAATTTCAAAAAGGATTCTGAACAACGAAAGACGTCAGATTATTTTATGGAGTGGTTAAGCAAGCTACAGGATTTTGCAGGAGAGTTTCACCTCAACCATAAGGCGATTTTGAATTCCGAAGACCTTCCGGATAGTCATGAGTACTTCACAGATGATATATATGCGGACATTGAGAAAAAGGTGACCTATTATGCAAGGATCTTTGAAAGTGCTAATGTTGATCATCTGCCAATGAGTGGACGCGAAGGAGGCGCTGCAGCTAATACACAAAATATAGCTTCAGTCCAGCCACCGCGCGGTGGCGCGATTCCAAAGCAGATTCCACAGCATAAAACTTCGGAACTAAGTATAGACGTGCAAAAAATTCTACGGAACCAAAGGTCATTGATAAAGGCCCTTAATCGGAACGTTGACGAAATAATAGCACAGAGGGAGATGAACCATCCATCGTCATATTACCCCATCAAATTGGCCATTCTGGATAAACATATGACAGATTTGGCTCAAAATAATGCAGCATTGTGGGATTCCACGACAGATGACCACATCCAAGAATACACTCCAGAGGTGTATTATGAAATGGAGGCAAGAATTGAGTCAATCATCATCGAACTCAGACAACAGGCCTCTCTTCGCTGTGACGAACAATTAGTTCTAGATGCAGGAGCAGTTCGTCAACCAGACAATGACGTCCCATTACCTAAAATTTCTATTCCTACTTTTAATGGAAATTATTTGCAATGGGTAACGTTTAAGGACTTATACACCGAAATAATTCATAACACACGCATCAACGAAGCAAGAAAGATGCATTATTTAACACAAGCCTTAATTGGTGAACCTAAAAACCTCGTTAAGCATCTTCCAGCAGTAGGAAGCAATATTATACAGCTTGGACATTGCTCAATAGTCGTTACGACAATAAACGATTGTTGGTGACAACGTTGCTGGACAAGCTGCTAACGCAGTCATCAATTAAGGTCGAGTCTCCATCGGCGATAAAATCATTACATGATGTAACGCAAGTATGCATCCATGGACTTAAGGCCCAAGGAATCCAGGTTCAACATTGGGATGCCATGGTGGCACATATAATATTGAAGAAATTGGACCCTGTCACTCAAACATCATTTGAGCAAGGTCTGGACAACAACAGACGGCTGGTAACCCTTCAAGAAGTGCTCACATTTTTGGAGTGTAGATTTCAGTCATTAGAAGTGCGATATAAGACAGAATTATCGCCTAGGACGTGTGCGGCGGCTGTAACCAGTGAACAAAAGTGTAAAGTGTGCCACAAAGAAGTCCACCCATTATACAAATGCAAAAGCAAGCTCCAAAGAAAGATGGCAGTGGGTATCACAACTTCAGCTATGTGCCAATTGCCTAAGGTCAGGACACCGGTCAAACACGTGCCACCTACAGCATTGCACAAAGTGCACAAAAAAGCACCTTGCTACATTTTGAAAGGTCTGTTCAAGCAGCATCAGTGGTGTCACAACAAAATCATCAGGTTTTGACACAACAAAACAATGCAATAGCAGTGCCTCGCCAGAACACTTCAGGAAAGGCAGATGTAAGCAACGATTCACAAAGGGCCAGCCTAGTGGCCAACATTGACGATAATGATGAAATCTTCGTGTTACTCGGATCCGCCATAGTACAGCTAGTTGCAGACAATGGGCAGCTCATAGAATGTTGAGCATTGCTAGATTCATGTTCGCAAGTAAACCTCATAACAGAAAAATTGATGAAGAAGCTTGGAAGCTCTTCATGTTTCACGCCAACGAATATAGAAGGAATTGGAGCAACCGGAAAAACAATTCATCATCGTACCACAATTGAACTTCGATCCAAGTACAAAAATTTCGCTACTTCATTGAACGTTCATGTCATACCGAAAATTGTTTCCGACCAGCCATCGCATCGGTTAAAAATAGGGGATTGGAACATTCCAAATGACATTGTTCTGGCTGATCCAAATTTTGCACAACCTGACCGCATCGATTGCTTAATTGGTGCAGAAATTTACTTGGATCTATTGACCTATGGCAAAATAAAATTGGCAGAAAATCTTCTAAGACTACAAAACACCGTGTTTGGATGGATAGCAGCGGGTAACGTTTCAAATCCTTACGCAAACACAGTCACATGTGGAGTATGCACTACAGAAGAGTTGGAAGACACCATTGCAAAATTTTGGGAGTTGGAAGACACACCCAGCATTAGTAATACACTCACCGAAGACGTACTACACTGCGAATCACATTTCGTTCAACACACCAGACGATTAACTGATGGAAAATTTATAGTCAAGCTGCCATTAAAAGAGCATTCTTCTGTTTTAGGAAATTCCAAATCAATGGCCTATAGCAGATTTTTATCTTTAGAGCGACGTTTGAATCAAAATGCCGACTTAAAGGCCCAGTATGCACAGTTCATGCACGAATATAAATTGCTAGGACATATGACAGAAGTCAACAGTACAGAAATAGTTTCAACACAATATTTCATTCCTCATCATTGTATCCTACGACCAGAAAGCACCAGCACGAAATTAAGAGTGGTTTTCGACGCTTCGGCTAAGGCTTCAAACGGGATATCACTGAACGACATCATGCACAATGGACCTACAGTCCAATATGAACTATTTTCAATTCTACTTCGATTTAGAATTCACAAATATGTTCTAAAAACCGATGTGGAGAAAATGTACCGCCAGATCTGGGTTAATACAGAAGATCGCAACCTACAAATCATCATGTGGAGAAATAGCCCTGCAGAAACTTTAAAATACTACCAGCTCAATACGGTGACATATGGAACGCGGGCTGCCCCATATTTGGCAACGCGATGCCTAAATCAACTCGCTGACGAAAATCACGATCATTTTCCAAGGGGTTCAGCGTCTCTAAAATCGGATTTTTACGTAGATGATGGATTAATTGGAGCCAATACTATAAGAGAAGCCTTAGACATCCAAGATCAGCTTATAACTATCCTCAGTAAAGCTGGAATGAAACTACGTAAATGGTGTGCAAATGATCCAAAATTATTACATGGCATTGCACCAGAAGATCAGGAGGTTAACTTAAATTTTGAATCTGAAGAGAAACAATCCACAAAAACTTTAGGGCTACTATGGCTGCCGAAATCGGACCGATTCTGTATAAGAGCCAACATTCAAAACCGAGCAACAACCACTAAAAGGAGCATGACTTCAGATTTGGCACGTATTTTTGATCCTTTAGGACTTATTGGGCCAGTGGTGGTGACGGCAAAAATTCAGATACAGCAGCTCTGGCAACTAAAAATTGATTGGGACGCTCAGCTGCCCCCTGAAGTTCAACGACTATGGTCACGATTCCAAAAGGATCTGGCAGCGTTGGACAATTTCACAGTAGAGAGAAACGTACTTAGTAAACAAAGTCAGCTAAATATTCAATTACACGCGTTCGCTGATGCTTCAGAAAAGGCGTATGGTGCTGCTATATATATAAGGTCAGTGCTAAATGATAATAGCATTAAAGTGAACTTACTATGCTCAAAGTCACGAGTGGCGCCAATTAAATCACAAACGATTCCGCGACTAGAACTCTGCGCTGCACTTCTGGCATCTGAGTTAATGTCAAGGATAAAGCGTGATTTAAAATATCAAGATAAAGCAACTTTTTATTGGAGTGATTCACAAATAACATTATCCTGGATTAACAATCATCCAGGTACACTACCAGCATTTGTTGCTCATCGCATTATAAAAATTATTCAACTAACCAACCCAGAACAATGGCGCCATGTCCCATCGAAGCAAAATCCAGCAGATGTTCTGTCTAGGGGACTCAAACCAAGAGAGCTACCAACATGCAACATATGGTTCTACGGGCCACTTTTTCTGTATCAGCATGAAAAGATTTGGCCAGCTCCCTTTAAAACAGAATTATCAACCGAAAATACAGATGCAACAGTAGCTGTCTCAGCAAAATCAACATGTTTTGACATGGAGGAATGTTGGATTTATTCAATTAATTCAAAAAATTCATTTCGATATGTGCAGCGAGTGGTCGGATATGTGCTACGGTTTACAAAAAATTCGAGGCGACCAAAGAAGTCACGTCCAGAGTACATCCAGCTCTCACCAATGGAACTCGACACAGCCCTCAAGATAATTGTTCGTCAAATCCAGTCTTCCGATTTTCAGGACTTAAAAAAATTGCTGGTAAAGAACAAATTTGTGCCAAATTCAAATCATTTAAGCTCACTAGCCCCATTCTTAGATGAAGAAGGAATAATTCGGTGCAATTCATCAAATCATACTGCCAGGCAACGATCCACTCGTAAAGTTACTGGTGGACAAGATACACAAAGAAAGTTACCATTGTGGTCCTCAAGCATTACTTGCACAAGTAAGACAGCGGTTTTGGCCCCTCAAGGCAAAAAGCTTAACAAGAGCAGTCGTTCAACGGTGCGTAAGATGCACATGAGCCAAGCCTATTGTATATAACCAAGTCATGGGAAACTTACCAGCTCATCGTGTACAATCGGCTCGCCCATTTCTGAATTCAGGCTTCGATTATTGTGGCCCATTTTGGCTACATTTTAAATCCAGAGGCAAACGACCTCAAAGAGCTTATCTAGCAGTGTTTTGCTGTTTTGCAACGAAGGCAGTACATCTCGAACTAGTCACCGATTTAACGACTGATGCATTCATAGGAGCGTTAAAACGATTCGTTGCAAGAAGAGGATACTGCAAGACATTATACTGCGACAATGCAACCAATTTCTTAGGGGCTAGGAACCAATTGCAGGAGCTCGATACTTCAATCTACTCTCAATCAGCAAGGGATTCCATCGTTGGAGCATGCAGTGAAAGGGGAATGGAGTTCCATTTTATTCCACCCAGGTCACCACACTTTGGTGGATTATGGGAAGCAGCAGTAAAATCTGCAAAGCACTTATTAGTGAAAAATGCATCGACAGCATTGCTTACGTATGAAGAGCTTGAAACTGTCTTTATCGAAATCGAAGCAATTTTGAATTCTCGACCCCTCATTCCTAGTTCATCAAATGCGAATGACTCAAATGCAATCACTCCTGGTCACTTCCTAATTGGTGAGGAACTCACTTCCAGCGTTGATATACATGAAGCAGATCCAAAACGGAAGCTGCTTGATCGATGGCAGCTCGTATCAGAGATCAAACACCATTTTTGGCAACGTTGGTCAAGGGAGTACCTCAACGAACTACAGCAACGACACAAATGGAAGGGTCCAGTAAGTGATATCCAGCCCAACACAATGGTTATTGTCAAAGAAGATAACCTCCCTGCATTAAGGTGGCCATTAGGGCGAATCATCAAGGTTTACAAAGGTGACGATGGCGCAGTGAGAGTATGTGACGTCAAGACGCAACGAGGGATATTCAAGAGGCCAGTCCATAGATTAGCTCCATTGTTTCCAGAAGGTGATGATGACCCAGCCGCGTCATCAAAGGAAACTTCAACACAGCAAGCTTGCAACATCAACGCTAAGGAAGGACAAGGTGAACAAATTCAGAGGCCTTCAAGTCAACCACCATTGTCTCTCCTCATCAGCATTCCACTAACCAGGATCAGAATACCAAGTATAGAATCCACCGGCTCGACTCCAATAAAACGAGCACGTATAAGCCCAACATACAAGTTCTCGAGAAAATTCAAAAGCAGGTAGCACACATCAGTGAATCCGCTCTCCCAAATGAAGCCACAACGACAAACACGCACAGCCTTTTCATCAGTTATGTAGCCAGTGCACTGGTCATTGCTGTTATCTTGATAACAACGTACAGATTAAGGAATATCACAAGGACTGCACAAGCTGAGCCGGTCCCGTTACCACGACAACGATACGCTGCCGTTGCTACAGAGTGTTAACTATCAAAAATTAGACTTACCGTTAGAAGGTTTGAATTTGTCAATTCAAGGCGGGCAGCATGTTAACACAGTAACATAATTTTTAGTTTTTTATTGCTTTGTATTTGGTTGTTAAGTTCATTTACTTTTGGAGTTAACAACCGAAAGCTGAAATATAATATTTAATTAAAAATTTAATGTTTAGCTTGCTTAATTGACAAAATGTACAAACGCACAGACAAGCACAGCAATAAATATGATACCTACAATGCAATTTTGAGTGCACTTTTTTTTATATTTTAAAGTTCAGTAAACCAAAAGGTTTTATTTTTGTTTGTCTTTGCATTTGTACTTGGGGGTTCACTGTACCGGGTAATTTGGGTTTTTGTTGTAATATTGCTTTAGTAAGTGTTTAATTAGTATATAAGTGAGCCATTAAAAATTAATCAATCAATAATAAAGTATTATTCACGCAAACTCCGTGTTTAATTTACGAATGAAAAGAGTCTCAGTTTCAAGTGCTGTTGGCTCACTTTTTTTAGGTGTTTAAAACATAAACAATTATTATCTAGAAACTGGGGCTCACAACAAAAAAGTAGTTGGATGTCATCTGCATATATAAAGGGTGTACATTAGGGTGGAGCGCGGCTCTATGGAGATTTTTAATTTTTACATATTCTAAATGGGCGAGTGCAGAAAAGGTGCATCGTCAATCACCTTTTATAGGTATATAAATATTTTTTCAAAATTTTGAGTTTTAGTACTGCCGCAAGTCAATCAAACATTACGCATTGCACAGAAAAAGGAAAGCAGAGGCCAACCAGCGATGACACAGATGTAAACAAAGAATTTTAGGCTGCAGTCTAGCGCACTGTTGGCATTTTCGGTACTTTTTTCAGTGTTGAAGGAAAAAAGTACATTCAGCCTCTAAAAAGTACATTTGCAGTCTCAATTCAGTACAGAGGAGTGTTAAAATCATGTGCTTCTAGAAGAGACACTGCAAGCTACAAACAGAAGTTCTCATAGTTCAAAATATAAGCCGCACCATTATTTGATATTGCAGCATGCAAATTAAATTTTATGTCTCTTGTTCTTGTGAAAAAAAACTAAAAGTCTCTCTAAAAGACCGGGATTTCTTAAAAGATCAGAGAAGTTACAGAAAAATGTATATAGGGTGCTTCGACTTTAAAATAAGCAATAAACTAATGGAAAACCTAAATAGGAAGAGAAAAAGGTGGGAAGTTTTTGAAAAACGGTCCCAGGGAGAGCTTCAGGAAGCTACAAATTCTCATAGAGAACGGTCAGTTGAAACATTAAATCGTTCTTCATACAATGAAGATACGCAATCACAATTAACAACTGTAAAAAATTTTGAATCACAACAACCAAGCTCTCTACTGCTTCAAAAGTGTTAGACCGGTGTGGTATATCAGATCGAGTTGGTGCCGCCATCGTATCGGCCTCGCTCCAAGATGTCGGAATGATATCGGAGGAAAATGTATCAAGTGTAGTAGATAGGAGCAAATTTCGACGAGCTCGTGAAAAACAAAGGACTGAAATAAAACAGGAGTTACATACTGACGAAGATGATGAATAGGGCTGTATTTTGATAGACATAAGAACAAGACATTGACATTGAAAGATTCAAGGAGGAAAGGGATTTTAAAAGAACATATAAACTTACTCAAAGAACCAGGCTCTTTGTTAACACAGTAACATAGTTTTTAGTTTTTTATTGTTTTGTATTTGGTTGTTAAGTTCATTTACTTTTGGAGTTAACAACCAAAAGCTGAAATATAATATTTAATTAAAAATTGAATGTTTAGCTTGCTTAATTGACAAAATGTACAAACGCACAGACAAGCACAGCAATAAATATGATACCTACAATGCAATTTTGAATGCACTTTTTTTTATGCTTTAAAGTTCAGTAAACCAAAAGGTTTTATTTTTGCTTGTCTATGCATTTGTACTTGGGGGTTCACTGTACCGGGTAATTTGGGTTTTTGTTGTAATGTTGCTTTAGTAAGTGTTTAATTAGTATATAAGTGAGCCGTTTAAAATTAATTAATCAATAATAAAGTATTATTCACGCAAAGTGTTTAATTTACGAATGAAGAGAGTTTCAGTTTCAAGTGCTTTTGGATCACTTTTTTTAGGTGTTTAGAACATAAACACTCTTAATACTTGGGTCATCTATCGGTTACAAGTAGCAAAGCTTTAGCTGTGAGTCAAGAAATCAATCAATTTTTAGACAAAACAATTGATTTACAAAAACTTTGCGTTATCGGATGCGATGGAACTGTTGTGAAAGTTTGTTAAAAAAAAGTTTGTTGAAAAACCATTACAATGGTGTGTCTACTACCTCTTCGTCACTTATTCGAAAAATTAGATGGTTCTACTACCGGGCCTCGGAGTTTTGATGGGCCCTTGGGCAAAGCGTTAAAAGAATGTGAATCGCATTCAGTAACAGCGTTTCAGCCCATAGAAAGCATTAAGCCGTCTCTTGCAAATATCAAATATTTAAGTACTGATCAATTATACCTGTATGAAATGTGCTAAGCTATTAATACGGGCACTTGTTCGGAAAGCTGGCTGAAAAGAAATCCCGGTAAAATGATACATTCGAGATGGCTTACTACTGCCAACAGAATTTTAAGATTGTATGATTGTAACAAAGCCCTATGACAATCTGCAGATTCTTACAAACTTTATCTTAAAAATATATTCTCCTATGTGGTTTGCTATTAAAACTCAACCACTTTGCATTTATGGTGCCAAACATTTGCACCAAACGATTTTGCTTTCTCGTTATATGAGTGATTCATTAAAAAAAATAATTACAATTTACAATAACAATTACAATAATTGACCCTGTTATTCAGAGTTTGTGCTTAATTTAAATTTCAATTTAACAAGTTGTAATAAAATATTAAAAGCACCCTGTAAAAATAACATAAATTCAGTCACATTATATAGTGCATACATAATTTCAGTAGTTTCTCAGTTAACTGTTCTAGTTTCTAACTCTTCACATGTACATGTTAACATTATTTAAACTGTTCATTTATTTTTTCTCATTTATGGATTAACTGCTTTTCTCAACATGGATTAACTATTGACTCTCTTAAGTTCTCATTTCAATTATTGAACCACTTTATGTAAGCTAAGTTACTTTTCAATTTTTATAATAAAGTCAGAGTAAGGTCATAACTCAACAGCGAATGTTCTGCACAAGCGTTTTAAATTAATTAAATTTTTGTACACAGAGAAATAGTTATTTTAGTCATCCTAAAAATATCTTAATATCGATGCTTTCAGACAATTGATAAAAAGATACTGGAACTAAGGAAAAAAGAAACCGTATCGTCCGGTCTCATTCTGCAATTTGTTTTGCCGAAATTTAAGTTTCAGGCTAGATCTTACACTGAATTGATCGACTGGGTTGCTGTTTCTTTATCTGAACCGCCTCGGATGCAATCAATCACGGGATTTTATCGCAAGTTCAATATTTTCAGTGTCATACTCACGCAACTGATAGGTAAAAAATTGGTAAAAGTTGTTAGTGAAGCCGCTGCTGCGGTATGTGGTTCAGAAAAAAGAGATGGTTTCATCAAAACCAGGCTCGAATCACGAAAAATAATGCCTTTTTTAAATACTAAAAACAAGTACAGTTTTTCGTAAAATACCGGGAAATTTGTCATGTTAGAAGGTGAAATTTATAGTGTCCGACACTACAATTATAGAATTTATGTGGTTTGTTTCATACGTCTCTGTTAAAATTATAATAAAAATCACAATTTGAACACGTGTAAGCTCTTTTTTTGACTTTATCCCATACAAGCAAACGCTACGTAATATTATTTTTTTTCTAAACTTCAATATCTTTGCGGCAGTACAAAACATTGAAATATCAAAAAGTACCAAGAATATTTTTTATTAAGTATATTATGCAGCACCTTTTCGCATGTGACCCATTTCGAAAATCGAAAAAAAATTTCGCTCCACCCTAGAGTACATTAGACCGTACCACCTTACAGGCAAAAAAAAAAGTTCACCGTACACCAGCAAATCCGAAGCGTTTTTGCAAGGTAATTTCGAAAAAAAATTTTTTTTGGACGAAAATAGAGGTCGCGCATTTGAGAAAAACATCATATCTTCGGCATTTACATTCCGATCTTAAAGTATGATATATCAATGTTTTTGCCTTTAGCAGACCAACTTTTTGATGCAATGATCCTTGACATCAAGTGCCTCGTTTTTAAACTTACCCACCATATCTCAGTTCCTACCATCCTGATGTACCACTCTAATATCAGAAAAGTAAAGCTTGCAAAAAATCATAAATTTTTTCCAACTGAAGTATTTCGATTATTCCATTAGAACTATTTTTAAAAATGTTTTTAAAGTTTTTTACCGAACGTAGGGGTCGCCTCATTAAATTTTTCGTCATATCTTCGGTATTTATAGTTAGTAGTGCTAAAATGATTTCTAATCGAATGATAGTTGGAATAATATCGTTATTACTCTCTTAATGTATTTTATTATTGCTGTTCATTTTACCTGTGCGATACATATCAGTTGGAAATTCGTCTATATTGTATTCCACTAAAGTTATAAAATTTAATAGAATGTTTTATTATAATGATATCGAACCCAAATCTAAGCCCGGATTTAGAAATTTGCCACCCTAGTCAGTTGCTAAAATTAACGCCTCCCCCCTCCCTCCTCAAAACTTCTTCAATGGTGGAATAAGTATGGTACGAAAAGCTTTTCAATCAATAAAATACACTTTTCTCAGAGCAAATATTTTATTTTATTACAATCAGTAGCATTATAATCATGAAGTATGTAAGTATATGACCTATGTTATTCAACAATTACCATTATGTATGTGGGAGTTTCATCGTGAATAGACCACAGTCTATTGTGAATGAAAGCACTTCCAAAATCTTAGCGTGGTGTGCGGACGTAAAAATAAGGCGGCGGCATTTTACTTTTTTAAATTTAATCGAATTAAACCTTTTATTTTCTTAATAAAGTTTCTAATAACTCAACTTTGGTTATGTTTCAATAAAATTGTGCCAGTTTTTTTCCTTTTACATGGGGGCTCAGCCTAAATAAAATACTTGTGCGTGTTAAAAAATAAAAATTCGGTGAAAAAGTAAAATGGCGGCTTTTAATAAAATGAACATTGTCGATTTGAGGTATGAATTGGCGTTGAGAAGATTGCAAATAAACGGTAAGAAAGAGCAACTGCTAAAACGTTTGCAAAAGGCAACTGTGAAGAAGATGCTGCGACGACGCGCACATATAACGACGACGAACATGCTGAAACGCATAATAATGACGACGCATATGAAAATGACGGCACATGCGTAAACGACGAGGAGTCTAAATACTTTGATGGCGAAAACGGCGACGAGGATGACGACAATGATGAGAAAACAAGTGAAGACGACAACGAAAAGAAAAACAAAAAAGGCGACGAAATGAGAGAAGAGCGAAGCAACAAGACGATTGCGTCAAGAAGGAATGAAATTCAAGATGATGATAACTGTGTAGCGGTGCGACAAGGACAACGACGTTCGATGGTGGAATATCGCGATTTAGAAAACGCGGTGGGATTTTTTGACGGTAGAAGCGAAACGCGCATAGAGCGATGGGTGGAAGAAATCGACGATTTCAATCAAATTGTCCGTTGGTCGGACGAGACCATGTTTGTTTACGTAAAGAGATTGATAAAAGGCGCTGCCTTACAGTGTCTTAAAAGTGTACGTTCGTGGAAAAAACTAAAACTTGTTTTGATTTCAGAGTATGAAGTTCTGGTGAATAGTGCTACGGTGCACACACAATTGCGAAAACGAATAAAAAAAGATAGTGAAACTTGTCACGAATATTTTTATGAAATGCTAAACATAGCTTCGCAAATAAATTTAGAAATATCGTCGCTCATAAGATATGTGATTGATGGAGTCCGTGATGATTCGCCGGAAAAATTTATTTTAGAAGGTACAAAAACCAAAAAAGAATTTAAAGAAAAATTAGTAATTTACGAACAGTTGCGTGCGAAAAGGCAGAAAAATAATTTCAAAAAACGCGAAATAAATTCGAAAAATGACGGCAACGTGAATAAAGCTATTGGTATTAAATGCTATAACTGTGGTGAAATTGGACACAGTTCGAAAGTATGTCCGGATGCGCAAAAAGGACCTAAATGTTTCAAATGTAACAAATTTGGACATAAAAGTCTTGAGTGCAGTACAAAAAACAAACCCAGTGTGAACTTAATAACAAAAAACAAAATGTGTTAAACGGTGCGCGTGAATAATTTTGAACTAATTGGTTTGATTGATACGGGCGCGGAAATAACATTAATAAAAGAGAAATTCGTGCAAAAAATCAATCACAAAAAACTGAGGTTATGATTTCGGGACTAGGTGCTACTGTGAAGACACAAATGTTGGTGGTTGCTGATATGCACGTTGGTGGCGTCGATTTTTCGGGGTGCAGCATTTTCGTCGTACCCGATAATCTTATGACACATGATGTTGTGGGCATGGATGTGCTGGAAGAAGTGGACATTCTAGTTGACGGAGATGGTGTGTATTTAAAGAAGAGAGAGACTGACGGTGCAAAGAATGTCGCTTATACTACATGCTTTTTATCACAAATCGAGATCAGTGAGGACGACAAAGACAAATTAGCTGAAAATGAACTACTTGACAAGGAAATTCAGGTGAGCTCAAATCTTTAATTTTAAATTATACGCCGAAAGAAATAAGAGAGACACAAGTCAAAATGAAAATTGTATTGACTGACGAGGTGCCGGTTCATCAACCTCCCAGACGTTTACCTTTGGAAGAATTACGAGCAGTGGAACGCAAATTGATGAGTGGCTGCGAGAAGAAATTGTTAGGCCATCGGTTTCAGACTATGCAAGTCCAATAGTTTTGGTAAGCAAAAAAGATGGCTCGAAGCGGTTATGCGTTGACTATCGGCGTATTAATAAGAAAATTTTAAAGATCGTTACCCACTTCCCGTTATTGAATATCAAATCGATAAACTGCATAGTGCTAAATTCTTCACAACGTTAGATTTAGCCAATGGGATGCTAGTCAACGATTTACTTCATTTGTGTCTCCATCAGGCCAGTTTGAATTTTTGAGGGTCCCGTTTGGACTATGCAATTCGTCGAGCGTTTTCCAAAGGTATATCAACCATGTATTTCGACAGCAAATTAACGATGGAATAGTTATAGCATACATTGTTGACATTGTGATACCATCAATTTCGATCGAAGTAGGAATGCAACGTTTAAAAATTGTCTTTAAAGTAGCTGCTGAAAATGGTTTGCAGATAAAGTGGCAGAAATGTCAATTTCTTCAAAAAAATATCAACTATCTAGGATATGTAATCGAAAATGGAAGGGTGTATCCATCGAGTGAGAAGGTTCAAGCAGTGTTGCGATATCCACAACCAACGACGGTGAAACAAGTGCAATCGTTTCTGGGACTGGCTAGTTACTTCCGCAAATTTATATTGGATTTTTCAATAATAGCAAAACCCCTTTCTGATCTGCTGCGTGGAGGTGTAAAATTTGATATTGGAATACGAGAGAAAGAAGCGATACAAAAACTGAAGGAAGCTATGAGTAACAATCCAGTTCTACACATATTTCGTCATGGTGCGACGACCGAGCTTCATACTGACGCATGCAAATTTGGGTATGGTGCGATACTTTTCCAGGTGGCGGTAGATGACAACAAACTTCACCCAGTATATTATTGGAGTCGAAAAACATCCTTAGTTGAGCAAAAATATACGACTTATGAGTTGGAAGCTTTGGCTATCTACGAAGCGGTAAAGAAATTCAGAATATATTTGCTGGGACAACCATTTAAGTTGGTGACAGATTGCAAGGCCTTCACGATGACGCTACAAAAAAGAGATTTGGTGACTAACGTTTCTAGATGGGTAATGTTTTTAGAAGAATTCGAATACGTGGTAGAACATCGAAAAAGTAGCCGTATGCAGCACGTGGATTCGCTAAGCCGGAACGCCGTGGTGATGATAGCATCAAACAATGAACTTATAGACAAGTTGCGCAGAGCCCAGCAAAACGATGACCGTCTTCAGGCTATAAGCCAAATACTACATAATAGCAGCTATAAGGATTATGTTGTGGAGAATGGATTGCTGATGAAGATGGTCGAAAATAAATCACTATTTGTAGCTCCTGATTCTATGATACAAAGCGTTATTGGCGAAGTGCACGAGAATGGCCATTTCCATTTCAAAAAGATGGCTGAAATGTTGAACAGAGAATTTTACATACCTGACTTAAAAGTAAATGTTCAGAAATATATAGATGGCTGCATGAGGTGTATACTAGCCGAAAAAAAAGGGAAAGAAGAGGAATTCCTGATGCCTATCCCAAAAGGAAATCAACCATTGGAAACGTTTCACATGGATCATTTGGGACCAATGACAACAACTTCCAAACAATATAAGCATATTTTAACAATAATCGACGGATTCAGTAAGTTTGTATGGATTTTTCCAATCAAAAATGTGACGGCGGATGAAACAATCGCTAAATTGGAATTGCTAACAGATGTTTTTGGGTATCCAGCACGAATAATTGTAGATCGAGGTTCAGCGTTCACTGCAGACAAATTTAAGAAATTTTGGGAAGATCATGAGATTTGTCTCCATCATATTACGACTGGAACGCCACGTGGTAATGGGCAAGTCGAGCGCGTCCATCAGGTTATCATTGGGCTGTTAACAAAATTGGCCATTGACAATCCTGACATATGGTACAAGCACGTAAGAAGGGTGCAATACGCAATAAACAGTACGTATCTTCGCTCAGTTGGGATGTCACCATGCGAAGTGCTCCTAGGGGTAAAGATGAAGACAGATAAGGGTGTGGAATTGCAGCGGTATCTAGAAGAAAATAACACTGAAACTTTCATGGATTCGAGAGTTGAAGCGAGAAACCGAGCAAGAAAGCAGATCGAAAAAGTTCAGCAAGAAAACGTTCAACAATACAACAAGAAACGCAAGCAAGCAGTACATTATAAAGAGGGTGATAGAGTTTCCATCGAGAGAACTCATTTTGGTTTTGGCCTAAAGGACAAAATTAAATATTTCGGTCCTTATAAAGCAACGAAGGTGCTGAATCGAGATCGATACGAAGTATCAAAAGAAGGAGAACACGAAGGTCCTAACCGTACCACTACCAGTTCCGACAAAATGAAGCCGTGGGTCGAGAGACATCTGAGACTGATGTGATCAAGATGGCCGAGTGTGGGAGTTTCATCGTGAATAGACCACAGTCTATTGTGAATGAAAGCAGTTCCAAAATTTTAGCGTGGTGTGCGGACGTAAAATAAAGCGGCGGCATTTTACTTTTTTAAATTTAATCGAATTAAACCTTTTATTTTCTTAATAAAGTTTCTATTAACTCAACTTTGGTTATGTTTCAATAAAATTGTGCCAGTTTTATTCTTTTTACATGTATGCGATTGGTTTTTGTGGAAAAATTATTGCTTATTGGCTTAAATTTTTACGTTTTGATTTTTGGATGACAGAGTCATTGATAATGTCATCATAATTTGAAGACATGAGCAAAGCTGACTCTATTGTTAACAAAGCAAGTGCGTTCAATCGTTCTGCAACCAGTTTTGATCTCAAGTAGTTTTTCACTAGCCGATCGATCACCAATGTTCAGTTATAATGACATTTTTCCCTTATAATGTGGGTAGGCGTGGCAACGAAAAAGGCGGGAAATTCAATTCCCACCAATAATATTTTTTTTTGCAAAGTTTCCGCCAATATTTGCCGCCTGTATGGTAAATCCGGGCCTGTCCAAATCCGCTCGTACATTCAGATGGCTATGAGAAGATTTTATTTATATTTATATTTCAATATGATCAATTGGCTCAAATTCGAAGTGACTGAGCCGCCATGCTTGCAGTTCTTCACGTAAGACCAGCTGGAAGCATAACAATATTCAAAAGAAATAATCAAATTAGGGGCCGTTCAAGTATTACGTAACGCACTTAGGGGGGTGTGAACAACGAGTTAAAAATCTCTTGTTATATTTATTAACGCGACTAAAACATAACAGAAGTCGCTAAAATGACTTTCCGGTACATTGCGCAACATAATTGTGACTTTTAGGTAAACATGGTCACTTGGGTAATACCGTTACGTTTAAGGAGAGGGGGGGTGGTCAAATATCTTCAAAAATTGCGTTACGTAATACTTGAACGACCCTTTACCAGGTTAGTGCAAGAAAATAACTTTATTTCATAGCTTTCTTTGCTTAATTGTTTTCGCAGCTTATCCATTCCTTTCTCAAAACACAGAGCATTTTGTTCAAGTAGTACATGAATCTGCAATAACGGTCACCGATGAACATGATGTTTTGTATGGGCCATATTTTATCTAAGCTCGAGAGCCGCCAAAAAATGGAGCCAACTTGAATAACGTCGAAATTTGGTCGATTAAAATTCTATGCTTTTTATATCGAATTCGATGCCACTGTAAAACTAGATATAAAGACAACAGTAGAGCTTAGAGAAAACTAACTTGATAAATAAATTAAAGTTTTAACATACATAAATAAGTTTTCTCACTATAAAAGCTCCATGTTTTGTTTAAATGATAAGAAGAGCGAATGAAATTGTACCGTACGGTGAGCTTTTTCGAGATGCTGGGCAACGGCTCCAATACACTTTATTTAATTTTTTTAATTCATGTTGTAGATCTGGTGTGTTCTTAAAGTCAATGACGTTTGGAGCGAAAAAAATTGGTCTCCTGGAGATAAAAACATCATGTTTAAGATCCGATTCTAAATACCGAAGATATGACGAAAAATTTAATAAGGAGACCCTTACGTTCGGTAAAAACCTTTAAAAACATTTTTAAAATAGTTCTAATGGAGTAATCGAAATGCTTATGTTGGAAAAATTTAATGATTTTTTGCAAGCTTTAATTTTCTGACACTAGGGTGGTACACTAGGATGGTAGAAACTGAGATATGGTGGGTAAGTTCAAAAAGGGGGCACATGATCATTGGATCAAAAAGTTGGTCTACTCAAGACAAAAATATTGATATATCATACTTTAAGATCGGACTGGGAATGCCGGAGATATGATGTTTTTCTCAAATGCACGACCTCTATTTTCGTCAAAAAAAAAAAAAAATTTTCGAAACTACCTTGCAAAAATTATACACCAAGACCTTGGTATACCTTTTATTAAGCAGCTAAAGGAAATCAAAAAGCGATCATATCATCTAAAACTGCAGCAACATCCAAACACGCTGGCTAGGAACCTACTCCTAACATCGAATACATCTCGACTAAAGAGACAAGACTTGCCACCCCTGTAGCCATTATATGTAATGGTAACTCCTTCGACAACTCAAGACTGAGTTTAATTTGAGGAAAAACCACATTTCTTAGCAATGGCTTAGAAAAGTTCAACTCTCCATTAGTTTTTAAGATCTGTTTACTTATTGTTAGTCTCCAAGCGAGTTGTTACAATAAATAAAATAATAAGTTTGAAAAAAAAAAAAAAAATACCTTGCAAAAATGCTTCGGATTTGCTGGTGTGCCGAGAAATTTTTTTTTTGAGGTACGGTCTACTGTACATCTTTCTAAACAATAAGTGAAATCATTAACGTACAAAATATAAAGGATAAGCCACTCGACCGATCCCTGTGGGACACCGCAGTTGACATCCAGATACTCAGAGATATGGCTATTACAAGCAACAAATTGCTTACTATCAGACAGATATGACGATATAAGTTCACAAGCTGAAATAGAAAAATTTATTCAACTTCATAATAAGAGAAGGGCGGTGAAGGCTATCAAACGCTTTACTTAAATCGAGAGATAGAAGAATACAAACTTTATCACCATTATAGGATTTTCTTATGAGATCAGTTAAACCATGTAGCAGAGAAGTTGTATTATAACCATCACGAAAACCAGATTGACAACTAGAAATTTTATTATTGACTTGAGACATAATTTGATCCTTAATAAGAGGCTCCACAACTTTCGATAAAGCCGGTAGCACACTAATAGGTCTTAAATTATCAAAACAATTTGAGCTTCAGCTTTTCTTAATAGGAACAACACGCGCAATCTTCCAAGCTTTAGGAAACTGGGACGTAGTTAAGATGGTGTTAACAAAGTGAAGAATATGTTTTTGCACAGAATAAAAAATTAACTTTTAAAATCTTAGCGGGATGTTATCATAGCCAATTGCATTGGATTTAATTCTCATCAGAGCAAAGTACAGTTTATCAAGGCCAACATTACGGAAAGTAAAAAAACTATCGTCGCTTTCAGTTATAGCAAAATCGAATTGATTTATGGTTACATTAGACTGGTGAGACAGAAAATTTCTGTTTATATCATTACAATCTGCATCAACTGCTTACTGTCAAGCCCATTATACATTTTTGAATGTTCTCGCTGTCTAGCTTTGCGGATGAGAGTTTTGGCACGATTTCTCATTTTGCAAAAAATTCACCAATTAACACTACAGCGATCCTCAACAAATGCTTTAAAAGATCAGCAAGATCACGCATCGATATAGCATATACAACCTCTTTAGACTTCATTAAGCACTCATTTCGTTATCTTAGCTTAACCCTAGATAAAGGTACATGTGAATACAGACGCTCAAAACATGAAATTAAGACTTCAAGTTGTATATCCGAATTGTTTGAAGAATAGATATCAATAAAGTCACAAGAATTAAATAATCAATCGATTTATAGTTTCTGTATTCGAAGTACTCTTCAGAGCATGGTGGGACAGTTTTTAAGGAAGCATAAATGAAAGCATGACGAGAAATACCGGGGCACTGCATCTGCCCTGAAAAAGACAATAAGTCAAATGAACTCAAAAGAAAATAATCAATTAAGGAAGTTGAGTTATGTTGCAAGTCAAAGTGTGTCGGAATGGAATTATCTAAACAAGAGAGGTTCAAACGTTGACAAATGCTACGCAAAGATTGAGATTTGTTCAAATTAAATAAGTTGTTATTAACATCGCCCATAATTATAACATCTGAATACTTGACAAGAAGATCATCAACAGCAGCCTCAAAGGTGGATATATTACCATCTGGAAGATAAGCCACCCCAACAAGAACTCGTTTAGAGCTATAAATGATTTCAACAAAAATTAACTCACAAATACCGTATGTAGAACTTTGAAGAACAACATTAAAAGTGAGAGATTGAGATAGTTAAAAACCAACACCACCACCACGAGAATCAGGGCGATAATTTCTTATAAACACATATCTAGGACAATCAACAGCTTTTGAAGAAACAGATGGTTTAAGCCACGTCTCCGTAATGCCAACAATATCCAAAATACGTCCCTCCAATATATGTTTCAATTCATCGAGTTTTGTAGATCTTAATGAAGGTTTAATGCTGTGACAATTAATATGTCCTACATTCAAGTATTGAAAGAAATTTGAAAATTTAGATTTCAAAAAGGGATGTCGCTACATATAGGACCCAAATTATTACGAGGCATTGAAATTCAATTTAGAGAAAGCTGATAAGTATAAGAGATTAAAGCTAATTAAATTGTAATTCAAAAATAAAATGTATCAATAATTTAAGAAAAAAGCTAAAGTGTTCAAATGTGAAATATACAGTATAAAAAGGTTCTTGATAAACAGAAAGGAAGTTGTACTTTATGTACCACTAAGACTAGTATAAATAAATACATCCAATCAAATACTTATTTACTCCATTAATTTAAATCTTCACGTTTGAGGTAAGAACACTGCTCCAGATTACAAAAATCATTGTTGATGATTTTAACCTTTGGAACATTATCATTAGTAAGTTTAAAGTTTTTGATACGTTTATCTTTAATTAACTTCCTATTTGATTAGCAGTCGGTGTTAAATGGCCATTAATGTAAACTCGCGATGAAGGTGCACCATTAATAACATCACAGAGCTTTAGTGAACGCGTTCTGTAATACTCCTTAGCAATACGATCTCGTACACTCACAGGACAGAATTTGATCAGAACTGATTTATTTTTGTTAATGTAACATGCATGTTGAATATCCTCCATAAGCATTTTACAATTCAGCGATGATGACATTGTCACCACCATCCCTAGGAGGTCATCAACAATACAATTAAATCAGCACGGTTGGAACGTTTATGCAAAATATTGTTCTCACGTTGAAGATTTAGGGTTTCATCCACTTGAGCAATACGATTATTACAGTTCGCTACATCATCTTTGAATTTCTTCAACCTTTCGGAAAATTCGTCACGTATACTTTGGACATCACTTCGCAACAAATTAATATCATGGCGAATTTCCTTAGCAGCTTCCAATACCATTTCACGTATCGCAGCTAATAAAACATCAAGAGATGAAGAGGCAGAGCATTTTAACTCAAACCCCATGCAACTGTAAGGCGTCGAGGTGGTTTTAGCACACTTCGCATGGAACCAGAGGTTACAATAAATACACTGGATGGAAGCAGTGGTTTTTGTTATATTTTTATCACATATTTTACAATTGTAACTGTTTGTAGGTATTGTTAATAATTATTTATACAAGGTCACGAGAAGCAGCATACAACAAACTGAGCATCAACGCAAATAACGGCTTTTATTTCTTGTTATTTTGTTATACCAGTCAAGTAGCAAGTCTTGATTTCAATTTATTTAGTTTGGAGTACGCAATTTATTCAAAATTCAATATTGTAATTAGATAACATAGGCCGACAAATTTTTAAACCGGAGACCAGACCTATAATACCCGAAGGACTTTGATGCGCTGAATCCGAATCCGAGCTCAGAATTTCTCCTATACGTCAGGTTTTCGAGATATTCTAACCTAAAAGTGTAAAAAACTCGGTTTTTGGCTACATTTGAGCTCATTTTACATCGCGATTAAACTTTTTTTCCAAAACTGGTTACGGCATCTGAAAGTATTATTCTTACCCTTCAAAACATTTTTTAGATTATATCGATAACTTTTTTGTCTCCGAAATATCGTAACTTGAAATTTATTACATATGCCTACATACAGATCTACATTAATTCTGGTATGGCATGATGCATAGCAAATTTAAATTTATCATATTTCGGTGATTAAAAGAGATATCGACAACATTTAAATTGGGGTTTGAAGGGTAAGAGTAATACTTTCAGATGCCGCAACCAGATTTGGAAAAACAATTTTATTCGTGA
Organism: Meiosimyza platycephala; assembly: GCA_963662105.1. NCBI lineage: Eukaryota > Metazoa > Arthropoda > Insecta > Diptera > Lauxaniidae > Meiosimyza > Meiosimyza platycephala. The sequence goes on along the minus strand of OY759210.1, from coordinate 60,571,180 downwards.
TGTAAAATAACATCAAATATAGCCAAAAACCGTGTTTTTTGCACTTTTAGGTTAGAATATCTCGAAGACCTGACGTATAGGAGAAATTCTGAGCTCGGATTCTGGTTTTGGACTTATTTTTAATTTCGTCTGCCTGTGTAATTTTACCCGGAAAAACAAAGAAATGAAACGTATTTATTTATTAAGCAAAATAAAATATTAAAACACACTCCTTCTGTTCATCAACTAAAAAAACACTACTCGCACATGTCAGTGTTAATGCTTTTGTTTTATTCGGGATCGTTGTTCTTACATATGTACATATATGTATATGTGCAATTGTTTATTTACATAAGCATAGAACAAAGAGTATAAATAATAAAAAGAGATTTCATGGATGCGTCTAAACATAAAATGTTGCGATTGTGCGGTGTGGTTTTCATTTGGTCTAAAACTTCGCCGTGAAATCAAGATCCACAGGAGAATTTTTACTCAAAAAAGTGGTCGAACGCGTCATAGAAAAGCAAAATTAAAAAAGGAGAAATTAACTGAACTCGTTTGTTTGCAATCGTTTTTCATTTTCGTTCGTATTGTATTTTGTTTACATTTTTTCTTTCGTATGCTGCATAGAAATTTCATTTTATATGCAATTCATATTAATGGATTTCATATGAAAATAAATTTGGTAGGTCATTATGGGAATTTGGCAACAATGCTAAATGAATGAAACGAAGTGTTTTATTCTAATTAACTTATGTTATTTTATTTTATTTTTGGTTCATATCTTTCGTTTTTTTTTTTTTTTTTTTGCAATTTAAGTTAAATGACAAATTATGAAAAATATAAAATATATCATAAACCCATAAAAAATTTTATTTTTACTTAAGTAGGATTTTCATTGCAGCATAAGCGAAGCAAAAACCTGCACACACACACACATATGTATGCATGCGCTTGTTTGGTTTTTGCTGATCGTATTTGCTTTTGTGCATGAATACAAAATCATCCCTTATTTTGAAAAGCTTCGTCGCATATGCGAAGTCATTTTCTGAATTCTATTTGAATTTATATACATATGTAATTAATTATGTTTTATTATTATTGAAATTATTTATACTATTTGCATTGTATTTTGTATTATATTTCGCAGGCTGCATAGAAATTTCATTTTATATGCAATTCATATCGAAATTTTTTATTTAATTTAATTTTATATGCAATTAATATTAAAAATTTGTATTTGATTAATAGAGATTGAATAAATTATAAAAATCTTCGTCTCATATGCGAAGTCATTTTCTGAATTCGGCATTAATATTGAAATTTATATTTGACTTTATATATGTAATTAATTATTTATTATTATTATTAATCAAAACAAATTTTACTAAATGAAAGTACTTTAGTAATTAGTTATTGATTTAAATTTTTCATGGAACTATTAAAATTATTAAAAAATCCAAAAATTCAAAACAAATTCGGTTGAATTATAGTGTTTAGGAAATTTTGTTTTCCTCGAGTTGAGCAAGGACAATTTTTAGTTTGATGCTGCTACGCCTTCCGTTGTGCGCCTTAATAGGTATATTTTGATTATTGATTGAGCTGTAAATAGGTATATAAATTAAGTAATGAAAAAAGTAAATTTGTACTGCGACTTACGATCAATGACAGGTGTTTAAATATAGCTTCAGTCAATTAGTGATCATTTATTTCCCAAAAAAGCAGTCTTGAAAAAGCGATCAAAAAGTTAGTAATTGATCTGAAATTTCATAACATTATGAGATGCAAATTTTATTTAATTTTTTTTTAACTTACGGACGAGTTCAATGTTGAAGAATTTTATTTATTGTTTGAAATGACTTTGGGCATAATATGAAGCACTTCTTGAGCGATAACAGGAAAAATTAAAAAATCCATAACATAAAGAACTAGATTTTTTAGCATTGAAAAATGCTATTTATGTGAAAAACAATCATTGATCATTGATTGAATTTTATTTTTTATGACTTGCGACTTTGATGATAGAAAAAAGTCAATCATTGGTGGAAATTGCCTTCCAGCACAATGTTGACATATACCGTTCACGAAGTAACATTTTTCGCCAAAGATATGAACCAAAAATAAAATAAAATAACATAAGTTAATTAGAATAAAACACTTCGTTTCATTCATTTAGCATTGTTGCCAAATTCCCATAATGACCTACCAAATTTATTTTCATATGAAATCCATTAACCCTATTAATACTGGGTGAAATTACGAACACAAAGTACTGAAGTGAGTCTTTCGGACTCACATACATTCTGTATGAAAAACAACAATAATTTTAAGTTTATAAGTATAGTTATGGTGTGTATATACAAAAGAGATTCAAAAGTAAGATTTACTGAAAAATGGGCGGTGCCACGCCTCCACATGAGAAAAAAGTCTACTTTTTTACATCTCAGCAACTATTTGACGCAGATGAGTAAGATTTGGAACATATGTTTATTATAGTTTGTATAATGTTCTTAGCATAGTTTGGTTTGGAAAAGTGGACAATGCCACGCCCTCCCATATAAGACAAAAATTAAATTCATCATATCTTATCAACTATGTGACGCAGATAAATGAAACTTGGTGTGTATGTAGAAAAGTAAGATTTATGAAAAAACTTGTATTCTGATAACCCGATAATCGCAAAACTCACCAACTAATATCCAAATATTTCAAAATATGTGCACAACTGAACACTACAAGAAAAGAACTACAGTGAAATCTAGATAACTGGGATCTCCAAGGGACCAACATTTTTGTCTCAATTAAGAGGTTTCTCATTTACACAGTTTCCCAAATAGACATACTCAGACCGATAAAACGTGCATATTCAAATTTTAAATAACAAATTATACACACATAAATATTATTTCCCACTTATAGAGGTTATTTCTAAACGGTCCCAGTTATAGAGGGAAATGCCCATGTTATACAGGCGAAAACGCACAAAAACTTCAAAAATTAATTCCCAGACATAGAGGTTTAATAATCCCAGTAATAGCAGTATTTTGATGCGAAAGTGGTGGGACCTTGAAGTGCGTCTCACTAGTAGAGGTTTCCCACTTATCCAGGTACCGCTTAACCAGGTTTCACTGTAATTACATATGTGCAGAGCATAATTACTACAGCCGACGCGGAAGCAATGACACAAAATCAAACAATTCAAATTTTAAAAAAACATAGCATGCTTTGGATTTGTTAAGATTGTTCTCTGCTGCACTCGAACTATATGAGTCTCTAAGACTCATTTCAGTACTTTGCGTTAGCTTTATAAATTAATTTTTTTAAAAAATAGAAAGAAAAATATTTATACAATTTTTTTATCGTAATTCTGTTTAGAACATCTGCAGTTTAAAATACAAGAAACCTCAATTTTGAAATAAAAAAATTCACGCCAAGAAAACAGCACAAAGTCAAAATGAGTCTCAAAGACTCAAGGTAGTACTAATAGGGTTAATATGAATTGCATATAAAATGAAATTTCTATGCAGCATACGAAAGAAAAAATGTAAACAAAATACAATACGAACGAAAATGAAAAACGATTGCAAACAAACGAGTTCAGTTAATTTCTCCTTTTTTAATTTTGCTTTTCTATGACGCGTTCGACCACTTTTTTGAGTAAAAATTCTCCTGTGGATCTTGATTTCACGGCGAAGTTTTAGACCAAATGAAAACCACACCGCACAATCGCAACATTTTATGTTTAGACGCATCCATGAAATCTCTTTTTATTATTTATACTCTTTGATATAATAAAAGAGGAATACTCGATCTTTGGCAACATTAAATGTTGCAGAGATTGGGTGCAGAGCTCATTTCCGCCGTCTAATTTGGATTCACATGGGTTTCTTGGCTAAATTTCATTAATTCTTAATTATTTTTAAGATATTTGTTTCAGAGCTAAATTTAATTTCATAGAAAATCAATATTTAATCACTTATGGATATGTATATGCATACCTAAATTAATTTATACCAAGAATATATTTTTGCAATTTTTCTTAGTTTTAAATGTAAGTGAAAAGCATAATTTCGATAAAAAGTTCAATCTTCATTATATATTGTTTACACTAATATGCTAAATTTCAATTTGGTAACTGTACTAAAATTATCTTATATTAACGTAACTCATAATCAAAACAAAAAAATGCAAATATAGAAAAAAATTATGGTTCGCACTTTTGATGCATTTTGAAAAGTTACTTATATTCTGTTTTTTTCTTATTTTTTCTTTTATTTGTTGTAAGAAACCAAAACAAAGAGAACAATTAAAAAAAATCATGTTATTGTTACTCACTTATACTCCCACGACGACAGCAGGCAAAGAGAGTATATAATAAAAGAGAAATACTCGTTCTCTGGCAACATTAAATGTTGCAGAGATTTGGTGCAGAGCTTATTTTCGCCGTCTAATTTGGATCCACATGGGTTTCTTGGCTAAATAGTCGAGAAATAAAACATAAACTAAGCGAAATAAAATTGGCGAATTCAGTTTCATTATTAACTAAGTATGTATTAGTTTAAGTTACTTCATATGCATTGTACCAATGTATTATTATAAATTGAATAAAATATAGAAAATATAAAAATTTATTATGAAAAATGAATGCCCTTTTTCTTTTGTTGAGCTTTACGTAAAAAAAAACAAAGAAATACCAAAATACGCGTATTTTCAAATATGCAAAAAAAATGAATGAATGGGATCTGAACACAGGTCCATTTCGTTCAAATTGGACTTTTTTTTGCATATTAAAAATTCGACGTTGCATTTTGTCATATTTTAATATGTATGCATATGCAAAAATAATTAATGTCTAGAATGTGATTTGAATATAGGTCAATTTTGTTCAAATTGGATTTTCTCGCATTATTAAATGAAAAAGTCAACTTGTGAATATTTAATTCAAATGTTCAAGCAGTGTTGCTTTATGCCTGCGATCATGGTTCTTTACAAGCACAACGACGAACTTCAATATCCTACAAAGCTAATAGGTATGATCGGTTGAATAGCTCTCATTGTCCAAGACGTATGGTTGCATTTTTCAAAGTCATTTCCTAACAATTAATTTTTTTTACAGTAGATATAGTAGTTTAAGTAAGGCTGATAATCGAAATAAGCGCAAGTCCGATAAGAAAAACTTTGTTCAATAACTGGGAAAGTATGCCACAAATAGAAAAATGTGTTAAGACCTATGTAGCAAATATAAAAAAAATTTTATTCCTGAGCCAGGATTCGAACATGGATTGACAAGGTTCAAAAGCAAGCGCACATTCTACTTGACCACGTCGCTCATTTGTATCGCCATGTGTATTTCAAAAAATGTAGATCATTACAAATTTTGTAATAATATGAAGATTTCAACTTTTCATTCATAAAGTGGAATGCTACGTTGCATTGTTACGTCGAAATTTGGCAACAATGCTTTAAATTGATTTGTTCAAGTTTCTATTAAAAACAAATGTTCATTTGAAAATCAAATTTACAAAAACTTTTACCACAGCGACTGGCGATAACATTTTCTATAGTGAAATTTACCGTAGAATCTGAGTATGCTAATGATTTTTTTCGATTGGTCCCAATTTTCCATATAAATGGCCAAATTCAAAAAAATTCACTTTTGAGAGCACATACTTCACATAAATTTTTGTAAAAACTTTAATTGTTAGCCAATTAATTTAAAATATAGGTAGATAAGAGTCTAATAAAAATTTTAAGGTATGAAACATGCCAATAGTATTAGGTATATGGCTGTTATGATCGAAAATAGTTAACAAAAATCCATGTTTTTCTTTTTTTTTAAACAAATTTCAACTTTGAAGTCCTATATTTGGAATTAATTGTATGGGTTAGAAAAAGTTAGCCCTTCTATCTTATAGTGAGAGTCATTTAAAAAATTAAAACATGCATAGATATGCCTATAAAAATGTCATAATATACGAAACTAGATCATTTTATCAACATCAATGCAAAAACAATTTTTCGTATAAAGGCAAATTTATTTTTCAAATCGTATCATCATTTTTCATCAGTGCCATCGATTTGTTTAAAATTTACAGGTATCATTCTATGCACACATTTTTCGAAGTTGTCGTGATTTGAACTTTGTATGCTAAAATTAAAAATATGAAAAAAATTACTGAAAGGACTTTTTTTCAAATTGTCGTTATTTCCTTAATAAATAATGGATTTTCATAATTTTTTTTTCAAATTCTTCATTTTCTCATGGGTCTCATGAAAAGATAGCGAGAAACGATATTTTGCAATTTTTCGATTCGAAGAAAATGTCACTGGTTTACGATATCAACAATATTTGCCAAAGTCAAAAATTGAAAATTCAAGACGGCGGACCCAATATGGTGGATTAGGTTATTAAGTTTCTGAGATATTGGCTGTCTTGAATTTTAAATTTCAATTCACCGGTTTTTTTTTTATTAAGACAATTTTAGTATAAGCTTAAGGGAAAATTCAAACTTAAGGTACAAACTTATATACAGCTGTGTTCAAGAAAATAGTAGTGCCGTTGGGTCCTGGGTATTTTACTATATACATATATGTATATGATTTTTTTGAATGAATTCAAATAATTACCGTATATGAGTATTATAAGGTTGTAGTGACTTAACCAACAACATAAACAACAATACATAAGAAACACTATACGCAAAAACAACTTATAAAATAATAAAATTTTTAAGATTTCAAAAATTTGTTTTAGATGTTAAGAAAATTTAAATTAAATTCAGAAAAATAAATATTCATTCTAAAATATAAATTGTAAAAATATAAAACTTAAAATTTAAATATAAAAAATCTAAATAAAAAATCAAAATAGACAAGCTCTATAAGGTCGAAATGAAATGTTTCTTCATCTTTATTAACAAAGTCCTCATTATTTTTGTCCGACAAGTGGTTCAATATGCATTAACATGCAGCAGAAACATTAAAAACTAAAGTGGTATCTGTGGTAGTAAATTTTTTGATTGCACGAAACCCTTGACTTCAATGCGTCCGAGAACGATTCCCCCCTGAAAATTGTCCGACAAGGTTAGCACTTGATTTTAAATATTTTTTTACAATGGACTCTGCCAAAATTGGCTCTTAGCTCATAATTTTTTTGATTTTATAAAGTTGGCATAGTCGGCGTGTCGGACACGCTAAACGACCCAACATTTTCGTCCGATAAAATGTCTTACGCTTTCTATCTATAAAAAATTCTTGATTAAAATAGAATATAACATATAGGTCATAAATTTATTTATATCGTAAAATTCATGACTTTGTGATGGCTTGAAAGGTAAACGCCCCACCATCATACTTGGCTACGTTCAAAATTTGTTCGACTCGACGTGAATATCACATACAAAAAGTTTGAGCAGTGTGGTCATGAATAATTTTTTAACTCCACGGCCCAAGGACTATAAGGCAGAGAAAACTACTAAAAAATGTGTGTTGAAAAATCACGTTGATTAAACTGAAGGTTTTTCATTTCATGTGATTTGTGCTGCGGTAAAAGTTTTTGTAAATTTGATTCAATTTAAAGCATTGTTTCGATGTAACAATGCAACGTAGCATTCCACTTTATGAATGAAAAGTTGAAATCTTCAAATTTTTGCAAAATTTGTAATGATCTACATTTTTTGAAATACACATGGCGATACAAATGAGCGACGTGGTCAAGTAGAATGTGCGCTTGCTTTTGAACCTTGTCAATCCATGTTCGAATCCTGGCTCAGGAATAAAATTTTTTTTATATTTGCTACATAGGTCTTAACACATTTTTCTATTTGTGGCATACTTTCCCAGTTATTGAACAAAGTTTTTCTTATCGGACTTACGCTTATTTCGATTATCAGCCTTACTTAAACTACTATATCTACTGTAAAAAAAATTAATTGTTTGGAAATGACTTTGAAAAATGCAACCATACGTCTTGGACAATGAGAACTATTCAACCGATCATACCTATTAGCTTTGTAGAATATTGAAGTTCGTCGTTGTGCTTGTAAAGAACCATGATCACAGGCATAAAGCAACACTGCTTGAACATTTGAATCAAATATTCACAAAATTGACCTATGTTCAAATCACATTCAAGACATTAATTATTTTTGCATATGCATACATATTAAAATATGACAAAATGCAATATCGAATTTTTAAAATGCAAAAAAAAGTCCAATTTGAACCAAACGGACCTGTGTTCAAATCCCATTCATTCATTTTTTTTGCATATTTGAAAATACGCGTATTTTGGTATTTCTTTGTTTTTTTTTACGTAAAGCTCAACAAAAGAAAAAGGGCATTCATTTTTCATAATAAATTTTTATATTTTCCATATTTTATTCAATTTATAATAATACATTGGCACAATGCATATGAAGTAACTTAAACTAATACATACTTACTTAATAATGAAACTGAATTCGCCAATTTTATTTCGCTTAATTTATGGTTCATTTCTCGACTATTTAGCCAAGAAACCCATGTGGATCCAAATTAGACGGCGAAAATGAGCTCTGCACCCAATCTCTGCAACATTTAATGTTGCCAGAGAACGAGTATTTCTCTTTTATTATATACTCTCTTTGCCTGCTGTCGTCGTGGGAGTATAAGTGAGTAACAATAACATGATTTTTTTAATTGTTCTCTTTGTTTTGGTTTCTTACAACAAATAAAAGAAAAAATAAGAAAAAAACAGAATATAAGTAACTTTTCAAAATGCATCAAAAGTGCGAACCATAATTTTTTTCTATATTTGCATTTTTTTGTTTTGATTATGAGTTACGTTAATATAAGATAATTTTAGTACAGTTACCAAATTGAAATTTAGCATATTAGTGTAAACAATATATAATGAAGATTGAACTTTTTATCGAAATTATGCTTTTCACTTACATTTAAAACTAAGAAAAATTGCAAAAATATATTCTTGGTATAAATTAATTTAGGTATGCATATACATATCCATAAGTGATTAAATATTGATTTTCTATGAAATTAAACTTAGCTCTGAAACAAATATCTTAAAAATTAATTAAGAATTAATGAAATTTATAATTTCCTATAAATTTTTTTTGTGTAACTGCTGTATAATCTTTAAAAGGATTAGATTAAGAATAGTCTATCCTGATTTTGTCAAATAAACATTGTTAATACTTAAAATGAATTTGAGATAAATTTCTTTAATTTAGCTACGAAAATGTGAATGTAGGATGTTAGTGTAGTGTGGGCTAATAAAGTTATTATAATTATTTATTAGGATGTAGGGAGAGTGTAGAAAAGAACGGAGAAACAACATCAATGTTTCCTTCCACCAATCTCAAAGCATAGATCAATCCCCTTTAGCATCAATAGGTTTAGAGTGCCATATTGGTATTTATGCCAATTCTTTGGTTTTTGTATTAATCCATCAGATACTCTGCACACATTTTTTAATATAATGTAGCTAACTCGCAACGTATCTAAAGGCAACCTCACTCCCATTTCCATGAGCTACGACCGAAGCAGAGCTAGGTGTGCAGAACCGGCCTGTAGGATGCGTGCCCTAGTAGCTAGCGGCAGAGTTTGTTACAAAGGATTAATCAAAATTTCAATTGCTACTAGCTTTATTTAAGCAATGAAAATTTTCGACAAGTTTGATTGAAAAAGTTATTCCTTTTAAAATTGTTAACTTACAATTATAAAATTTGGTACAAATGTTAACAATTAACATCAGTTTCTATTCATGATAAAATACAAATTTAATTATTGTATTTTCACATTTGTTTATAACTTTTAAGTAAACAATCAATGATATGCCTTCTCAATACGCAAAATTAAAATTTGTATTTTTGGTATAAGTCTTGAGTATTTAAGAATGAATATATGCAAACAAATTAGAGGTGCCGTCACTCATTTCAATAAAAAAAATATATCGAACAACGTACGAGGAAATCCCTCTGCGCGCCATGCATTTGAAAAGAAATAAATTTTCAAAAATAAAATACAAAGAAGTGCGAATATTCGTGTGTTTTCAAATGCATGACCCGCATGGGATATTGTCGAAGGTCGTTCGAAATAAAAAATGTTGTCTGTTAAAATAAGTGACGGCACCCTTAATTTTTTTAAATATATTCAATCTTCAATATTCAAGGCTTATAGCAAAAATACAAATTTTAATTTTTCGTAATGAGAAGTCAAAACTATAATTGATTGTTTATTTAGAAGTTATAAGCAAATGGAAAAATATAGTTATTAAATTTTTTTTATCTTGAATAGAAATTGCAGTTAATTGTTAACATGTGTACCAAATTTTATAATTTTATGTTGACAACTTTAAGAGGAATAAATTTTTCAATCAAACTTGTCGAACATTTTCATTGCTCAAATAAAGCTAGTAGCAATTGAAATTTTGATAAATCCTTTCAGATAAAATATTCTTTTAGTAAGGTTTTTCCTGCACATTCAACAAATTTAGTTAACACGTATGTCAGGCTGTTCTCCAACTAGAAATTATTTGAAAAAATATCAAAACCCGTTTTACGAAAAACTGGAGTTTCTATAAAAGAATGATATGGTACATATCAATTAATTGTATATAAAGAGTATTCAAATTTAAAAATCTTATTAAATTTTAAATTAAATTCATAAACTTAACGAAATCTTAACTTTTTTTAATTCGAAATTAAAGTTCATATGTACATTAAATCCGGTTAATAATGAAATGGAATATATTTCAAGTAACCCCCTGTGCTAGCTCGACAGGCTATCAATCTTTTAACAAAACTTTGAATAACTTTTTCGCATAATGCTTCGATCGATGATGTTGTCTTTTATGTGTTGATTGCGGATTATCCGCATAAGCTTTACTGTTCAAGAAACCTTATAAGAATAATTGTAATTGTGTTAAATCACATAATCTTGGTGGCCAATTCACGTCTGTTCTTTGAGAATTTATTCGATTATTAAACTTATCTTGGGAAAGATTAAGTGATTTTGTTGCTGTTTGGCATGTTGCATCATCCTGTTGAACAGCGTTGCAATTTTAGCCTTTTTGAGGCTAGATTTAGCCTTTTTAAATTCTATTTAGCCTCGAAAATTTTATCTAGCCTCTAGCCTTTTTTTCAGCTTTTTATTTTTTGGTCTTTTTTATCAAATGGAGTTCCGATACCCCAAAGTCTTAAAAATTTACAACTTTTACGAAACTTTCGCGTTCACAAATTGTCTAACACTATTTTTGGCAGTTTACCATCACTACACGATTATATAGAAAAAAATTTTCCTATTACAGAGTGTGTTCTCCTACATTGGTTTCATAGTTGTCAAAATACAATACAAAATGTAAACGATCGAATTTAGTTGAACAATTTTCACAACGTATTACGATAACATTTTCTATAGTAAAACTCTCCGTAGAATCCGAATAACGTAATGGTTTTTTTCGATTGGCCACAATTTTCCAATTTTTGGTAAAATTGAAAAAAATGCATTGTTGAGAGCACATACTTCACATAAATGCTTGTAAAAACTGTACTTGTCAGCCAATCAATTTTAATTTTTTGTATGTTCTAGAAGAAAGTCAGACAAAAATTTTAAGGTATAAAATGTGCCAAAGGTATCTGCAATATGTCTGTTGTGACCGAAAATAGTTACAACAAATCCCTTTTTTTAAGCAAATTTGAGATTTGAAGGTGATAAAAAGTTAGCGTCCTACCTTATAGAGAATTTCAATACAAAAACTTTAAAATCTATTAAGGAATTTCCAACTTATACTGATTTTTAGAAAAGCTATATCCACAACTTTCCATGAAACTAGATGTGAGCGATATTTATTTTTGATATATTCTTTTTTTAAATTAAAAACCACAAAAGAAAAAGTGGTTAAAAAATTGGCGGCTTAGGCCAAACTTCACATTGAAATAGGGTCAGTATGGTTTATAGATAAAAATTTGAAAAAAATCCCTACATTTTTTTATCCTATTTCGAACCAATTGAGGGAGCATCCCTCATACATACAGTGCCGCTCAAATGCTTTGCAACTGAAATTACTTTTGAAGAAACGTCAAATTAATTCAGTGAAACAATAACTTTGAATTTTATTTTATGTTAGTTTTATTAACTACACTTATTGCTGATTTTTTACCAAAAACAAAAATATTATGAAACACGTGTGGTACTTCGCGAAATAAAACAACCGTCGTATTCAAGCGTAACTTTTATTCTGCCCTTTCGATGTAACAAAAAATGAACTTAACGACTTTGCTAAGGCAATAAAATATATGATAGAAAAGGATAGATATATTTACAAAGAATGATCTAGAAGAGTTGTTCGAAAATTATAACAGTTATCATAGTATTTTAAATAACACTTAGAAAAACTAATAGCAACTTAAGATACACTATAAATAAATTTAAGAATTATTATAATTTGTTTATGGTTGTAAACAGTTGTACAGTTTGTATACATACGAGTAATTATATGTATATGGTGGTAAGAACCCATTTACTACACACGGAGGTTAGAACGGGATGGCCAGGAGTTGCTTCTCGATGAATAGAGTTGGGCCCATTAAGCCAGACTTGGGTATTTTTGAATTACATTTCTTTCAATTACAATTACAAGTAATCATTACTTTTAATTCAAAAAATAAATTAAAAGTAATTGTAATTGAAATTTTTCAATTACATTAATTTCAATTACATGTAATTTAAAATTACAATTACATGCAATTCTAATTACTTTTGTAATTGGATTAGTAATGCATGAAAATGTAATCTTTTAGAAAGCTGTAATCTATTACTCTTGCCAAGTAAATTGAAACGAAAATGTAATTAATCACACATTTTTCAGCAATTACATTTAATAAAATTTGAAAAAATTTTCTTTCAAGCGATAAAATTCACAAAAAAAAATTTTGTTATTGCATACGATTTATATGGGAATGTAAAAGAACTTGAGCTCTAGCCTTTCACCAAGTTTAATGCTTGTTGAACCTGTATAAATGACCTTATTACAGTTTGCTTAAGCTTTTTACCACACTTGATTGAAAAATGGAAAAATATTCAGAATATCCCATGAATTCAAAAATTGCATTGGTTTTCGTATGTCTTGTATACAAAAGTTGCTCGAACACCTACCTTATCAGCTTTATTTTGTCAATTTTAGAAAAAAAAATTTATCAACCATATTTCGCTGAAATTCGCATATTTGAGAATGCGCCTTAAAAGCACTTCCATTATGTGTCACGTCCGTATCGCTTTAAATTGGCTAATATCCTGGAACAGCATGCTCGATCGACCCTGTTATTTTTCCTAAATATAGTCCTCCCCCAGTACTACACAATGAGCCAAGTCTGTAGAAATACCCATATGTGTATCTACGGATATGTATTTATGCATTTGTGTTTGTATATCTTGTAATTGATTACTTGAAAAATAGGAAATTACAGCTAAAAGTAATCCATTTCAAATTTCGTTCAATTACTTTGCTTTTCAATTACATATTTTGGATTACAGTAATTTCAATTGAAAATATTTCAATTACAATTATAAGTAATTGTAATTGAAATATTTTCGAAATTTTCAATTACTATAAATGTAATTGTTATTAAAAAACTTCAATTACAAATTACAAGTAATTGTAATTGCATGAATAATTAATTACCAAATGTAATTGATTACGCACAAGTCTGCATTAAGCGCATACAATAATATAATATTTTTGGTTATAACCATTTACTTGGTGACACATGCCACTTTCTTGGACAATTCGACATGACAATGGTCAAAATCATAGTTTAAGGCTTATAAAATCCTGGCTTGTGGAAAAACATGTTGATATCGTGTCATGGCCGACGCAGTCTCCCAATCTCAACCCGGCTGAACATGTGGATGGTGGTAAAAAGCATAATCGGTAAGAAAATGTTCAAAAGTGGTAATGACCCATTACCTGAGATAGAAAAAGAAAGGAATAAATAAATTTATGAATCAATGTCCAGGAAATGTGATGTAGTCATCAGAAAAAACGGTTTCGGAACCAAATATTAGGTTGGTTATGCATTATTTCTTGGGATTGTGATGAGTTGCACATGTTTTGAGCGCTTGATTTTTCGCTACTTTTGTTTACCTTGAATTTTTGTTGTTGTTAGCTAACGGAATAACATTTTTGTTTTTAGTAAAAAATCAGCAATAAGTGAAGTTAATAAACTAACATAAAATAAATTTCAAAGTTATTGTTTCACTGAAATAATTTGATGTTTCTTCAAAAGTAATTTCAGTTGCAAAGCATTTGAGCGGTACTGTATATACATATATATGTAATATTCGTAACATTTACTATCTGAATCTATTTTTTTTTTCGTTATTTTAAGCGAACTATGAGTTTACATAATAAAAAAAGCACATGTTTATAAAATTTTATTCTAGCTTGTTTTTTCTAGCTTGAAAAATTATTACCCTTTTTTTTAAGGGGGTCTAACCTTTTTTCGAAATAATTGTGGCAACATTGCTGTTGAAACCACAAAAATTTCTACTCATCTCTCGATATCGACCTCAATTCACAGTAATAGCCATTTTGTTTTTCGGAAACATTTGAACCAATTACGCCACCACTACAAAAGTAATTTTTTTTTGGTTTCATTGACTTTTCAAACAATTATCTGAATTTCTTTTCAACCCAAATGCGACAATTTGTTTGTTGACATAACCGCCAATTTCAAAATGAGATTCATCGGTTAAGATAATTTCCTTGAAGAAATTCACATTTTCTTCTCGTTTTTCTATGACCCAATTAACGAATTGAAGACATAATGCGTGGTGAGTTGGCTTTAACTCTTATGTTAACATCTTTTTTTAAGCCTTTACATGAAACTCTTTATTTAAAAAAATGGAACAAAGTTGTTGGTTTGAGATTTAATTGCTATCGACGACGACGCATTATTCATTGGCTCTTCAGCAATACTTGTTCTAACAGCTGCAATATTTTCTCTTGCACGACCACTACGATGATAGATTCTGCTTCAATGATCTTGAACTGAACCAATTTCATCCAATTTATCAATGATAAGTTTAATAGCATGGTTATAGGAGCATTTCCTCTACCGTATTTTGTACGAAACTTTTTTCCAACTCTGAATAACCTTTACCACTTTTAAAATAAGTTTTGATATTGAAACACGTTAGTCACTCATGTAGCGATCCACTTAAACAAACCGGAATGTATTGACTTTATATTTAAAAAAACATAGGAGTTTAGTGCTTGTAGAAACAATGGCGGCAACCTGAAATTTGAACATCCTTTATATATGTTGGTTGTAAAAAAAACTTCGAGCGATTCTAACTTGTTAAGCCTAAATTTGTGTACGGTTTGCAAGTGACCAATATAGTATGTACAATAATTCTTTGCAGCTGTCTGTACTTCTAAAGATATTCTACTTCCATTTGTACTCCTGTTTGCGTTCAAACAAAGCGGAATGAACGTAGATGTAAGCGGACCAAATGCAAACCGCATTCAGAAAAACAATTGTCAGATGAAATGTTAGAAGCTTTGATGCAACATTTTCTAAATGCTGCCAATATCATTATTCTGTCAGTTGTTTAGTGACGCTCTTTTTGCCGCATAATGTAATTTTTGGGTTCGGTATTAGTTGATATTTTATTAAAAATTAAGAAAATGAAAGCGCGGCGTACTAATGCTTTTATGTGTAATACGTGTAATTCCGAATTTAACATTGCAAATTCTGAGAAAACAGCTATTGAAAAGCATTTGCTTATTAAGTAGTAAACACCTAAGTGCATTGAAATCTGCTTCAATTAGTCGTCCAGTGATCGGATATTGATTTATTATCTTCACTTGATCTTACAATGCCACAATATGAAGTCATTTGGACCTATCACGTGATTAAAGCAAAATTACAGTTTTAATTCCAGCAAATGTGTATCAAATATATTTCGAACTTGCTTCGAATTGAGAACATTTTTTTTTAGATATTTCACAGATACATAAATGTACGGCTTTTGCCGTGCAAAAGTCGTTTTTATTCCATTCGTGACCTTTTTTTTTGTTATTTTACTGAAATGTACTGCTTTATGCCGGTCCAAAGTTGGCAGCATTAAGTGTGTATGATGCCTACACGATTAAATTAAATCGTACTATTAAATTGAAATTGCTGTTGAGCAATAACTTGGAAATGTGGTTGGAACTTGTTTTTTTAAGTAATATTACGAGGGTTTTTGTGGTCTTTTTTTTTGTTAATTTGTTTCCTAACCAAGGAGGGGGCGGCATATATGTACGCTACGCCACAGGGATGAGTGTAGGGTTGCCAACACGGACCGATTTCTGACCCGGAGATTCAATATGGGGGGTTGGGTGAAATTCTATTAAAGTCTTTATTTAGGTTTTTTAAAAACATAAGTAAATTGATTTAATACTAGCAAAACCCGGCGTTGCTACGCTTCAACAAATAAGAAAAAGTTATTTTTATTGAAATTTTATCTTAATGCGAGTGGATAAAAATGTTTTTGGATTTTCCATTTGGTGCATAAATGAACAACTGATTTGGTGGGAATCATTGGAATGCGTGAAATCAGCACCTTTGAATGAGTTTAATTTGGATATAGTCCTTTCTTCTATATATGTACCGAGTCTCATTCATCTGCGTCAAAAAGTTGCAGAAATGATAAATCTGGTCTTGCCACTTGCGCTGAATACATTATGAAACCAATTGCTTCTTGATATGGGGCACTTCGCATACGCTCTTCATCTTCTTTGCCTCTTGGGCAAAGCTCTTTAGAAAGTTTTTGATTTATATCTAATGGTGCAGATATTGGCTTGCATTCCTCCATGTTAAACCTTAATAGCTAAATTATGTGCCGCACTACACATCTATGG
The DNA here is from genome assembly GCA_963662105.1 of Meiosimyza platycephala. Classification (NCBI taxonomy): domain Eukaryota; kingdom Metazoa; phylum Arthropoda; class Insecta; order Diptera; family Lauxaniidae; genus Meiosimyza; species Meiosimyza platycephala. The sequence continues at coordinate 60,554,295 of OY759210.1, read as the reverse complement.
ATATAACAGTTTTTGACACAATCAAAAGAGTCAACAATGAAAGATGCTAAGAATTTATCGGTTTATGTTCAGATCCGGGTATTTTGCGGAAGGATTTATCAATTTTCGACCAGGATACATTGATGATAGAGAAAGATATATAGGAAAACAACCAATTGAGATCATTAAAAAAAAAATTGAAAATGTCATTTATCGAATTTTGTTCCGACGCTCCACATATAGATTTACAGTAGATTTCATTGAATTCAACACTTCGTCTTTCTCTCGGTTTTCTTTTTATTGCAACCGCTGTTTTTATCTCCATGCTATATAAACAGAAACAAGGCATTAGTGAATTTTCAAGAAATAAATGGAATATTTTAAAATATTTGCATTTATTACCTAATTTAGTTTTCTCGCTCGATTTAAGATTTTCAATATATTTTGACGTGTTCTATCGAAAACCATCGTCATATTGCGGCCAACTTGTGCATATGTTTATAGTTATATATTTCTTAATTAAACATTATTTAATCGAACTTACAGTCATTAAGCAAAGACCAATATTGTAAATTTTTACTTATTGCTCAATGCTATTTTTCAATAAACATGACAAAGATAACAAATGGAACAATTTCAACCTGGTAATTGCTGACATGTTTCGGCTATTACCAATAGCCTCATCAGACCAGTTTGGTTAATTCTGTACATGAACTCGAACCCCTGACCGTTCATGCATTGCAATTGCATATTTTGCGACGGCCGCTCGAACATTTGAGCTACTGAGGGACTTGCCATGAGGTGTACAGAGTGCGTATATTACATTTATTATCTTTTTGTCATTTTCTCGCTTGTTGCCATAGCCGTTAGACCGTCGGCCTAAAGTCATGCTACGATTTATTTTTCGAAATTGTGGTGTTGCCAGCCACATATTTTTTGAAATTTGGCGTGTTCTCCATATGGTTTAAGAAAGTTGATTTTAGCGACTAATTATTTTATAATTAAACATTATTTAATCGAACTTACAGTCATTAAGCAAAGACCAATATTGTAAATTTTTACTTATTGCTCAATGCTATTTTTCAATAAACATGACAAAGATAACAAATGGAACAATTTCAACCTGGTAATTGCTGACATGTTTCGGCTATTACCAATAGCCTCATCAGACCAGTTTGGTTAATTCTGTACATGGACTCGAACCCCTGACCGTTCATGCATCATTGCAATTGCATATTTTGCGACGGCCGCTCTTACACTTAAGCTACTGAAGGACTTGCCATGAGGTATACATAGTGCGTATATTACATTTGTTTTCTTTTTGTCACTTTCTCGCTTGTTGCCATAGCCGTTAGACCGTCGGCCTAAAGTCATGCTATGATTTATTTTTCGAAATTGTGGTGTTGCCAGCCACATGTTTTTTGAAATTTGACGTGTTCTCCATATGGTTTAAGAAAGTTGATTTTAGCGACTAATTATTTTATAATTAAACATTATTTAATCGAATTTTTATTAATACATATGAAGAGCTGAGATCCAAAACCCGCCAAGTCCATATTTTGCGTAAGGAGGAAAACGCAAAACAGGTATACCACTGAATTTAACTATAGTAGAAACTGATTGATTGATCCATTGAAATAGTTGTCAAAAGCTATTAAAATCCTGATTTTTCATTACATTTTATGACCTGATTTAAAAGGACTATTATATAAAAAAGTTTGGACTTGGCGGGTTTTGAAATTAAAAATCTGGACTCGGCGGGTTTTGAAAGTGAAACCTCGGGACTTAGCGGATTTGAAAAATAATAATAGTTATTTGCATTTATGAAATTCTTTTTTATCTATGAATTTTTAATGAATAATTGGCGGGTTTTGATTTTCAGAAATGTGGACTTAGCGGGTTTTGATAAAAAGAACTTATCAGAAACTAATTATTTTATAATTAAACATTATTTAATCGAATTTTTATTAATACATATGAAGAGCTGAGATCCAAAACCCGCCAAGTCCATATTTTGCGTAAGGAGGAAAACGCAAAACAGGTATACCACTGAATTTAACTATAGTAGAAACTGATTGATTGATCCATTGAAATAGTTGTCAAAAGCTATTAAAATCCTGATTTTTCATTACATTTTATGACCTGATTTAAAAGGACTATTATATAAAAAAGTTTGGACTTGGCGGGTTTTGAAATTAAAAATCTGGACTCGGCGGGTTTTGAAAGTGAAACCTCGGGACTTAGCGGATTTGAAAAATAATAATAGTTATTTGCATTTATGAAATTCTTTTTTATCTATGAATTTTTAATGAATAATTGGCGGGTTTTGATTTTCAGAAATGTGGACTTAGCGGGTTTTGATAAAAAGAACTTATCAGAAACTTTTGCAATCAAAAGTTTGTGAAAGGAAGGCTTGTAGATAAAAGTTTTTTCCATCCCCTCCTACAATATCACACATTTTCATTTTTTGGACTTGGCAGGTTTTGAATCTCAGCTCTTCATATGTGTGTATGTCGGATTTTGTTTCGGAGATACATACATATGGTGAGCCATCGGAAGTTGCTGATATAGCTTTTGTAAAACTGATTATAAGTTTGGGAAGCCCTGAGTGAATACCAAAAATATGTATGTCAAAAAAAATAATTTAATGGCCTGAAATTTTTCTGAAATCTTGACCAATTATTTTACTAACAAAACGTTATTTTTTCAAAAAAATGTGTTAAAAACCTTTACTTTTTTAGCATGACAGGAATGCTTGATTATTTTGCTTTGCTTTTCTTAATTTTACCTATTTTTTTAAGAATATTATTGGTGAAAATTTTAGAAAATTTATCTTATTTCCAAAATTATTGGCTAAGTTTCAAAACTAAGCTTACCAGCCGTAGCGTCTGAATGCAAGTTGTATGACTGCATGCTTGCTATCATTGTTCATTTGCATTTGAGAACGAAGCTTCAAGTATATTTTTATGTAATTTTTTATTCTAAGAATGAATATGTTACCGTTTGATATTAAACCCGGAGAGATTGACTTTTCACCCGGAGACCCGGAAATTATACTCAAAACCTTAAGTGTCCGGGCGAAACCCTGAGTGTTGGCGTCTCTGTCAAACAAAAATATTACTTAAAACGCTATATCTTGGTATGTAAGAAAGATTTTTTTACCTTTTTTAAGTCGGTTATTTTGTAAAATTTCAACGAAATTGGACACAAATTATATCCGCGCCGTTTACATACTTGTGCTAGGAATTTCAAATTTTGTAACAATTATTTTTGTACTCAATTCTTAAACATAGGTAAAAAAGCAAAATAAATCTACAAAATTTCAAAATATATACTCTAATATACACAGCACATAACTTGGAAAAACAGATGACCATGACGATCCTGGTTTCTTTCTGAGATAGAAAACTTTGAATTCGGTACAGAATAGATGCTTATAAATTTTCCAGCGTAATAGGAAACGGACTTTTTAATTTAAAATTCGACTAAACTGAAACTGTTGACTTTAATGTCATTTGCATTCCAAGTGTTCGCCTCAGGCGCCAAAAATGCATGGTACGCCTCTGCACACACATAAATATATATTTTTATAGGAGGGGCATATTTGTACGCATACTAGGGTCTCATTCGAACGCGTATGGCCCCTTAATGCTGTCTGAATGTACCTCTGGCATATATAAATCTTAAAAAATTACCTCTTGTCGAGAGGTATAGAGTCTGCGAAATATCAATTATTAAAACACCATCTTAAGGAAGTTTTCTTCTAATTGACGTAAAAACCTTGTTAAAAAAGTAATATCACTAGTCACAACACAGCCGCTAAATTCGATTATAAAAATTACTCCAGAGTCTCGAAAACAGATTATTTCCAATTATTTCACTCGCTGAATCGCGACTGTAGAAACGACCGGTCCACAAAATGGTGGCTGCTCTGGCTAAACACTCCTATCAAGGCATGTCCATACGCACCTTAGTTTTCTTTTAAAAGCTAATGTATGAACGTGCCCCGTGTACGAAGGGTCCCAATCTTCCCCATCTATCTATCAATCTTCTACCATCTTACAGCACCATATTTTCTGGTGAAATCATAGCAATATCTTCAGCAGTAGACCTAATAAAAAATAGAAATTCAAAATTTGCAGTATGTACTGACTCATTATCGACCTTGGACGCTATAAGCAATTTAGATAACCATGATCTTTATCCTCTTCTAATTAGAAGCATTCTTATAGAAAAAAATCCCAAAATATTTTTAATTTGGACTCCAGATCATGGTCAAATCAAAGGAAACGAATGTACTGATAAAACAGCTAAGATATCTAATACAGTGAAGAACAGCGAAATCCGAACAAACAAAAAATTTAAAAAAAAGGTTTTTACGATCCCGTCAACCTCTTCGTTTTGTAGGTATGGTTTTTTTTTGCAAGTATGGCGTAAGTAGGGCTTTGTTTTAGAGGCAGGACAATATCTAAGTATAAATAGAAGTTATACTTTTAGTTTGTAATCATTCTTGTGTTGTGGTGTTGGAAAATATGCCAAATCATAAAAAAGGAACGAAGCGGATAAACGCGAGATCTTGACGTTTCGAAGCGATACATTAACGAAATTTCAGCTAGAATAGGCTTCAGTAAGTCCTCAGTAGCCGACTTTTTGAAAAAGTATTATAAAACTGTGTCGAACGGAAGGGTCAAGAGCGCGAAAAAAAGACTACAGAAGCTGATGATCGACTTTTAAAAAAGATAAGTCTTAAAAATCGCTTCAATACGTCTGTAGAAATTAGAAAATAGTTTGCTGAAAGTGGTGTAATAAAAATTTCTCCAATGACTGATAAAAATAAAAATGTCTCCAATGAACGAAGGCTCTGTGATGATGGTTTATCTGCTCATCGTCTAGCTAAAAAGCCTTTTTTGACCAATCAAATGCGTCGGAAACGCTTGGATTAGGCAAGCCTTGTGCGTAATCAATTACATTTGGTAATTAATTATTCATGCAATTACAATTACTTGCAATTTGTAATTGAAGTTTTTCAATTACAATTACATTTATAGTAATTGAAAATTTCGAAAATATTTCAATTACAATTACTTATAATTGTAATTGAAATATTTTCAATTGAAATTACTGTAATCCAAAATATGTAATTGAAAAGCAAAGTAATTGAACGAAATTTGAAATGGATTACTTTTAGCTGTAATTTCCTATTTTTCAAGTAATCAATTACAAGATGTACAAACACAAATGCATAAATACATATCCGTAGATACACATATGGGTATTTCTACAGACTTGGCTCATTGTGTAGTACTGGGGGAGGACTATATTTAGGAAAAATAACAGGGTCGATCGAGCATGCTGTTCCAGGATATTAGCCAATTTAAAGCGATACGGACGTGACACATAATGGAAATGCTTTTGATGCGCATTCTCAAATATGCGAATTTCAGCGAAATATGGTTGATAAATTTTTTTTTCTAAAATTGGCAAAATAAAGCTGAATAAGGTAGGTGTTTGAGCAACTTTTGTATATAAGACACACGAAAACCAATGCAATTTTTGAATTCATGGGATATTCTGAATATTTTTCCATTTTTCAATGAAGTGTGGTGAAAAGCTTAAGCAAACTGTAATAAGGTCATTTATACAGGTTCAACAAGCACTAAACTTGGTGAAAGGCTAGAGCTCAAGTTCTTTTACATTCCCATATAAATCATATGCAATAACAAAATTTTTTTTTGTGAATTTTATCGCTTGAAAGAAAATTTTTTCAAATTTTAATAAATGTAATTGCTGAAAAATGTGTGATTAATTACATTTTCGTTTCAATTTACTTGGCAAGAGTAATAGATTACAGCTTTCTAAAAGATTACATTTTCATGCATTACTAATCCAATTACAAATGTAATTAGAATTGCATGTAATTGTAATTTTAAATTACATGTAATTGAAATTAATGTAATTGAAAAATTTCAATTACAATTACTTTTAATTTATTTTTTGAATTAAAAGTAATGATTACTTGTAATTGTAATTGAAAGAAATGTAATTCAAAAATACCCAAGTCTGGATTAGGCCTACCAGCACAAAATGTGGAGTGTATCCGATTAGCAGAATGTGATCTTCTCAGATGAATCAAAGTTCAACATATTCGGCTCCGATGGAATGCTGGATGTTGTCGTCGTTACTTTGGCTTCCCGTTGGGAGCCATTCTGTTGCGTTACCTTGTATTACTACAAGTTTCCGGACATTACCAGATCGCACAGATGTTACTGCGATCTGGCAATGACCTGGGGTGCGTGATGGAAATGCACTCAGTTTAGTTCTCTGACAGTGCTGGTACACTTGCGGATAGCGAGGCTTTAGCTCGACGGATGTCGTGGTTCTTGACAGGAAAACTAAACTCTTTGTAATGACAGACAAAAAAAATTGTACCAGACTTACGGAATCTTCATAAACTATACGACGTTACTTACTTTCGATCTTTAAACAAATGAACTAACCATTTACTTCGGCACAAAGAAAACTCACCTCTCTCCCTCTCTCTTTCCAATCTCACTTCCCCCTCGTTCACATTCGGCACTAGTGAATCATGGTGTTCTCTTGATGGACCGATGTATGATGTTGGGCATCGGCCTTGGGCTGCCCACCCTCGGCTGGTTCATACCAGCTGTCCTTGGTGACCTCGTGCCCGATTCTAAGGTCACCCCTATTACGTTGAATTACCTACCTCTCCGCTACCTACACCTTCAAGTCTGAATTTAAACCTCCATATTTTTTTTCTATTGATTTACTTCAATTTTCTTTTATTTAATTTCCACTTAAGGCTACTAACAAATTTTCTTATTTTTTTTTTTTTAATTAACAATTACTTCCTATACATCCTGAATTCATTTACTTAAGTAAAAATTGAACATATTTAAAGGCCAGATTCTATTACTGCCTATTCTTTTTTTTATATATATATATATTTTTATTTAAAAAGGTTCACTTACCGCATCAAAATTTTCCCTACTGGGTGTCGTTTTCAGTTTTTTTTTTTTTACATTCATTAAAATGATATACCTATCCCTATACAGAACTTGGTACCAGATTCAGCAAGGTGAGGGTGTGGGTCAGAGGGCAATTTAAGCTAATTTGCCTCAAAACAAAAATAATATCAATTAACTTCCGCGGCCGAAACGTTGCGGGTAAATAAACCTGCACAGGTGGACTTTTCATTAAACCTCAATATTTCCAATATCTCATTCACAGTTTTAATTGATATGAATTTTCTTTACAACTTATGAAACAAAAAAATTAAATCGGATGGTTATATTTGTATATACAACTATTATCAAAACAAATTCGATTAAATTTACAATGTTTATATGCTGAGCAGTTTACGTTAAAAAAAACTTCTGATTCAAATTATGAGTTTACTATGACTTTACTGCCAGCCGCACTGATCCTTAATTGAAATTTTATTTTTAATCAGGCCAAACCTACGTAGTGCAATCTCATTTAAATTACCAAAAATGGCGTCCACAAAAATAAAGACTTTGGTTATAACTAAAAGAAAAACCAGATACGAGCTACATAAAATAACCGTGTGCGTTAAAACTTCGTATGAGATGATCGCAGGCCTATACCGAGTAAAAATACAATTTGTAATTTTAGATCGATATGCACAAATCCGTATTAAAATTTTCATAAAAAAAAATAAAAAAAGGTTGCTATCTCGTTACTTGTTATACAATAAGTCTACTATATGAGGTTACTATATACTTCTTACTATGTATACTACAAAAAAAAATATAATTCGAATCAAATCGGAAATTCTACCTGCACTCCCTTACAGAAGTGTCGCTGCACCATCCGTTGCACTTCTCTCTTGTTGTATGGGGGATGCTGTTGAGGATGTGATGGTTGTGTCGGTTGCCCATCTACCGGAATAAATTGTTGTGGATCATGTTGTACCCGCCGGTGCTGTTGTTGATGAATCTTGTGTTGCGGCTGTTGCTTTTGCAAACCAATGGTTGCTGTGAATCGGTGTGTGCTGAATAGCGAGGCGTGAGACTTGCTGGAGACTGATTGTTGGATGTCGTAATTTTTGCTGATGAATTATGATCAAGGGTGGATTTCCTTAATTGCACTTATGATCTACGGTGGATGCGTCGTAGATCTTTACTTTAAATGTTAATTAGGTTCTTGCTTTTTAGGTATCCTTTTTTTTACTTTGAACCTTTCCACTTAGCACCTTCACCACTAGTTTTTTTTTATTTTAATTTTATAATATAAATTTCCTTTTCTTATTTCAACCCGTTTCTTTTTCTTTGTTCGTAAAAATCTTTTTTTTTGTTCTTAAAAATCTTTTTCTTTTTACATCTATAACCGCGCCACCGTTCACTTCTTCGCACTCCAATCTCCAGACCAAAAATCAGCCCACCGCCTTTTTCACCGCCCCTTTTATGCTTTCTTTTTCCCGCGGCCATTCTACCGCTAGCAACAAAAAAAAATATCGCCCCACAATTACATAAGTTTTAATTTATTTTTCTTGCCTGCCGCCGTTCAGACATCACCACGTTCTTTAAACTTTTCTCTTCAGCAATAATGTTAGCCAACCTTAGTTGGTTGTACAACAAGCAACGTCGAAACGTTCTATTGGCCAACCTTAGTTGTGCAACGCCATCGCCCAACTTCGGTCTGAGTGCACACGACAAACCCAGTGATCTTGAGAAGCATCATTGCTCGAGAGATAAATGGGAAAACAGTGATACTAACCCGATGATCGATCCACCACAACATCGTATGTGTTTTGTAGCTTTAGTCATCTTTGTTATCCTCACCCCATTTTCCGCGAGTGTGAGAGCATCACTCCGTGCAACGAATCAGCGCAGCGCACTGAAAAGAAAGAAGTATCTAGGCAATGGCCCTTGTTTTGATGACTTAATTGAATTTAGAAAAATATTTATGAATCAGAATCAAACTTAAAAACACTGTTAATGTACTTTACCAAAAGCAAAATCTGTTATTGACATGTGCGAACCGAAATGTGAAACTCACAATGTGAAGTACAACTATCAATCACTTCGCGAAATCTCAACCTTTGAGACACAGCACAGAAATAATTAAATTGCCGTGCTTGTGTGGTTACGGTCTAAAACTGAAAAGTGCGGAGTGAGAGGTTCAATACTGACCATTCCGAAATTTTCATTTTAGGGTCAATCGACAGCTTTACCTCCACTTTCAAATTATGTGTTGATTATATTTCAGTCACGATGCCACCTGCTTCTAACGTACCCACTGAACGACTATGGACTTTACAAATTATTCAAAAACAAATTTAATCATATATATATTTTCTCTATTCCCCTCGATTTGGCGAATCCATCGCAGCGACATTCCGAACATCATTGCTGAATGCTGTCTCGCCGCGATGTCTCCGCCAACCCGCGGGAAAAAACCCCAAAACAAAATTTGATTATATAAAAAAAAAACCCTTTTATTTCTGATATCTAATGTTTTTCCCCGATCACTCTTCTAGGAACTATACTCTTGGTCATTTCTTTCCCTATTGTTTTAGATCTTTGGCGTGGAAAATGCCAATCGACTTGCCATTTAGATCTTCCACCTCATACAAGCAGTTTCCAACAGCTTTGACTATTCTACATTTTAAAAATTTCTTTGAAAGCTTGGCACTAATTTTTTTGGATAAATCGCTTAATTGAAAATTTCGTCGATACACTTCTTGTCCGGGCAAGAATTTAATTTTGCGACACCGCATATTATAGCTTTTTGCGTGTTTTTTGTAACTTTGGTGCAGATGTTTTCGGACAGCATTCCGAATTAAGTCTTGCTTCACAGGTTTTGGTATGACCATTGTTTCGGGATCGTTAAGGATACCTAATTTCCTAGACAATTTATAAGTGCTAGCATGGGTTATCATGTTAGTCCCAAATAGTGCAAAGTAAGGAGTCATTCCTATAGAGGAGTGGACGGAGGATCATAACGCACATTCGATTTCCGATAAATGTTTGTCCCAATGGCTTTGATCTTTGTCCAAGTATGAACGGATGGCAGCGAGAATCGATTGATTTACCCGCTCCGAAGCATTTGCCTGGGGAGCATAATTAGCTGTGCGAATATGTTTTATCCCGAATGTATCGATCATTTCCGCAAATTCTTTCCCTGCAAATTGCGCACCATTGTCAGACATGATAATTTCAGGAGTACCAAATTTGTGAAAGACTTCCGAAATCAGAAAGTGTATAACATTTTTGGCCGTTGCTTTTGTCATTGCCTTCAGAAAAGTAAATTTGGTGAAATAGTCTAAAACTATGAATATATATGTATTTTTCTTGGTTGACCTAACGTATGGTCCTAAAAAGTCAAGGTAAATTTTTTGAAAAGGTCGTTCGACCTGTGACTCTTGACCTATTGGTGGTCTTAAAATTTTAATTGCTGGCTTACATTCTTTGCAAACTTGACAACTGTTTACAAAAGTTCGAGTTTGAATGTTCATATTAGGCCAATAAAAGTATTCTTTTATCCGTTTTAAAGTTTTGGTAAACCCACCGTGAGCCACCTCAGGAGGCTGATGAGCGTTTTCAATGATAGAGTGTGTCAGCGGAGCTGGCACCCATAATTTCCACGCAAAATCTTCACCCTCAGGAGTTCCATCATAGAACATTGTTCGCTTATAAGCGAAATTCTCGACGACTTTCAAATCGGGTAACTGTGTGTGGTTTTCTTCAATTATATTTAGCAAATCTTTATATTCCTCGCTTCTGAACTCCGGTGACTCGAGGTCGATCAAGGACTTGACATGGCAGCTGATTTCATCCATATCGTAGCGAGACAACGTATCTGGAACGATGTTCTTTGCTCCTTTCCGATGCAATATTTCGAAGCTGAAACCTTGGAGATACAAACTCCAGCGTGCGAGCCGACTAGTCAGATCTTTATGTGACATAAGCCACTTGAGACTTGAATGGTCAGTTATAACGCTGAAAGGCATCAGCTCAATATAAGCGCGGAACTTCGTAATCGCCACAACCACCGCCAAGCATTCACGCTCGGTCACCGAATAATTCTTCTGCGCTGGAGTAAGTTTCTGCGAGTAGTAAGCTATGGGATGTTCTCCCTCTTCATCATCTTTCTGAAATACCACACCACCGATACCGATATTGGAAGCGTCGCATTGGACATAAAAATGTTTTACAAAATCTGGGTGAGAGAGCACGGGACTTGAAATCAGGGCCAGTTTTAGTTTTTCAAAAGCTGCCTTCGCCTCTTCATTAAAATTAAATTGTTTGGACTTTTTAAGAGTATCAAAGATAGGAGCTGCAATCGCTGCGTAATCTTTGATGAACCGACGATACCATCCGGTGGCTCCCATAAAACTTCGGACTTGTTTTGGAGTTTTGGGATAAGTGTATTTCTCAATTGCCTGCACCTTTTCGGGATCAGGACGCAATTTTCCTTCACCAATTATGTAGCCCAGGTACCTCAACTCTCGACAGCAGAACTTTGACTTGGCCACATTTATGGTTAAATTTGCAGTATTTGGCAGTTTAGCTACTAGCTCTAATTTTTGAAATGACTTTGGAAATCGGATGCAACAACTAGCAAATCGTCCAGATATATAAAGACGCTTTCACGGAGATCGGCAGGCACCACCTTGTCCATCAGCCGACACAACCTTTGGGCCGCATTACACAATCCGAAGGGCATGACGGTAAACTGAAAGAGCGTAAATGCTGTCTTTTCCCTGCTACTTGTGGCCAGCGGGATCTGCCAAAAAGCATCTTTCAGATCTACGCTCGAGATGTAGTGCGTATCCCCCAGTCGACTGAGCAGTCCCTCGATGTGCGGGAGCGGATAGGCGTCTTTCACTGTGAGTGCATTGAGTTTACGAGCGTCCAGGCACAATCGACATTTTCCGCCTTTGCGAACAAAAGCCGGCGAGACAGGATAATGTTTGTCCTTGATGGGCACCGCATCTCCAGTGTCTATGTGATGCTCTTCCAATGGAGTCTTGCCCAGACCCCTCTTCATGAAACATGGAAATTTAGCTATAACTGAATCAAGTTGCCGTTGTTGTTCCGATGTCAAAGTATGCATTTTGGGTAACCTTGAACTTTGGAAGTCTTCATCTAAAGTAATATTATTCGTTGTTATACTGTCGATGTTGAGTGACAAAAGGTTAAACATTTTGATAAAATCAACTCCTAGAAATAATTCGCGTTTCAAGGATGGTACTAAATAGAAAACAATTTCTCGATGTTTACCATTAAATTCAAATTTAACTTTTACGCGGCCGAGAATAGCATGGGATCGACCATCTGCGGTTTTAATTGGCACATTAATCTTCTCAATACATTCAACACAATTTTTCCCTAAGCATGAAACTGTTGCGCCACTGTCAATCAACCCCTCAATAATATGATCATAAATTTTGAGTTTCGCATAAAACCGAGTGTCATCGCCTTCATACAACTCCGCACTTGCAATTTCATTTCTTTTAATCTTTCTTAATGTATACCTATTTCTCGTCTTTTCAATTCTTGTAGGTTTTTCTGAAAATATTCTATTCCTAGCGTTTTCATATTCTCTTAGTCTAATATGAAATGGTTTAATATCCTTAGTTCTATATTCTTTTAAATTCAGTATTTCAGTTTCCTTATCTCTTTCTAAAATCTTAAAAGTATTTTCTGTTAAATTTTGTTGGTTTTCAGTCTGAGTCGCTTGGGTTTTTAGTTCGTGTTTGTTTGAGTCGAACGCGAGTCCAACCCTACCTTCGTCGCGTTCGTCATGCGGTTTCCCTGACGCTTCGGGCACTTCGGTGTTACAACATTGTCTCATCCACACTTGAAGCAAAAGATTCTTCTTGCCGTGGACGGGCATTCAACAAAGTTATGTCCATGCTGTCTGCAATTCCAGCATTGGATGCTACGTGTGGCTGCGATTGCGTCTATTTCAAAATCTGGATCTGGAACGGTTTCAGCATATTCCAACTCATGGACTTGCGCTGGCCGTGGAACATACATGCGCTGTGGTGGTTGGTAAATTTGTCTTTGGTAGTTCAGATGTGCCTCAGCTTTTTTGCTCATTTTACTAAGTTCAGTGAGGTCATTTATGCGCATAGCGAACAGTAATTGCGACATCTCCTTTCTTAGGTTGCTTCTCATTATGTCCACCAGATCTTGTTCGGCCATTGGGTTTCGCTGTTGATTCCTGAGTGACAACACCGACTGATAAAAATCATCAAACGACTCGTCTCTGTGTTGTCGACGATCCATTATTTGGCGCTGAATGTCAAAGTCACTTTCGTGTCGCTTAAACTGCGATAATAACGCTTCACGCAGAGGATACCAATTCGTTATTTGGTTTAGGCGTCGATAGTTCCAAAACCATTGCGCTGCACTTCCAGTTAATAAACTATGAAAATTTCGAATCACTTCGGCCCATGGATACCGGTAGTCGTCACACAACGTTTCTACCCGGAACACAAATTCGTCCACGCTAATTGATTTCGAGGTTCGATCGAACTTGAATCCCCATTTGTCTAGTTCAACTCGTCGCTGCGGCTCTGGCGGCGTGTGCGTGTGTGGAAATCCAAAATTTTGTTGTGGTATAAACGGCTCATAGTGTGTATTTCGAATGTGATTCGACTGGTAATTTGGTTGGAAGGAATGCCTCGGCTGTGGTACGCTGTTAGTTTGTTGCCTTTGCTCTACGTTCATCACATATGGTTGCTGGACAGATGGAGGCCTTGTCAAATTTTCAGGTTGTTGAGTGTTTGATTGAAGCTGTTGAGTCGCCGGTTGTGAACGCGCACCCCCTTGAGTCGTTTGTTGTACTGGTGGTTGTTCTTCTGCAAATCCATGAAAATCCTGCGAAATTGTCGATGGTGGTGGCGGTGGTGGTTGAACGTTTTCTGTTGATGGTACGCTCGTTGAACGTTGTGAGGTTAATGATTGCAGGCTTTCTGCAATTAGCTCAGGCACCAATACGCGCAAGCGATCTTCCACATTACGCATCATTTCAATTTGAGCTAATCCCACTGTCGACTTCACGTAATCGCGTACATTGGTATCATGCGTTGTTGTTTGTTGCTGACTCGGTCCTCTCCCAGGCCACCACGATTTTTGAACTTTTTGCGGCTTCGCTTGTTGTTGTTGTTGGAACAGTCTGCGTACATCCATGGCTGTATTGCTATTAAACTCTGGAGACGTTAGGGTGCTGTCATTGGAAAGATGCTCGTGCGCTGTAGTTATATTAGCTGTTGTTATTAGTTGCAAATTTATTGTTGTTGTAATTGGTCGGTTGGATGTTGCTATTGAAGTTCTTGGTATAGTCCCTGTGGAGGTGGTCGAAGTCAAAGTAGGCGTCGAGGTCACTCCCCCTGTAGGGTTTTCATTGTCTAAATTAGGCGTACTCATTTTTTGTTGGTGTCTGGTAATAACCATAATAATAGGTAAGTAAATAAATCTATATATGTATTTGCTGTCAAAAAAAACGAAAAGTTTTTTCAAACGTTTCTAGGACGGATTTGTTGGTGCTGTGCCTTGTGGTGCAGAATAGCGGAGCGGTAGTGTAACGTAAAAAAAATATCAAAAGAACCCGTATTTTAGCGTATGTTAAACGCTTAAGTTTTCACCTTTATTTTTGTTCAATACTGTATGCCAGAATGGAATTTGAAATATTTAATAAAAAAAACTCATGCACCCCTGCGCCACCCACGACCATGAACATTAATGTTTGTTGCTGAAAAAAAACAATCTTAAATTTTACTTCCTTCGAAAAAAATTTTTTTTTTTTTTTTGTTTCCACCGGCCGTCTTGAGTAGGATCATTAAGTCCTGCCCATTCGGGTCGGTGTAAGAAAACAGCCACTGTGGGTCAGACGCTGACCAAGAAGCCGCCCAATCTGGGTACAGACGCTTCTTGGATTCGCTAGGATACGCGGGGTCGCTAGTCCCGTCATCTTAAAACAAGATGTCCCTGCGGTCAAAATTCAAAATTTGATTGCCAATTGCTGGCAGTACTTATTTTAAAGCTTATTTAGTGTAAGGCACATGACTACAAGTAAATGAAATTAAATTATTTAAACTATCAATTGCTTTTTGAAAGAACTTTCCTTTTTTCTAGTTTTAACAAATAACTGTCAATTTCGGTTGAGGAACCACTATTCGTGTCGGCGTTACTGCCGTTGATTTTACTTTCGGTTTCAGGAGCAAGCCAGAGCTTACTTGACCGGTAGCGTAATAAATGGTACTTGTTTTCATGGCTACCTACAATTTGCAACAACTAACTGGTAGCGTTCTCATTTGCCGAAGAATGTCATCCTTATGCTATGAGAGTGCATCTTCGACGCAACCTTTATTTAATTTATCACTTATGCATGTAAGCTTTGCCCCCCTTTTTTTTCAAAAAAAAAAAATTGTTAGAAATTCCCTATAACCTCATATGTATTTTACTTAAAACTGGCCTTAATCCTGGTTCTGCAAAATTTTCGTTTACTGAAATTTCCTTTTTGAAAGAAATTAGAATCCTGCTTTATAGTGTAATCCAAATAGTACTTGGTATAAAGGAGTTGAGGGAGTTTCCAAAGAAACATAAAAGTAAGTAGCTCTAAGCTTCGGATGTAATGGCTTGTTGTAATCTTTCCGAACACATATCGTGACTTATATATCTCGTAATAAATAAAGGTGTGAGAAGAAAAAGTTGAGTAGAAGAAAAACAGCAATTATGTCGATTTAAGGAATTTTTATCAAGTAAATGTTTTCCAACCTATAAGAAGTTTCGCTATCGATTTTTTTTTCTTCTTTTTCGGATCACCCCAGTCGTATGATAGCCAAGGCGTGCAGCTTCAGACAATCAAGAGCGATCAAAGCGACAAAAAACCTATCCTTTCGACAAAAAAAATAACTAAAGACTAGAATCTCTATGTCGTTGAACTTCCATTTCAACAATGCTTCTACCACCCTTCGATACTGGCAGTATATATTCAAACAGGCCACTTGCTTGCTACTATTTCCAGTAAAAATTCAACAGTCTACCTTATTTCCATGATGATTATCCCTAAACAAAAAAAACTACTGTTCAAATTCTGTAAACGGGCCTAATCTTGTTCAATTTTGAGCGCGTCATCTAATTCTAGTACGGAAATAATACTAGGTTTCCAGCTTGCTGCTTTGCAAGCCGGAACTATTAAAGTTTTCACCCTGCTACTGAAATTAAAAGCTAGCTGAAAGGACTAAACCCACTTCATCATTTAAGCTACTGTATTGAATTATTTTCTTTTTTCTGCTTTATTAGGAAACAACAAATTTTGATTAAGCTGCAGGTATTTCTGTCAGTGCACGTTTTCATTTTCAGCCTCTTATTTGGTTCCTATTCTAACTCCCACGCGAAGTTTTATATTAAATATATGAATATTATGCTACACCTATATTTAGCACTGGAAATCTTTATGTTTTATGCTCGAATATTAATGCATTCCGTTTCTGACATTCTCGTATGGTTTCTGACATGTCTTTACTTTACTTTAGACTCACTTGATTTATATCCCGTTGAAACTTTGCGATTGAAAATAAAGACCATAAAACAATTTTTTTCCAGTTCACCCCTTACTGTATCCAATTTACAACTGCATTGGAAACTTGCAGGCACGGTGAAGGAAACCTGAATTCACTGCCCTCGAATTAAATTGTCATCGAGTTTCGAATCCATACATCATGCACTCTTATTTGCCTTAGCATCAAAATACCGAATCGACATTTGAATTAGCGCGCGCTGTGCATGATAATTAAACTGCATTACTATCGGCCTTGAACCTTCAATTGAAAATACAATTACTTTAAAATAATCATTAAACGATGTGATTAAATGGACCTTTATATGTCAAGGTTTTCACCGACAAAGAATTTCACCAGGCAAATTCATCCACTTTTCACCCTGTTAAAAGTAGTCAAACTGGGTTTCGTCAACCTTTGCTAATACTAATACGATCGACATGCTACATACAGCATCAAAATTACCACATACCCAATGGGAAATATGTCAGGGATGCAATTCAATCACGCATATGTAATGCAGGCTTGCTATTAATTTTCTTGCGTGTTATATTTTTTCCGTTTTTATAACCCACAATTGAACCGATCAAAAATTATAAGAAAACAAGTTTTGCTAACGTTTTCCGTCATATCTTACTCGCTGAGAGCGGAAACCATTTTACACAAGGTTATTGCGCCGAATTATTATTATTCAAAAAAAATATTTTTTTTCTTTTTTTTTTTTTTTGAAATTCGAAAATTTCTGTTACACTTATTTCGTGTAGTACAATTTTCGGACACATGTTTAGCAGTAGCACCGAAATTTGAATATGAATAGCGAAGAAAGTACTCCTATCAAAAACAAAAAGTATTGAAATTCAAATCGAAAAATTGTAAGTGATGACGTTTTTTCAAGAGTTACTACTCTTGAATCAAACGTATTCACGTACTTCAAACAAAAAACACCAATATTAACTTTCTTTATCAGAAGGAATTATTTTTCAAAGCTTAGCAGCTTAATAATATCTGCTCCAAAAATTTTGGCTCAGATTTACCACAGTAATAAATAAAAATGTTTCCCTCCCGCAACTTTCCATTGGCTCGTGTCAATTTTACTAAACTCGAAATAACGTTCATGGTCAAAATCAACGCACAAATGCTTATACTAAGACTGACGAGAGAGAAAAGAAAGCCATCTATTTTCCGAAGTAAGCAAATGAAATTGAAAAAAAATATTTAATGTAATCACCCTACACTGATACAGGTCGCTACTGGTGTCATGTATCATGTACTTAATTTCCACCAGGACTTACCCTTACTGTTGTAAGGTAAAGAAAAAAACTTTACTGAAACTATTTAAGGAATTCAACTTTCGTTGCCGTGTCGCAATTGGAATCAAACTCGAAGGTTTTTATGATCCAGGACTTACACCGTTGTAGGAAGTTAAATTTTTAAAAAAAACTTGTCGTTTAACAAAAACAAGTGAAATTCCTTTTTGTGAACGTCGCAACGGCAGTCGTAGTACACAGACCTGTACGCTGACGGACTTACGTTCACTATAAAGTCACTTCACAAATTCTTAGAGGAAAATGTTATTTTTGTAGGAACTCAAAAATTTGAGCCCCCTTAGTTGAGCGCCATGCTGTCGTCGTTACTTTGGCTTCCCGTTGGGAGCCATTCTGTTGCGTTACCTTGTATTACTACAAGTTTCCGGACATTACCAGATCGCACAGATGTTACTGCGATCTGGCAATGACCTGGGGTGCGTGATGGAAATGCACCCAGTTTAGTTCTCTGACAGTGCTGGTACACTTGCGGATAGCGCGGCTTTAGCTCGCCGGATGTCGTGGTTCTTGACAGGAAAACTAAACTCTTTGTAATGACAGACAAAAAAAATTGTACCAGACTTACCGAATCTTCATAAACTATACGACGTTACTTACTTTCGATCTTTAAACAAATGAACTAACCATTTACTTCGGCACAAAGAAAACTCACCTCTCTCCCTCTCTCTTTCCAATCTCACTTCCCCCTCGTTTACATTCGGCACTAGTGAATCATGGTGTTCTCTTGATGGACCGATGTATGATGTTGGGCATCGGCCTTGGGCTGCCCACCCGCGGCTGGTTCATACCAGCTGTCCTTGGTGACCTCGTGCCCGATTCTAAGGTCACCCCTATTACGTTGAATTACCTACCTCTCCGCTGCCTACACCTTCAAGTCTGAATTTAAACCTCCATATTTTTTTTCTATTGATTTACTTCAATTTTCTTTTATTTAATTTCCACTTAAGGCTACTAACAAATTTTCTTATTTTTTTTTTTTTAATTAACAATTACTTCCTATCCATCCTGCATTCATTTACTTAAGTAAAAATTGAACATATTTAAAGGCCAGATTCTATTACTGCCTATTATTTTTTTATATATATATATATATTTTTATTTAAAAAGGTTCACTTACCGCATCAAAATTTTCCCTACTGGGTGTCGTTTTCAGTTTTTTTTTTTTACATTCATTAAAATGATATACCTATCTCTATACAGAACTTGGTACCAGATTCAGCAAGGTGAGGGTGTGGGTCAGAGGGCGATTTAAGCTAATTTGCCTCAAAACAAAAATAATATCAATTAACTTCCGCGGCCGAAACGTTGCGGGTAAATAAACCTGCACAGGTGGACTTTTCATTAAACCTCAATATTTCCAATATCTCATTCACAGTTTTAATTGATATGAATTTTCTTTACAACTTATGAAACAAAAAAATTAAATCGGATGGTTATATTTGTATATACAACTATTATCAAAACAAATTCGATTAAATTTACAATGTTTATATGCTGAGCAGTTTACGTTAAAAAAAACCTCTGATTCAAATTATGAGTTTACTATGACTTTACTGCCAGCCGCACTGATCCTTAATTGAAATTTTATTTTTAATCAGGCCAAACCTACGTAGTGCAATCTCATTTAAATTACCAAAAATGGCGTCCACAAAAATAAAGACTTTGGTTATAACTAAAAGAAAAACCAGATACGAGCTACATAAAATAACCGTGTGCGTTAAAACTTCGTATGAGATGACCGCAGGCCTATACCGAGTAAAAATACAATTTGTAATTTTAGATCGATATGCACAAATCCGTATTAAAATTTTCATAAAAAAAATAAAAAAAGGTTGCTATCTCGTTACTTGTTATACAATAAGTCTACTATATGAGGTTACTATATACTTCTTACTATGTATACTACAAAAAAAAATATAATTCGAATCAAATCGGAAATTCTACCTGCACTCCCTTACAGAAGTGTCGCTGCACCATCCGTTGCACTTCTCTCTTGTTGTATGGGGGATGCTGTTGAGGATGTGATGGTTGTGTCGGTTGCCCATCTACCGGAATAAATTGTTGTGGATCATGTTGTACCCGCCGGTGCTGTTGTTGATGAATCTTGTGTTGCGGCTGTTGCTTTTGCAAACCAATGGTTGCTGTGAATCGGTGTGTGCTGAATAGCGTGGCGTGAGACTTGGTGGAGACTGATTGTTGGATGTCGTAATTTTTGCTGATGAATTATGATTAAGGGTGGACTTCCTTAATTGCACTTATGATCTACGGTGGATGCGTCGTAGATCTTTACTTTAAATGTTAATTAGGTTCTTGCTTTTTAGGTATCCTTTTTTTTACTTTGAACCTTTCCACTTAGCACCTTCACCACTAATTTTTTTTTATTTTAGTTTTATAATATAAGGGCATAGAACCCGACGTGGAACATAATGAAATGAAAGAAGCTCTTACTCATGCCGGATTTAATCCTAAATCAATTTTCAACATAAGGAACAAAAATAAAGTCCCACAGCCGCTTTTTCGTGTAGAACTTGAACCAGATTCCCGAAAATTGCAAAAAAATGAGGTACATCCTATTTATAATTTGCGCTACCTAATAAATCGCAGAATATCCGTTGAGGAACCCCATAAGAGAATGGGACCTGTGCAGTGCACAAACTGCCAGGAGTTTGGCCACACCAAATCATATTGTACTCTTCGTACAATTTGTGTTGCTTGTGGCGACTTTCACTCTTCGTCCGCATGTTCTACCGACAAAAAAGACGCTAATACAAAAAAATGCAATAACTGCGACGGAAACCATACAGCTAAGTACAGGGGGTGCCCAGTATACGCTGAATTAAAAAACAAAATGCGCTTACGTAGGGAAATAGTTCGAAGTCCACCTACCCAAGTCATGCAGACTTTTACCAATAGCATTGTACCTACCAACTTGCCCAATATATCGGCCCAGACCTATGCTAACGTGCTTAAATCTAGCCAGGATAAACCTGCAAATACCACAAGTAACCCTCAAAATTTTGAAACCATGCTTATGACGCTCACTCAGTTCATGACAACAATGCAGACAATGATGCACGAAATGATGAACAATCAAAATCAACTTATGAAAGTTTTGATTGGAAACAAATGAACACCCTTAAAATCCGTCATTGGAATGCGAACGGCGTAAGCCAACACAAATTAGAAATTAAAAACTTTCTTTACAACAACGAAATTGATATTTTACTTATTTCTGAAACACATCTTACCCTAATGCACAATTTTAAAATTGAAGGGTATAGATTCCACAAAACCTGTCACCCTGATGGCAAAGCGCGTGGAGGTACAGGTATACTCATTATGACCCGTATAAAGCACTACGCATTTGAGCAGTATGAGAGGGACTACCTACAAGCTACTTCAATTTGCATAGAATGTTGGAACGATAAAGTAACAGTTTCAGCTGTATATTGTCCTCCAAGATATAAGATCACGACAACCCAGTTCGACCGTTTTTTTAATACACTATGATCAAAATTCATAGCTGCAGGTGATTATAATGCGAAGCATAATCACTGAGGCTCTCGACTTGTCAACCCAAAAGGCAAAGCACTACGGCTTTCATTAACCAATCGCCGCAATGGGCTTGATTATATATCCTGGTCAGCCAACTTATTGGCCGTCAGACCCTCAAAAGATTCCTGATCTTATGGACTTTGCAATTACAAAAGGAATTAATAAGAGGCAAATTTCAGCAGATTCATGTTTTGACTTGAGCTCTGACCATTCCCCTGTAATTATGAATCTGCATAAATGTGTAGAGCTGCTGCAGTCACCCAATGGGCTTACAACAAATAAAACAAATTGGCTCAAATACAATCAAATACAAATACAAATATGTCAGTAGCCATCTTTCTGATAATGTAAGCCTTAAAGATTCCGAGGAGCTGGAATAGGCCATACAGCTATTTAACAGCATGTTAGTATCAGCTGCTCTTCATGCAACTCCTGTGCACTCAGTAACAACCCATAAAAGGCAACACCTTAACTCTTCTCACATAGAACGTTTAGTGATGGAAAAAAGACGACTCAGGCGTCAATGGCAAGAGGTTAGGTCACCCACACTTAAACATAAATTAACACTAGCCAAAATTGAATTAAGAAAGGCTCTACGAGAAGAGTCTGAAAGAGGTATAGACACATATATTAAAAAGCTGAGCCCTTTACAGTCATCCAACTACTCCTTATGGAAGGCCATCAGGGGTATGAAAAAACCCACTGACTTAGATTCCCCTATAAGACTAAGCAATGGTCACTGGGCTAGAAGCAATGAAGAAAAAGGCCAAGCTTTTGCTCACCACCTTAAGCATGTATTTCAGCCAAGTCCTCCGCGCAACAGCTTCAAAATACGCAAGAATATCAAAATATGAGACAAATTCGGTTGCGCTTCACAACTAAAGACGTTGAATCTTTAATACAAACACAACTTAACAAGAAGAAAGCACCTGGTCATGAGCTAATAACTGCTAATATGCTTATTGAATTACCTTGCTGTGCAGCCAGACATTTAACCATTCTTTTCAATGGTATTACTCGATTGGGCCACTACCCAGAAATGTGGAAGATGTCGCAAATTACAATGATTCCTAAACCTGGGAAAAATCCCACACAAGTTGCATCCTACCGGCCAATTAGCTTGCTGCCCACCACATCAAAACTCTTCGAAAAGCTGCTACTTTCGAAAATTATGCCCCACGTAAACCAAATGAGCATAATACCCAAACACCAATTTGGCTTCCGCAAAAAACATGGAACTATCGAGCAAGTTCACAGGAAAGTATCACAAATTAGAAAGACATACGAAGATAAAAAATATTGCTCTGCAGTGTTCCTTGATGTGGCGCAAGCTTTTGACAAGGTGTGGCACGAAGGACTTTTATATAAAATAAAAAAATTACTCCCTAAAAATACACACGCTTTTCTAGGGTCCTACCTTACAGGGCGAAAGTTCCGTGTAAAATGTAAAAATTACATTTCAAATGATGTGGAAATTTTTGCTGGCGTGCCACAAGGTAGTGTTCTTGGCCCAATTCTTTACCTTTTATACACTTATGACTTGCCAACAAACAACTCTATGCTTACATCTACTTTTGCTGATGACACTGCAATTTTGTCTTGTCACGCAGACCCTAATAATGCGTCACATACCCTCGATGAACATATGCGCCTAGTTGAAACTGGCGAATAAATGTAAATGAGCAAAAAAGCACACATGTAACTTTTACACTTAATAAAAAGACTTGCCCCACAGTTCACCTAAACAACACGGAAATACCTCAGAGCACTGAAGTTAAATACTTAGGTATGCACCTCGATAGACGGCTTACTTGGAAAGCTCATATTGAAAAGAAACAAATGCAAATGAAGTTGAAAGCATCAAGCATTAATTGGCTTTTACATAAACATTCAAAACTTAGCCTTGAATATAAAGTTATTTTGTACAAAGCTATTATTATACCTATATGGTCATACGGAATCCAACTGTGGGCAACGCAAGCTTATCAAATATAGAACTATTGCAGAGGTCTCAGTCAAAAATACTTCGAACTATTTCCGGCGCACCTTGGTATGTCAAAAATATAAACATACACCAAGACCTTGGTATGCCTTTTATTAAGCAGATACTGGAAATCAAAAAGCAATCATATCAACTAAAACTGCAGCAACATCCAAACACACTGACTAGGAACCTACTCCTAACATCGAATTCATCTCGACTGAAGAGACAAGATTTACCACCCCTGTAGCCACTATGTACACGAATACTGGCAACTCCTTCAACAACTCAAGACTGAGTTTGATATGAAGAAAAACAACATTTCTAAGAAATGGCTTAGAAAAGTTCAAAGTTATTTTAGTTTTTTAAGATTTATTCAGTTATTGTTAGTCTCCAAGCGAGTTGGTACAATAAATAAATAAAAAGTTTAAAAAAAAAAAAATAAAATAAAATAAAATAAAAGCGAAAGGAGGAACAACAAAATATTGATACCTGTTTTTTCAATCCTAAATATTAGTTCTTAACATACATGCTGAAAATATTTTAGAATTATATCCTTAAAAATAAAATTTTACCAAAAAATTTTTTTATCAATAAAGGACATATTTCACTTTTTTTGCTAAAAATAGATGTTTATAGTGTGGTTTTCGACCTACTGCAAAATATTTTCAATAAAAATTATTTGTTTCTCTGATCCTTGCATCAGTTTTTTGAATCGATAAATAATTTAGATCCTAAACGATTTTATTAAATTTTTTTTGTTTGTCCGGATTTCACTGTATTTTAATTCCAACGACATAACAAAGCTTCTAAAAAATAACTTTAAAACTCCAAAAATACACATTGGAATAATCATCCACATAGCACAAGTCAATAAATACCCAAAATACGACTATATCCAATTTTTTAAAATTTCGTCATGAACCCTTTTCCACCCGACTAGACCTAGTTAAGCTGAAAAGAGTTCGCCATGGACACTCCAAGCTTTCTCACCTACAGCTGTGTTCACGAAAATAGTAGTGCCGTTGGGTCCTGGGTGTTTTACTATCAAATTAAATGAGTACAATTTTCATTTAAAGTTTTGAAAAAATAGTAATGTATATTCATTTGCGAGAATATTTACAGTTTCTTTTGTTATAAACTTCTATTTATTTTAACGCAATAGCTTTATCAAAATAAAATTCAAAAATAATGCTGTTCATGAAAATAGTAGTGGTTACTAAAATTAAAAAAAGCGACACAACTTAATTTAAACTACATGTTATATGTTATACATGTTTCTTTGGGTCTAATATTTCGTGATAAACGCTTTTTTCTTCATTACGACTTTGCATCGACGTGGAATAGAGTCAATAAGATCCTTACAACGCTTCATAGGAATTTCAGCCCAAGGCCCTCTAAACATTTGTCAAAGCTGTGTTCTACTTGATGGCTTTGCTATTGTTACGAATCGTTTGATATCTCCTCACAAATTATTTATCAGATTAAGGTCCTGAGACTGAGCTGGCCATAGCATCACGTCGATTTTTTAAGATACAAACATTCATAAGTTAGTTTACTAGTGTGTTTAGGATCGTTATCCTGTTGAATCGTCCATTTTATAGGCATTTTCCGACTGGCATACGGTAGCATTACTTCCTTCAATAAATTAACGTAAACTGCTTTATCTATAATAACTTTGATCAAATGGATAGGGCCAACGCCAGCCTAGCAAAAGTAAACCCATACTATAATGGTCAGTCCACCATGTTTAACCGTCTTGGTAGTGTATTTGGGGTGGTATTCTGAGTTTGGTGGACGACGAACATACTGTCTGGAGCCTGTTCCACCAAAAAAAAAAATACTTTGCTCTCATCTGACTATAATACGTTGAGCCACTCTTCGGCATTCCATTTCATATAATCTTTTGCAAATTGTATTCTTGCAACGACGTGCTCCTTCGTCTAAAGGTATATCTTCTTGGAACTTCTTGTATTCAAATAATTTTCCATTAGTCGACGACGAATTGTCACAGCACTGATCAACAGATTTTAATCATTTTTGAGGACGCCGAGGGCTTAGTCTTGCAATATCGTGCACTTCGTCTGTCATCTAATAACGAAATCTGGCGCTTACCACCACGATTTTCAGGTTTCTTATAATAGGTAATAGCATTAAATATCAGGGGCAGTAGTGCATCCAACCATATTTTCAGCTTCCTTGAAGGTCTTGCCCGGATTCCTTAGTCTAATTATTGATTCTATCTTTTCGATTCAGCAATTCCTTCCTCTACCCACTAAAACAAAGAAGAGTAGCTCGATTGCAATAAATTCATGTAAGCAAATTATTGAATTACTTAAGTACACTTACTTATGGCGGTTGTCTATAATTTTTAATTTTTTAACTAATATGTAAATGCATCACAAACAAGGCAACACGAAACAAAAGTTACAGGATCTTTTTGCTTTTCTGTTGTTTTTATTCAGTCCTACAAAATTTTACTAAAGAGTTCAATTTGTAAGGCACAATATTTTAGAAAAGAGATTTAAAGGTCATGTCCTGCAACACTACTATTTTCATGAACACAACTGTACACTTAATGGATGATAGTATCTCCCTTTGCTCATACTGCAACTACACAACAATTACCATCGAACACATCTTCACTAATTGCAATTTTTTTCACAGTCATAGGAACCGTATCTTCAATGAACATGATCCTATCCAATCCTTTTCAATTCCAATTATCCAAAATATACAAAAAGTCACAGTGTGTGCACTGTGTTTTATGTTTTGCTATGATTCTCTACTAGTCAATGCGGAAAATAAAATATAGTGTGCTTGCAGACTATTAAACGTCAAAAAAGAATTTCATACATGATTAGAAACAATTAAAGAAAAGTACAGTTATAATGCATTGGGAATTGATTTTTAGTCTTGAAGTAGTGCATTACAAGTGCTTTTATATTTCTGAAAAGTTGGAGTATTTATTGTTTCTGCATTCACAATTTTTGGAGATTTTTTGCATAAAATTCAGTTGGTTCTATCCTGATGAACGACAGTGTATGCTGTCTGTACGAAGCACTTTGTAAAATGTGGGCGGGTTTCAAAAAATGGGTGTGGCACCTCTTGTACAACAAAACCACTTAAAGTGCTATATCTTGGTACCTATGGCAGCTACAAGCTTAAAATTTAATATATGGAAGTATTTAGTTTGTACTTAGCCACTCGAAGAATGTGGGCGTGGTTTGAAAACAGGGTGGGGCACTTCCCTTACAAATAAAGCACCTAAAGCGCTATATCTTGGTACTTATGGCAGCTACAGTTTCGAAATTCGGTACTTGTATCTATACTGTCTTCGCTTAACACCCTTCAAACGTGAGCGGGATTTAATTAAGGGGAGTGGTAGCTCTAATATAACAAAATCACTTAAAATGCTCAAATATAACAAAATCGCTTAAACGCTATCTCGGAACATATGGAAGCTATTAGCTTCAAATTTGGTATTGAGATGTAATTTGCTCACTTTCAGCCACTCGAAAAATGTGAGGGTGGTTTGAAATCTGGGTGTGACACCTCCCATACAACTAAAATACTTAAAACGTTATATCTTGGCACCTATGGAAATTTTTTTTTACGTTTTAGTAAAAAGTCGTCAATTAAATTGGAAACAAACTGAATGCGCCAGCCGCAGGTATGATATAGAAAGCTGAAATTTTGGGAGTGTTCCCTTCGGATTTAATGCTAAAACATAGGCTAAAATGCCCACAAATTTTTTTTTAAAAAAAAAAACTACCCTTTGGGTGTATTTTGTCCGCATTTTCAGCTAGGTGAAAAATGTGAATGTAGTTTGACAACAGTGGGTGGCATCTCCCATACAAATAAAGTACCTAAAACCTTATATCTTCGCACATAAGGCCGACTTTTTCTACATTTTAGCAAGTCGCTTTTTTCGTCAAATTTCAACGAAATC
Organism: Meiosimyza platycephala; assembly: GCA_963662105.1. NCBI lineage: Eukaryota > Metazoa > Arthropoda > Insecta > Diptera > Lauxaniidae > Meiosimyza > Meiosimyza platycephala. The sequence continues at coordinate 60,526,948 of OY759210.1, read as the reverse complement.
GGACATAAACTCTGTCCGCGCCGTTTACAGGTTTGTGATAGGAAGCTCAAATATTGCGACAACTATTTTTATTCCTCAAGCTAAAATATAGGCAAAAAAAAATAAAATCCAACTCCAAATCTTTGAAATGACACAGTCTAATGTATATATACACATAGCTAACATAACCAAAACTAATTCGCATTGCAGGCATCGTACCCAGGTCTGAATCTTTTTATCCATCTGGAAGGATTTTTTGCAAAAAGCACAGGTAATATCATTGCTGGGTAGGGTTTCGACCCAACGATCTTCGTCTGAGCTTAGCAAATGCAAGCTTTCAGCTGAATCGCTCGAGGAACTGTTTTTTTGGAAGCTTTCTTCGCTTGCATTTTAATACTGAAGGTATTTTTGGCGTCTTCTTAATTTTTCTTTGTTCAATGTTTTAATGCTTTCTTCCAAAGATAACACAGGCCGACAAAATTAAACGAAAGTCCAGAACCCGAGACCAGACCTAGCATACCCGATGGTCTTTGTTGCGCTGAATCCGAATCCGAGCTCAGAATTGCTCTTATACGTCAAGTTTTCGAGATATCCTAACCTAAAAGTGCAAAAAACACGGTTTTTGGCTATATTTGAGGTTATTTTACATCGAGAATATATTTTTTTTCCAAAACTGATTGCAGCGTCTGAAAGTACTGCTCCTCTTCTTCAAAACTTATTTGAAATAAATTTGTGTAATTTATATGGTGATGTTGTCATAACCGTTTTTTTGTCCATGGAGTTGATAGGCTGTTGAAGTTTAGGTGGTGGTGAAATCTCCTAAGGTGTAATGAAGTTTGTCATCGTTCCACTACTTGTGCTGGTAACTGGTTCTTCGAGTGTAGCGTCATTGTTTTTGGCTTCACTACTTGTGCTGGCAACTGGTTCTTCTGAAGCATAATTATAATTATTCGTAATTTCAGCAAGAAGAAGCTCTCCTGAAATATATTTTTATCAAAAGGCAAAATGCCAGTACATTTAAATCCATTTATTGCGATCTGTAAATTTAATGGGTAATGTGATATGGTATGAGGGTAATGTGATATAGTATATCACCTTACCCAACTTGGACTATATCACATTAGCCGCATTTCAGTTTTAAAACTATCAGATCATTTTATCAAAACACACTTCAGCAAATGAAAAACTCACCTTATTTATGACAAAGTATATTCACCAACTAACAACTTTTAGTATTTCGGTTTTAATATCTACTTTATGTTGGCTAAATTCACACCTAATAAGCACACAAATAAAATTGCGACTGAACCGCTAAATCGATTTTACAACACTGAGAGCAAAAAACAGTGAACGCGAGCGCACAAAAGCTTGCAGCACGTGTCTTTTTCCGTTACTGTTATGTTGACAAGAAATTGTCGGAACTTGTCTATTTAAGAAAATATGATAGTACCAGGTTAGGCAATTGAAATGATAGGTTATGTTCACACAACTGTCCTTTCCAAACCTTTCATCGCACAACGCTCAATTTCAACATGGTAATTCCTTGATATATTGTCTGTCAAGTGACAGAAGCATTTTGGTATAATTGAAAACGTTTTCAAGATGTACGGTTTGGAAATGAAAAGAAATTTGGTGATTGGCCGTTATTCGGAAAGCAAAAAATCGTCGAGATACGTCATCAACCGCCGAAAGCAAAATTGGACGATATTTTTATCAGCCGTACCATCAAACGTCTTAAGGAGACCGTCAGCATTAAAAAATGCTACGTTGGTGGCCGGTGATGCACTGCAACTGCGCGAGTAAACGTCGAATTTGTGCGGAAACGATTGGAACGAAAATCTGAGAACAATGCAGCTCAAATGGCAATCAAGATGGAAGTAAGCAATCGAAGCAGACGCCATTTTCTGAAAAACAAGTTAGATACCATACCTTTCAAAAGATTCAAGTCGCATGACCATACTTCATTGCAACGAGACAAGCGCCTCAAGAGAACGAGAGAGCTGATACGCTTGCGCCGCAGAAATGAGTTGACCAAATTGGTGTTTTCTGACGAGTAAATAATCTGCATCGAGCCGTTTTTCAACAAAGACGAGATACAAGTCACTCAACGGCAAGGAGATGAACAAATTGTGGAATGGGCATCAGTGAGCGAAAATGGCAAGTCTCCATACGTTTTTTTACCGATGGGGCGCATTGAGGTCAAAATAAATCTACAAATTTATCGGAAAAATGTGTTCGAGCCTGACCTGCTACCATGTACACCCCAAAATTTCACTTTCGAGCGCAGGAGATTCCAGCAGGACTCAGCGCCGTCGTATAAAGCCAGAGAAATGCAGAAATTGCTTGAAAAAAACGTTTCATCGTTCATAAAGCACGAACTTTAGCCGTCGCAGTCTCCCGACATAAGACCGCTGGGCGACTGTATTTGGGACATTTCGCAGACCAGTGCATGTGCTAAAAAACACACAAGTATGGACTCTCTGAAGAAGGATTTGACTCGAGCATTTAACAATTTTGACTAAAACATCATACGGGCATCGAATCAGTCGTTTGATAAGCGTTTAAAAGCTGTAACCAAGGCCAAGGATGGGTATATTCCAGATAAGTAATCAATAAACAAACTTCGGATATTCTTCTTTAACGCAGAAAAATCAAAAATAAAAAAAGTTGAAAAATAACCGATATATTTCATTTCTAAAATATATCATTTCAATTGCCGAACCTGGTATATCACATTACCCGACCATATCACAATACCCGAAGTTACTCTAACTTTTTAAATTTATATTGATGAAAATTTTTCGGATTCTCGATCTAGCAAAAAGTGGGGGTGTATGTAGACTTTTGTCGCTCACTGAACATAAATTTACATTTCCAAAAAATATTGGTAATGTTAATGTCCTTCTAGGAAAAGTCATGAAACGTTAGTTTTTCTTTGTTTATTTAAACGAAACCAACGACTGTACTACTTACCTCAAAATTCAAAAAAAGACTAAATCTTTTGACCACATCATACCGAAGATGTGTTTTATCAATCCTTATCATTTAACACAAATATCAAAATATTTTTAATATATTTAATTAGAGATATATTCGATTTGCTTAAGGCTATTTTACATTACTATACTGAGTAGAACGACATGTCAAAATTTAATTTGCATATGCAATAGTGAAAACAGATGAAAAAAAAATTGATTTGCTTTTTCGACAGTTGCTTTCTTATACGTTTGAGTTTTTAGAAACGTTTCTAATTCGTCACACATTTGGTTACACTTTATTTAGACATGTCGTATTACTCAGTAGGGCAATGCAAAGCAGACTTGTGCGTAATCAATTACATTTGGTAATTAATTATTCATGCAATTACAATTACTTGTAATTTGTAATTGAAATTTTTCAATTACAATTACATTTATAGTAATTGAAAATTTCGAAAATATTTCAATTACAATTACTTATAATTGTTATTGAAATATTTTCAATTCAAATTACTGTAATCCAAAATATGTAATTGAAAAGCAAAGTAATTGAACGAAATTTGAAATGGATTACTTTTAGCTGTAATTTCCTATTTTTCAAGTAATCAATTACAAGATATACAAACACAAATGCATAAATACATATCCGTAGATACACATATGGGTATTTCTACAGACTTGGCTCATTGTGTAGTACTGGGGGAGGACTATATTTAGGAAAAATAACAGGGTCGATCGAGCATGCTGTTCCAGGATATTAGCCAATTTAAAGCGATACGGACGTGACACATAATGGTCAGTGCTTTTGAGGCGCATTCTGAAATATGCGAATTTCAGCGAAATATGGTTGATAAATTTTTTTTTCTAAAATTGGCAAAATAAAGCTGAATGAGGTAGGTGTTCGAGCAACTTTTGTATGTAACACATACGAAAACCAATGCAATTCTGAATATTTTTCCATTTTTTAATCAAGTGTGGTGAAAAGCTTAAGCAAACTGTAATAAGGTCATTTATACAGGTTCAACAAGCATTAAACTTGGTGAAACGCTAGAGCTCAAGTTCTTTTACATTCCCATATAAATCATATGCAATAACATAAATTTTTTTTGTGAATTTTATCGCTTGAAAGAAAATTTTTTCAAATTTTAATAAATGTAATTGCTGAAAAATGTGTGATTAATTACATTTTCGTTTCAAATTACTTGGCAAGAGTAATAGATTACAGCTTTCTAAAAGATTATATTTTCATGCATTACTAATCCAATTACAAAAGTAATTAGAATTGCATGTAATTGTAATTTTAAATTACATGTAATTGAAATTAATGTAATTGAAAAATTTCAATTACAATTACTTTTAATTTATTTTGTGAATTAAAAGTAATGATTACTTGTAATTGTAATTGAAAGAAATGTAATTCAAAAATACCCAAGTCTGATGTAAAGTAGTCTTTGTTAAGTTTCAAATAAACTTGGTTTCACTTAAGGTTATCAAATGCGTTTTAATTAAATTTTGATTGTACAATTGAAACATATAAAATATATTTAAAGTAGGTATAGAATAAGTACTGGAATAAAATACTTAAACAAATGTTTTGGAATTTGATCGAACGTTTGTTTATAAATACATGTGACAGTAAAATAATAATAAAACGGCAATATTTTTTACAAAATATGTATCCGAAATACATCACACGCATATTGGTGTTATACTTAGCTTAACCATATTTATAAAACTTAAGAGTAAGAGGATACGTGTGCGATAAGTCTCATTAATCACACATCCCAAATATTCTTATCATTATTATGAACTATGTAAAAGATTCCCTCTGCTATAATATAATACAAATAATTATTGCACCACCACTTAATTAACATTAATTTAAATGTTTCATACTACAAAAAAATATTTTTTATAGACTAATGTGTAGCTAATAACCAAAGAAGTACATACATTAATTTAAAAAATAAAAGTCGTGTATAACAATAAAAGCACAAATAAAGTAGGTAAAGTAAAATTTTTACATTTTATGAAGGACAGTTAACCGAAAATAAAATTTTTCCGATTTTAATATCAATTTCAGATATGTAAACCAGATGTATTCTCGGCCACTGTTAACTTATACGTAATATGTTATGCAAGTTGACGGTAGTAAATACAAAATATATGTATTAGAATTATGTTTCTCGTTATTTATAAACATTATCTACGATTTTTATAAAGTAAATATGTTTTCATAGATTGAAGCAGATGTAATTTTTGGATTCGTTCTTCTAAATCGTTTTTTCCAACATGTTGTCGAATAATCCTCCTGTACAAATCCATAAGTGGAAGTGGCTCCGCTAAAAAAAATTAAAGAAAGTTTTCCAATTATTTTAACGAGCTTAACGTTTAGTGCAGTATGTGTAAATATCTAAAGAAGTTGCATAAATATATAATATGTAGTCAGTAAGTCATGGGTTTTGTTTACCCGCTACAGACCGACTATCAGTGACCTCGAGTATGCTGTGAAGAATTTACAAAAGTTTTTAATCAAACCTTTTGTATTTGTTTTACATTACACAAAAATATTAGCTAGTTTCAGAGAGATATAGGGGAAGGGGGGGGAGCGGTAGGGGAGAAGGGGTACATTGATACACGGGGCACATAGATACGGCGGTCGTTAACACAAAACAAAACGCAGTAACATATTTTTTCAAACACATATAAATAGACGTCGACAAAGCCAATCATATGTTTGAATTGCAACTGCATTCAGTTACCGCTTCGTCTATGATAAGGATAAATCCGCTTTGCACGCTCGTGAGTAAAATAGTGCCGATCTATTTGACTGTGAATTTAATTGACAAATTTTGTGTTGACAATTGCGTGTTACGGTATACGGTAAGTACACATCCTTCATAATTTTTACGTATTTGTAATTTTTATAATTGCTTGACACTTACATGTAAAATTATGTTTTAAAAAAAAAGTTACATTGCACATTGATACAACCATCCAGCGGGCACATTGATGTGTATCAATCTGCTCCGTCTGGTAAATAATTTTTACTTCGTCGTCTTTTTACTTCACAGGAAGGAATATGGTGTGAACGTACAAACGAAAAACGGATAAAGCTAATATCGATGAAAATGCTATGGCTTCTGCAATCTCTGATACTCTGAATCTCTGGTAATGGAACGGAAGCTATCAATAAGAAAATAATTCATAAATAAATGTTATAGTGAATTGCAAAACTTTATATTTACTTTATATTTATAAACGAAGAAGGTGTGTTTTAAACTATGAATCAAAGTGCCCTTGACGTGTATCAATGCACCCCGTATTTGGGGCTGTTTGATACGAAATTCATTTTTTAAAAAACAGCGCACAAAATTTTTGCCTAATACTGTTGAGTTGAAATTTGATTCCAATAAGTTAGTAAGATAAACTATAAACAAATCCAGATACTTTTTTTAATAATTTTTGTCAATCTTCCTCCTTTTTTCCCGCTTGTAAAAAAATCGTATCAATGTGCCCCAACTCCCCCTATACTGGGCAAACCAGTACAAAGGGTATATTTATCCTTGCATTACAACGCCATTAATGTAATTATAAGGAATTTGTGTTTGAGTAGTGCTCTTGTTACTGCCAAATTATAGTGATATTTCGACCTTCCGTTTTCGAGAACCACGAGGTTTTCGACTTAAGTAAATTCCTTTCATATGAATCATTTTAAAAAAGGCAAATTATCAAGTCGTAGTATATATTACTGACATTCATTTTTGTTGACAACGATTAGTGCATGTTGATAAGTTTTTGTTTCACGAGTCTGTATGTTTAGGAGCAAAGCGGTAAAGTTTATCACTTGGTTCCGTCATTTTATCGAATTTTCAGGAGTTTCGAAAAACAGAAAAGTTTTTGACGGCCATTCATCACACACAAAAAACCCAATTTAAAACAAATGTATAAATATCATTTTTTATGTATTGTACTTCGTATACCGCTTTACCCCACCCGAGGAGCAAAGCGGTAGAAACGTACTTTTTTTGCATCGTAATAATAAACATATTCTGTTGAGAAAATGCGCCTAATTACCTTAATAGATTCAATATACAGTTGTGCTCACTACATTAAGTCATTCGTATGCTACGTACCATTTTTGTTAAAATTTATTTAGTGATTTTTTTTTCTGAATCTGAAGCTCGTTTCTTTAACTCGTAACGATCGCAGTTACCGACTCATAATATCGATTTGACCTCACTCTCACCTGCACTGTTTCCGTAAAAATTTGAATCGACTTCTGTTTCAATTTGTTCGTTTCAAATCGATAACTTGTCACATTCTCCGATTTCCTTTCAATAGAACCTTTTAAAAAACTGTTTCTGTAAGAAATGTGAATCGATTTAAAATGTCACTTTTGTCACTGACTCTGCAGTAAGTGAAAATTTTACCGATTCTGACAAATCCCAGTAATGTAAATATGAAGTAGCAAGTACACAAAATAAATTTCTTAAACCGGGTACTTTCGCTGAACTTGAATTTTTTACTGATTATAAACTTTTTGTTTGTTATAGAACGTTTTATTTTTCAAGATAATGTGTTTTAAAACTAAAACATATCTACAGAATAGTCAGAAACTTAAGCAAAAAAATATTTGTTAAAGCAACGCAAAAATACCCTGTTGCAAATATTTGTCTACTTTTCGTTTCACATCACTGAGTGTCAAAATATCATAATAAAAATTGCCATATTGCGTAGATTACATGCTGTATTTGATTTAATTTGTATTTCATTTTACATTTTATTTCGTTCAACTTCAAAGCAATCACTTCTTTTGATTTAGTTATTTATTATTTTCTAATATCAATTATAGTCGCACATAAAAGAAAACAAACGCAAATAGACAGGTGCCTGTCATTTGATTCAATTTCGCAAAGTTTCTTCTCGATTTGTGTTTTTTTTTTTCATCACGGACCGAATTTTTAACGATTTGAATGTACAGAAACATTAGTTATCACGAAATCGGCAATTCAGGATCGAAACAATGCTACGTCACACAAATCGGTAACTTGCCGATTTTTTTACAGAAACGAGCTACTGATATTATTAGTTTTTATAATCCTGCTATGTTAAGCATCAATTTACGGCAAAAAAATCAAAATAAATTCTTTGTGTTTATTCCGAAAAATGCAAAAACGTCAATAAAGGTCATATATACTGTGCTCATATAATTAAGTTATCTGAAAGAAAGTAATTGAAATTGTTGAATTTTCGGTGTGAGTCCTATTTTTTTTAATTAGTTTAGCTTAATAATGAGTAGGAGAACCTTTTTGTTTCATAAATGTTGAGAATCGGTTTGGCATGCTGCTTACCAGGCGCGCACATTGGTCTGGAGTAATTTTATGCTCGAAAAACATCAACAAAAGTCGTCGGTTCGCAAATGCAACACATTTTCAAAGGACTAACTTTTAGAATATGATTTATTCTTTGAGTGAAGTATGTTGCACATAGAGTCTAACATCGTTCCCAAGTACGTTGAAATTGGATTTATCGCTTTAAATTATCATACTCCAAAAGTTCAGGCCTTTGAAAAACTGCTCCGTTTGCGAACCGATGACTTTTTTGATGTTTTTCGAGCACCCATACGGTTTTGGCCTGGCAACCCATACATTCAATTTTTTTGTACAGGAATATACTAAGGGAACATTTGGCCACAGATTACACCAAAAAATTTCTGCTGAGATGGATTTTCTAGTGTAATATTGCCCAAAACATTGATCTCCACTTGTCAAATCTTGGCTGGGCATTAAATCCACCAAGGAAGTGGCATAAAATTACTCCAGACCAATGTGCGCGCCTGGTAAGCAGCATGCCAAACCGATTCTCAACATTTATGAAACAAAAAGGTTCTCCTACTCATTATTAAGCTAAACTAATTAAAAAAAATAGGACTCACACCAAAAATTCAACAATTTCAATTACTTTCTTTCAGATGACTTAATTATATGAGCACAGTATATATGACCTTTAATGACGTTTTTGCATTTTTCGAGAGGAACCCAAAACATTTATTATGATTTTTTGCCGTAAATTGATGCTTACATAGCAGGCTTATAAAAAATAATAATATCAGAATCAGAAAAAAATTAATAAATAAATTTTAACAAAAATGGTACGTAGCATACGAATGACTTAATGTAGTGAGCACAAGTGTAGATCGGACTAATAACTTACATGTTTAATTGTGCGAAAAACAATTTTATTTTTGTGAAAACTTCGTTTTCCCGTTGGGCATACCACTTTCCCCACCCTCACCTACATACATCGGTGATTCTTTAAATAACTGCACAATTTGTTTTTTGAAACGAAATTCCGGAAAAACTACGGAGAATAGGATAAAAAAGATCACTTTGGTTTAAACGTTTGAAGCAGAGCCGCGAATAACGTTGTAAGCGACAAAATTAGTATTGTTCACAATTTGTAAAAAACGTTTTAAAAGTAGAAGACAATTTCTAGATCATTTTATACCCTACACAGAGGGTAAATTCACTTTGTCTTTCCGTTTGCAACGCATAGAAGGGAGCGTGGCAGGTATAGAAAAGTATATATATTATTTATCAGCGTCACCATCTGAGTCGATATAGCTATGTAAGTCTGTCTGTCTGTCTGTGTGTCTGTTTGTTGAAATCACGTTTACGGGAAAACTAAGCAAGCTAACTCAATGATATTTGGCACACATGTCACACCTTTTTGCAAGTTGCTAGCATATAAAAATGGTCGAAATCGAGTCGCGACCACGCCTACCGCCCATACTCTATGTAAATATACCTCAGCCCATTTTGAAAAAAGTTGCTGCGATTTTGCTGTAACTTGGTGAACATGTGAAAAAAATTAAGATTGGGCTAGGTTTTAAAATTGCAAAGGCTGTTAAAGGGGCGTGGCACAGCCCTAAATTTTAACTTTTATAACGCCATAGCTCGTAAACCGTGCAAGAGATTGTAATGAAATTTGGTACACGGATACAGATCATATATATCTTGAATTGTGTTTAAAGTGGGCGGAGTTAGAAAAATTAAAAATTTTGATTTCGTATAGTTCAAAATTGGCACATTCGATTTTCATAAAAATTTTAGCGATAGTACTACTGAGAGCAGTCATCAATACAGGCTTCATCAATATACTGGAAAAACTTGTTATAGTTGGCAACTCTGTTTTCATACTGTTCGCTTGTTTTTTTCTCCTGAGTGAAATCTATAATTTTTCCTATTTGGACATTTCAATTAAATTAATCAACAGTGTTACTTTGTGAATCAGTGATAATTTGACCAGAAAATTGTGAAGTGCAGTGAATTTTGCTGAACATATTGTTTTTAATAGTGTTTTAAAATTCTTTATAGGCACTCTGCAAAGAAAGCAAATAACCTTGGAATTGTTTGTTGTTGTGTTTGAAGTAAACATTTATTATCTCTTGCACTATTTTAATTTTTTGGTTTGTGCCTTTGCTGAGAAATTTTTACTAGTACTGTACTTGTACCACAGTAGAAATTTTTTTGTTTCCAATACATACTGTACTAAAGAATTAAGGGTTACCAACTTTTCGTAACTCACTTAAGTTTTTAAATTTTCTTTTTTAACCTATAATTAATTTCTTTAATTTTTTTGTTTCTTTTGAGTATTTTGAAATTTTAGAATGAGCTGTACATTCTCGAAATGCCTTTCAAGAGCTGCGGCTGAGCGCTCCGTTTGCTGCTGGATGTGTGACTCTGTTTTTCACATGAAATGTGCACAGCTGAGTCCAAGGGCTGTCGATGATCTCGAAAAGAGACATGGTCTAAGATGGTCATGTGAGGACTGCCGCCAGATTGCCTCAAACATATAAAAGCTGGTACGACAATCAAGGAAAGCTTTTCTAGAGGTATCGAATGAGCTTGAATCTGTTCAGAAAAAGCTTTCTGAACATGAAAAATTCTTCAATTCTTTTAGATGTTTGGATAAAACATATGTTTCATCTATACGTAAGCGCAATCTTCGAAGTGACAAAAAATTAGCTTCAAATCTGCCATCTCAAGGATCTATAGCCCTATCTATAAATCCTGTTCAAAATCTTGTACCTGCTAGCCCTCAACCATCTTCTCTTAACCTTATGAACATTTTAAGTCCCATCACAATCCAATAATTTTAACCAACTTAAGTGAAAAGGAGGCACCGAATAACGCTAATTTGGAACATCCTCCTGTAACTTATGCATCTGTTGCTGCTACTTCTGAAGATTATAATGTTTCAAGCGTTTCTAATTCTAATGCTGCTACTATTACTACTACTACTACGGCTACTACTGCCACTATAACTAGTGCATCGTCTAACTCAATTGGGCCTAAAAAACTTGTAGCGCTGGCTCCGATGAAATCCATTTTTGCTTCGAGATTTGCTGCTGACACAACTGTGGAAGATATGCTCTTTCATATAAACTCTCAGCTTAAGTCAAGTAACTTAAATATAACTGTATATAAATTTAACTTCTCGTATGCAAGGTATACTTCTTCGTTTAAAATAACTTTGCCTTCGCATGTTTTCGAAAAAGTAGTTAATCCGTCTTTTTGGCCGAATAATTCATTAATTCATGAGTTTACTTCTCGGCCAAAACCTAATACTTCAGCACTGGCAAAGTTACCTTCCCGTAACGCCAATCAAAAAAACTAAGTTCGATTAAACAGTTCAGCATTCTTTATCAGAATGTCCGCGGCCTGAATTCAAAAATGTGTAACCTTTTCTTAATTAGTCATGATTTGGACTACCATTTGCTCTGTTTCACAGAAACTTGGTTAAAACCTAGTGCACTGAATTCTGAAATACTGGCAAGTAATTATACTATTTACCGCAAAGATAGAACTAGAATCCCAAATATTACAAGTAAGGGTGGAGGTGTTCTAATTCTTCTCTTTTCTGAAGAAATTATCCTCACAGAAGCAATGAATATTGAGTTTTGTTGCATTCTAGTAAAATTTGAGCTTCTTACCTTATTTGTTACATGTTCGTATACACAACCTCAATCGGCCATTGAAATTTATAATGCCCACTCGCTAGCTATAAATACAATATATTCCAAACTTGAATTTAATGAACGTCTTTTAGTCACTGGCGATTTTAACTTGCCTAACGTTTCTTGGAGTTGCTGCTCTCAAGAACCAACTAAATGGTTCCCTGCATCTGATAATTTGTTACACAGTGAAATTTTAAATAATATATCTACGCTGGTCTTTACCAATTGAACCATGTGGCAAATCATAACTCTCGAATTCTTGACCTTATCTTTTTTGATGATACTGATATCATCCAGCTATCAAGGTCCACTCCTCTAGTGTTGCCTGAAGATCTACATCATCCAACCATAGATATTATACTTGATGTACCATTCAAAGAAACTAAGGAGCATTCTCCCGAAATACGCAAAGTTTATAATTTCAAAAAAACAAACTTTACTTTGCTTGAAGATCAATTATCAAGAGTAAACTGGGAATCTTTATTGTCACTTAACAAAAATAATTTAACATCAAATAATCTTGATATTGCAGTGTTTGCTTTCAATAAATTTATTCACGAGTGTTTTGAATCATCTGTACCCAGACATTCATATAAGACTATGTCTGGCCCTTGCTGGTTTAATCCTGAAATTAGAAAACTCCGAAATCAAAAAGCCAAATTTTATAAAAAATATAAAACTTCCTCAAATATAACTGATTTCTTCAATTACACTAGAATCAGATATAAATACCAACATCCGAATAAATGTGCTTATAAATCTTATATTTTGAAAGTTAAAGCTGATATAAAACACAACGCAAAATCTTTTTGGAACTTCATTAATGTTAAACGAAAATGCTGCTCTTTCCCCTCTAACATGAAATACCATGACATTGTGTCTAATAATGATATAAATTGCAATTTGTTTGCAGAATTTTTTAAGTCTACATATTCTTCCAAGTCGTATAATGATTTATATTATCCATTTGAGGTAAAATCATGTCAAGTTAGTCAGCCCACTATAAGTCTAATAATGTGCAAAAAAGCCTTAAAGACATAAAATCATCATTTAAAGCTGGTCCAGATGGTATTCCCTCCTATATTTTAAAAAATTGTTACAATGAAATTGCTTTTCCAGTGTATTTGCTTTTTAAGTATTCCTTACTCCTTGGATATTTCCCTTACACCTGGAAATCTTCATATATAATTCCTTTGCATAAGTCGGGAAGTAAATCTTTAATAAGTAACTACCGTGGGATAGCAAAGCTAAGTGCATTGCCAAAAATGTTCGAAAGTATCATTACTCCACAAATTGCACACAACGTTAACCCTATAATTTCACCGTATCAGCATGGTTTTTTACCAGCAAAATCTACGGTAACTAATTTAATTGAATTTACGAATATGACTATAAATCAATTTGCAAATGGTTCCCAAACTGATGTAATCTACACTGATTTTAGTAAAGCTTTTGATGTAGTTAATCATAAACTCTTGTTACTAAAGCTTTCTCTAACTGGTTTTCCCATAAGTTTGCTGAATTGGATTCAGTCATATCTTTCAAACAGAAGCCAATCTGTTAGTTTTAATAACTCCGAATCTAAAAATTTTATTGTAACTTCTGGTGTTCCTCAAGGAAGTCACATTGGACCTTTGCTCTTTACAGTTTTTATTAAAGCAAAGCCCACAATATGTATAAACGTTATAATTAGATGACCAACAACGCAATCGTTATGAAATTTAGTATGGCATAAATACTTGTTAAAAGAAAGGTATCTTCTTACGAAAATTTGGCACAATAGAACCGGATGGCGTGGCACCACCCATAATAAGCAAAAAACGTTTAATGCTATAGATAGTGTGCAATGAGAGTAATCTTCATAAAATTTGGTGCATAGATATCAATTATTACAAACTATAAAATTAAATCAATTTCGACGGGATTTCATCAGTGGGCGCGGCACCTCCCGTATTAACATAAAGTGGGAAGTGATATTATAAGAGAACTATTGCAGCAATTTTCATGAAATTTAATGTAAGTGGTTTACTTGCTATAAGGTATGTCAGCATCTAAAGCGGGCGAAATAGCATCACTGGGCGTGGCACCTCTCATACAAGTAAAATACCTTAAATGACATACAGTTGCGGTCAAAATAATAGTAGTGCGATGCCATTTTTGCTAAAACTAGATGTTTAGTGTGGTTTTTCGACCTACTGCAAAATATTTTCAATAAAAATTATTTGTTTCTCTGATCCTTGTATCAGTTTTTTGAATCGATAAATAATTTAGATCCAACGACATAACAAAGCTTCTAAAAAATAACTTTAAAACTCCAAAAATACACATTGGAAAAATCATCCACATAGTACAAGTCAATAAATACCCAAAATACGACTATATCCAATTTTTTAAAATTTCGTCATGAACCCTTTTCCACCCGACTAGACGTAGTTAAGCTGAAAAGAGTTCGCCATGGACACTCCAAGCTTTCTCACCTACAGCTGAGTTCACGAAAATAGTAGTGCCGTTGGGTCCTGGGTGTTTTACTATCAAATTAAATGAGTACAATTTTCAATTAAAGTTTTGAAAAAATAGTAATGTATATTCATTTGCGAGAATATTTACAGTTTTGTTATAAACTTTTATTTATTTTAACGCAATAGCTTAATCAAAATAAAATTCAAAAATAATGCTGTTCACGAAAATAGTAGTGGTTACTAAAATTAAAAAAAGCGACACAACTTAATTTAAACTACATGTTACATGTTAGACATGTTTCTTTGGGTCTAATATTTCGTGATAAACGCTTTTTTCTTCATTACGACTTTGCATCGACGTGGAATAGAGTCAATAAGGTCCTTACAACGCTTCACAGGAATTTCAGCCCAAGGCCCTCTAAACATTTGTCAAAGCAGTGTTCTACTTGATGGCTTTGCTATTGTTACGAATCGTTTGATATCTCCTCACAAATTTTTTATCAGATTAAGGTCCTGAGACTGAGCTGGCCATAGCATCACGTCGATTTTTTAAGATACAAACATTCATAAGCTAGTTTACTAGTGTGTTTAGGATCGTTATCCTGTTGAATCGTCCATTTTATAGGCATTTCCCGACTGGCATACGGTAGCATTACATCCTTCAATAAATTAACGTATACTGCTTTATCTATAATAATTTTGATCAAATGGATAGGGCCAACGCCAGTCTATCAAAAGTAAGCCCAAACTATAATGGTCAGTCCACCATGTTTAACCGTCTAGGTAGTGTATTTGGGGTGGTATTCTGTGTTTGGTGGACGACGAACATACTGTCTGGAGCCTGTTCCACCAAAAAAAAAAATACTTTGCTCTCATCTGACTATAATACGTTGTGCCACTCTTCGGCATTCCATTTCATATAATCTTTTGCAAATTGTATTCTTGCAACGACGTGCTTCTTCGTCTAAAGGTATATCTTCTTGGAACTTCTTGTATTCAAATAATTTTCCATTAGTCGACGACAAATTGTCACAGCACTGATCGACAGATTTTAATCATTTTTGAGGACGCCGAGGGCTTAGTCTTGCAATATCGTGCACTTCGTCTGTCATCTAATAACGAAATCTGGCGCTTACCACCACGATTTTCAGGTTTCTTATAATAGGTAATAGCATTAAATATCAGGGGCAGTAGTGCATCCAACCATATTTTCAGCTTCCTTGAAGGTCTTGCCCGGATTCCTTAGTCTAATTATTAATTCTATCTTTTCGATTCAGCAATTCCTTCCTCTACCCACTAAAAAAAAGTAGAGTACCTCGATTGCAATGAATTCATGTAAGCAAATTATTGAATTACTTAAGTACACTTACTTATGGCGGTTTTCTAGATTTTAATTTTTTTTAACTAATATGTAAATGCATCACAAACAAGGCAACACGAAACAAAAGTAACGGGATCTTTTTGCTTTTCTTTTGTTTTTATTCAGTCCTACAAAATTTTACTAAAGAGTTCAATTTGTAAGGCACAATATTTTAGAAAAGAGATTTAAAGGTCATGTCCTGCAACACTACTATTTTCATGAACACAACTGTACACTTAATGGATGATAGTATCTCCCTTTGCTCATACTGCAACTACACAACAATTACCATCGAACACATCTTCACTAATTGCAATTTTTTTCACAGTCATAGGAACCGTATCTTCAATGAACATGATCCTATCCAATCCTTTTCAATTCCAATTATCCAAAATATACAAAAAGTCACAGTGTGTGCACTGTGTTTTATGTTTTGCTATGATTCTCTACTAGTCAATGCGGAAAATAAAATATAGTGTGCTTGCAGACTATTAAACGTCGGCTAACAAAGATTATATTCACTCAAAAAAGAATTTCATACATGATTAGAAACAATTAAAGAAAAGTACAGTTATAATTCATTGGGAATTGATTTTTAGTCTTGAAGTAGTGCATTGCAAGTGCTTTTATATTTCTGAAAAGTTAGAGTATTTATTGTTTCTGCATTCACAATTTTTGGAGATTTTTTGCATAAAATTCAGTTGGTTCTATCCTGATGAACGACAGTGTATGCTGTCTGTACGAAGCACTTTGTAAAATGTGGGCGGGTTTCAAAAAATGTGTGTGGCACCTCTTGTACAACAAAACCACTTAAAGTGCTATATCTTGGTACCTATGGCAGCTACAAGCTTAAAATTTAATATATGGAAGTATTTAGTTTGTACTTAGCCACTCGAAGAATGTGGGCGTGGTTTGAAAACAGGGTGGGGCACTTCCCTTACAAATAAAGCACCTAAAGCGCTATATCTTGGTACTTATGGCAGCTACAGTTTCGAAATTCGGTACTTGTATCTATACTGTCTTCGCTTAACACCCTTCAAACGTGAGCGGGATTTAATTAAGGGGAGTGGTAGCTCTAATATAACAAAATCACTTAAAATGCTCAAATATAACAAAATCGCTTAAACGCTATCTCGGAACATATGGAAGCTATTAGCTTCAAATTTGGTATTGAGATGTAATTTGCTCACTTTCAGCCACTCGAAAAATGTGAGGGTGGTTTGAAATCTGGGTGTGACACCTCCCATACAACTAAAATACTTAAAACGTTATATCTTGGCACCTATGGAAATTTTTTTTTACGTTTTAGTAAAAAGTTGTCAATTTAATTGGAAACAAACTGAATGCGCCAGCCGCAGGTATGATATAGAAAGCTGAAATTTTGGGAGTGTTCCCTTCGGATTTAGTGCTAAAACATAGGCTAAAATGCCCACAAATTTTTTTTTTAAAAAAAAAACTCCCCTTTGGGTGTATTTTGTCCGCATTTTCAGCTAGGTGAAAAATGTGAATGAAGTTTGACAACAGTGGGTGGCATCTCCCATACAAATAAAGTACCTAAAACCTTATATCTTCGCACATAAGGCCGACTTTTTCTACATTTTAGCAAGTCGCTTTTTTCGTCAAATTTCAACGAAATCGGACATAAACTCTGTCCGCGCCGTTTACAGGTTTGTGATAGGAAGCTCAAATATTGCGACAACTATTTTTATTCCTCAAGCTAAAATATAGGCGAAAAAAAAATTAAATCCAACTCCAAATCTTTGAAATGACACAGTCTAATGTATATACACATAGCTAACATAACCAAAACTAATTCGCATTGCAGGCATCGTACGTAGGTCTGAATCTTTTTATCCATCTGGAAGGATTTTTTGCAAAAAGCACAGGTAATATCATTGCTGGGTAAGGTTTCGACCCAACGATCTTCGTCTGAGCTCGGCAAATGCAAGCTTTCAGCCGAATCGCTCGAGGAACTGTTTTTTTGGAAGCTTTCTTCGCTTGCATTTTAATACTGAAGGTATTTTTGGCGTCTTCTTAATTTTTCTTTGTTCAATGTTTTAATGCTTTCTTCCAAAGATAACACAGGCCGACAAAATTAAACGAAAGTCCAGAACCAGAGACCAGACCTAGCATACCCGATGGTCTTTGTTGCGCTGAATCCGAATCCGAGCTCAGAATTGCTCTTATACGTCAAGTTTTCGAGATATCCTAACCTAAAAGTGCAAAAAACACGGTTTTTGGCTATATTTGAGGTTATTTTACATCGAGAATATATTTTTTTTCCAAAACTGATTGCAGCGTCTGAAAGTACTGCTCCTCATCTTCAAAACTTATTTGAAATAAATCTGTGTAATTTATATGGTGATGTTGTCAAAACCGTTTTTTTTGCCCATGGAGTTGATAGGCTGTTGAAGTTTAGGTGGTGGTGAAATCTCCCAAGGTGTAATGAAGTTTGTCATCGTTGCACTACTTGTGCTGGTAACTGTTTCTTCGAGTGTAGCGTCATTGTTTTTGGCTGCACTACTTGTGCTGGCAACTGGTTCTTCTGAAGCATAATTATAATTATTCGTAATTTCAGCAAGAAGAAGCTCTCCTGAAATATATTTTTATCAAAAGGCAAAATGCCAGTACACTTAAATCCATTTATTGCGATCTGTAAATTTAATGGGTAATGTGATATGGTATGAGGGTAATGTGATATAGTATATCACTTTACCCAACTTGGACTATATCACATTAGCCGCATTTCAGTTTTAAAACTATCAGATCATTTTATCAAAACACACTTCAGCAAATGAAAAACTCACCTTATTTATGACAAAGTATATTCACCAACTAACAACTTTTAGTATTTCGGTTTTAATATCTACTTTATGTTGGCTAAATTCACACCTAATAAGCACACAAATAAAATTGCGACTGAACCGCTAAATCGATTTTACAACACTGAGAGCAAAAAACAGTGAACGCGAGCGCACAAAAGCTTGCAGCACGTGTCTTTTTCCGTTACTGTTATGTTGACAAGAAATTGTCGGAACTTGTCTATTTAAGAAAATATGATAGTACCAGGTTAGGCAATTGAAATGATAGGTTATGTTCACACAACTGTCCTTTCCAAACCTTTCATCGCACAACGCTCAATTTCAACATGGTAATTCCTTGATATATTGTCTGTCAAGTGACAGAAGTATTTTGGCATAATTGAAAACGTTTTCAAGATGATCGGTTTGGAAATGAAAAGAAATTTGGTGATTGGCCTTCATTCGGAAAGCAAAAAATCGTCGAGATACGTCATCAACCGCCGAAAGCAAAATTGGACGATATTTTTATCAGCATTAAAAAATGCTACGTTGGTGGCCGGTGATGCACTGCAACTGGGCGAGTAAAAGTCGAATTTGTGCGGAAACGATTGGAACGAAAATCTGAGAACAATGCAGCTCAAATGGCAATCAAGTTGGAAGTAAGCAATCGAAGAAGACACCATTTTCTGAAAAACAAGTTAGATACCATACTTTTCAAAAGATTCAAGTCGCATGACCATACTTCATTGCAACGAGACAAGCGCCTCAAGAGAACGAGAGAGCTGATACGCTTGCGCCGCAGAAATGAGTTGACCAAATTGGTGTTTTCTGACGAGTAAATAATCTGCATCGAGCCGTTTTTCAACAAAGACGAGATACAAGTCACTCAACGGCAAGGAGATGAACAAATTGTGGAATGGGCATCAGTGAGCGAAAATGGCAAGTCTCCATACGTTTTTCTACCGATGGGGCGCATTGAGGTCAAAATAAATCAACAAATTTATCGGAAAAATGTGTTCGAGCCTGACCTGCTACCATGTACACCCCAAAATTTCACTTTCGAGCGCAGGAGATTCCAGCAGGACTCAGCGCCATCGCATAAAGCCAGAGAAACGCAGAAATTGCTTAAAAAAAACGTTTCATCGTTCATAAAGCACGAACTTTAGCCGTCGCAGTCTCCCGACATAAGACCGCTGGGCGACTGTATTTGGGACATTTCGCAGACCAGTGCATGTGCTAAAAAACACACAAGTATGGACTCTCTGAAGAAGGATTTGACTCGAGTCTTTAACAATTTTGACTAAAACATCATACGGGCATCGAATCAGTCGTTTGATAAACGTCTAAAAGCTGTAGCCAAGGCCAGGGATGGGTATATTCCAGATAAGTAATCAATAAACAAACTTCGGATATTCTTCTTTAACGCAGAAAAATCAAAAATAAAAAAAGTTGAAAAATAACCGATATATTTCATTTCTAAAATATATCATTTCAATTGCCGAACCTGGTATATCACATTACCCGACCATATCACAATACCCGAAGTTACTCTAACTTTTTAAATTTATATTGATGAAAATTTTTCGGATTCTCGATCTAGCAAAAAGTGGGGGTGTATGTAGACTTTTGTCGCTCACTGAACATAAATTTACATTTCCAAAAAATATTGGTAATGTTAACGTCCTTCTAGGAAAAGTCATGAAACGTTAGTTTTTCTTTGTTTATTTAAACGAAACCAACGACTGTACTACTTACCTCAAAATTCAAAAAGAGACTAAATCTTTTGACCACATCATACCGAAGATGTGTTTTATCAATCCTTATCATTTAACACAAATATCAAAATATTTTTAATATATTTAATTAGAGATATATTCGATTTGCTTAAGGCTATTTTACATTACTATACTGAGTAGAACGACATGTCAAAATTTAATTTGCATATGCAATAGTGAAAACAGATGAAAAAAAAATTGATTTGCTTTTTCGACAGTTGCTTTCTTATACGTTTGAGTTTTTAGAAACGTTTCTAATTCGTCACACATTTGGTTACACTTTATTTAGACATGTCGTATTACTCAGTAGGGCAATGCAAAGTAGTCTTTGTTAAGTTTCAAATAAACTTGGTTTCACTTAAGGTTATCAAATGCGTTTTAATTAAATTTTGATTGTACAATTGAAACATATAAAATATATTTAAAGTAGGTATAGAATAAGTACTGGAATAAAATACTTAAAAAAATGTTTTGGAATTTGATCGAACGTTTGTTTATAAATACATGTGACAGTAAAATAATAATAAAACGGCAATATTTTTTACAAAATATGTATCCGAAATACATCACACGCATATTGGTGTTATACTTAGCTTAACCATATTAATAAAACTTAAGAGTAAGAGGATACGTGTGCGATAAGTCTCATTAATCACACATCCCAAATATTCTTAACATTATTATGAACTATGTAAGAGATTCCCTCTGCTATAATATAATGCAAATAATTATTGCACCACCACTTAATTAACATTAATTTAAATGTTTCATACTACAAAAAAATATTTTTTATAGACTAATGTGTAGCTAATAACCAAAGAAGTACATACATTAATTTAAAAAATAAAAGTCGTGTATAACAATAAAAGCACAAATAAAGTAGGTAAAGTAAAATTTTTACATTTTATGAAGGACAGTTAACCGAAAATAAAATTTTTCCGATTTTAATATCAATTTCAGATATGTAAACCAGATGTATTCTCGGCCACTGTTAACTTATACGTAATATGTTATGCAAGTTGACGGTAGTAAATACAAAATATATGTATTAGAATTATGTTTCTCGTTATTTATAAACATTATCTACGATTTTTATAAAGTAAATATGTTTTCATAGATTGAAGCAGATGTAATTTTTGGATTCGTTCTTCTAAATCGTTTTTTCCAACATGTTGTCGAATAATCCTCCTGTACAAATCCATAAGTGGAAGTGGCTCCGCTAAAAAAAATTAAAGAAAGTTTTCCAATTATTTTAACGAGCTTAACGTTTAGTACAGTATGTGTAAATATCAAAAGAAGTTGCAAAAATTTATAATATGTAGTCAGTAAGTCATGGGTTTTGTTTACCCGCTACAGACCGACTATCAGTGACCTCGAGTATGCTGTGAAGAATTTACAAAAGTTTTTAATCAAACCCTTTGTATTTGTTTTACATTACACAAAAATATTAGCTAGTTTCAGAGAGATATAGGGGAAGGGGGGGGGGGAGCGGTAGGGGAGAAGGGGTACATTGATACACGGGGCACATAGATATGGCGGTCGTTAAAACAAAACAAAACGCAGTAACATATTTTTTCAAACACATATAAATAGACGTCGACAAAGCCAATCATATGTTTGAATTGCAACTGCATTCAGTTACCGCTTCGTCTATGATAAGGATAAACCCGCTTTGCACGCTCGTGAGTAAAATAGTGCCGATCTGTTTGACTGTGAATTTAATTGACAAATTTTGTGTTGACAATTGCGTATTACGGTATACGGTAAGTACACATCCTTCATAATTTTTACGTATTTGTAATTTTTATAATTGCTTGACACTTACATGTAAAATTATGTTTTAAAAAAAAAGTTACTTGGGGCACATTGATACAACCATCCAGCGGGCACATTGATGTGTATCAATCTGCTCCGTCTGGTAAATAATTTTTAGTTCGTCGTCTTTTTACTTCACAGGAAGGAATATGGTGTGAACGTACAAATTAAAAACGGATAAAGCTAATGTCGATGAAAATGCTATGGCTTCTGCAATCTCTGACACTCTGAATCTCTGGTAATGGAACGGAAGCTATCAATAAGAAAATAATTCATAAATAAATGTTATAGTGAATTGCAAAACTTTATATTTATAAACGAAGAAGGTGTGTTTTAAACTATGAATCAAAGTGCCCTTGACGTGTATCAATGCACCCCGTATTTGGGGCAGTTTGATACGAAATTAATTTTTTAAAAAACAGCGCACAAAATTTTTGCCTAATACTGTTGAGTTGAAATTTGATTCCAATAAGTTAGTAAGATAAACTATAAACAAATCCAGATACTTTTTTTAATAATTTTTGTCAATCATCCTCCTTTTTTTCTGCTTGTAAAACAATCGTATCAATGTGCCCCAACTCCCCCTATACTGGGCAAACCAGTACAAAGGGTATATTTATCCTTGCATTACAACGCCATTAATGTAATTATAAGGAATTTGTGTTTGAGTAGGGCTCTTGTAACTGCCAAATTATAGCGATATTTCGACCTTCCGTTTTCGAGAACCACGAGGTTTTCGACTTAAGTAAATTCCTTTCATATGAATCATTTAAAAAAAGGCAAATTATCAAGTCGTAGTACATATTACTGACATTCATTTTTGTTGACAACGATTAGTGCATGTTGATAAGTTTTTGTTTCACGAGTCTGTATGTTTAGGGGCAAAGCGGTAAAGTTTATCACTTGGTTCCGTCATTTTATCGAATTTTCAGGAGTTTCGAAAAACAGAAAAGTCTTGCTGCTTTTGGACGGCCATTCATCACACACAAAAAACCCAATTTAAAACAAATGTATAAATATCATTTTTTATGTATTGTACTTCGTATACCGCTTTACCCCACCCGAGGAGCAAAGCGATAGAAACGTACTTTTTTTGCATCGTAATAATAAACATCTTCTGTTGAGAAAATGTGGCTAATTACCTTAATAGATTCAAATACAGTTGTGTTCACTACATTAAGTCATTCGTATGCTACGTACCATTTTTGTTAAAATTTATTTAGTGATTTTTTTTTCTGAATCTGAAGCTCGTTTCTTTAACTCGTAACGATCGCAGTTACCGACTCATATTATCGATTTGACCTCACTCTCACCTGCACTGTTTCTGTAAAAATTTGAATCGACTTCTGTTTCAATTTGTTCGTTTAAAATCGATAACTTGTCACAGTCTCCGATTTCCTTTCAATAGAACCTTTTAAAAAACTGTTTCTGTAAGAAATGTGAATCGATTTAAAATGTCACTTTTGTCACTGACTCTGCAGTAAGTGAAAATTTTACCGATTCTGACAAATCCCAGTAATGTAAATATGAAGTAGCAAGTACACAAAATAAATTTCTTAAACCGGGTACTTTCGCTGTACTTGAATTTTTTACTGATTATAAACTTTTTGTTTGTTATAGAACGTTTTATTTTTCAAGATAATGTGTTTTAAAACTAAAACATATCTACATAACAGTCAGAAACTTAAGCAAAAAAATATTTGTAAAGCAACGCAAAAATACCCGGTTGCAAATATTTGTTTACTTTTCGTTTCACATCACTGAGTGTCAAAATATCATGATAAAAATTGCCATATTGCGTAGATTACATGCTGTATTTGATTTAATTTGTATTTCATTTTACATTTTATTTCGTTCAACTTCAAAGCAATCACTTCTTTTGATTTAGTTATTTATTATTTTCTAATATCAAATATAGTCGCAGATAAAAGAAAACAAACGCAAATAGACAGGTGCCTGTCATTTGATTCAATTTCGCAAAGTTTCTTCTCGATTTGTGTTTTTTTTTCCATCACGGACCGAATTTTTAACGATTTGAATGTACAGAAACATCAGTTATCACGAAATCGGCAATTCAGGATCGAAACAATGCTACGTCACACAAATCGGTAACTTGCCGATTTTTTTACAGAAACGAGCTACTGATATTATTAGTTTTTATAATCCTGCTATGTTAAGCATCAATTTACGGCAAAAAAATCAAAATAAATTCTTTGTGTTTATTCCGAAAAATGCAAAAACGTCAATAAAGGTCATATATACTGTGCTCATATAATTAAGTTATCTGAAAGAAAGTAATTGAAATTGTTGAATTTTCGGTGTGAGTCCTATTTTTTTTAATTAGTTTAGCTTAATAATGAGTAGGAGAACCTTTTTGTTTCATAAATGTTGAGAATCGGTTTGGCATGCTGCTTACCAGGCGCGCACATTGGTCTGGAGTAATTTTATGCTCGAAAAACATCAACAAAAGTCGTCGGTTCGCAAATGCAACACATTTTCAAAGGACTAACTTTTAGAATATGATTTATTCTTTGAGTGAAGTATGTTGCACATAGAGACTAACATCGTTCCCAAGTACGTTAAAATTGGATTTATCGCTTTAAATTATCATACTCCAAAAGTTCAGGCCTTTGAAAAAGTGCTCTCAATTTCCATTTGTTTTTTTACACGTAATAGGGGGTAAAAGCAAAAAAAAAAAAATAATAGATAAAAGTGTTGCTCGGATTAAGTTTCTGAAACATAGCCATCGGAAGTAACGGATATAGCTTTTGTAAAAATCATTATAAGTTGGGAATCCCTGAATGGATATCAAAAATATGGGTAGCAAAAGAAAGATAATTTAATGGCCTATATGGCGAACGGAGTTTTTGAAAATTAACTTATAATTTTGGATATATGACGATTTTTCAAAATTTGTTTTTAAAATACCGTTATTTTCTCCAAAAAATGTATAACTTTATTAGCTTGTTAAGAAAGTTTTTGAGCGAACAAAAACAATAAATAACCAACAACAACAAAAACAGATACAAAATCAATTGCAACAACAACAACCTTGGTATAAATTAATAAGTTCAATATTAGTTTTATTATAGTGAAATGAAAAAGCGCCGAAGCCGGTGTCGGATTTTTGAGAGTTTTAAATCCTTTTAAGATTTTTTTTTTGTTATTTTACTGAAATGTACAGCTTTTTGCCGGTCCAGAGTTGGCAGCATTAGGTATACATACATTAGGAAATGTTGGCAGCCCGAAGGCTGCCCACTCTCCCTATGCATATATGTACATTAAAAATGAAATTCCTCTTGTATTTTCAAGCAAAACGAAAGTGGTCATAACACCCATGGGTGTTATGTCCATCGTTATGAAAGGTCATAATCCCCAAAATTGTTTTGGGGACTATGACCGTTTTTTAGGTGGACATAACGCCCAAAATTTTTTAGGCATTATGACCATTGGGGTTATGACATGGCACCGTTCGCTAGCCACAGTAGTTTTACTTAAAAGTATGGGTAAGCGGGCGGCCTACGGCCACAGCTGAGGATTTGAAACTCCCAAAAATCCAACACCGGTGCGGCCTTCGGCCTCGAATCATTCTAAAATATATCCAACACCTGGTGCACTGGCCACAGTAATTTTACATAAAGTAAGGGTAAGTGGGCGGCGTTCAACCATGACACAGTTGTTGTTGTTTACGTCGCTGTTGTAGTAGTAGTTGTCCATAAATAGTTTTCATAAGTAATTTTAAAAAAAAAAATTTTGTTAACAAATATATTTACATTCCGTTAAAAAATAGGTTAATATTAAAAAAATTGGTACAAATGATACATCATTTTATAGCAAATGAAGTGAGCTTTCTTGTGATGCTGTTATGAGTTAATAATACATTTTTTGGAAAAAATAACTGTTTTTAGAAAAAAAAAGATCAAAATTTTACAAAAATCCTCTTATCTCGAAAACTACAAAAGGAATTTCTAATATTTATATGGTGATTTTATGATATATTTAATTACCTTTCATATGATACCAATATTTTGGAAATCTATACAGGGGTTCCACTACTGCTTTTTAAAAAAGATATATCCGCAACTTCCGATGACTATATCTCCGAAACTATATCCGACCGACGTTTTTTTTTCAATTATATTTATTTATTTTATTTATTAAAATTAGTCAAAAAATACAATTTTAAAAACTAATTTAAGATACGAGTTCTAGCTACCAGGGCTTACGACTCGGCTATACATAGTGAAAGAGAATTTAATTAAACAATTATATCAAATGGCATAGACTACATTGCTTTATAAATTTTTCAATAATTGCTAGGTTTTCTTGGGTGCAATTCTTAAGTAGCTGGCATAGATCGATGTTACCAAATATTTGATTTCTTGTTGAGTTAAAATTCGGGCAGTGAAGTATGAGATGGTCAGTAATGGCAGGACCCTGGCAAAACTGACATGGCAGCGAACCGCAGCCTTGTAGTAGATGGGCATGAGAAAAACTTGTGTGACCCATACGTTGTCTGACGAAAAGTGTTGTCTGAAAGCGGGAAGAGGAGGACGGGAAGCATGGCTTGGAGCCGTCCATGTTAAACTGTTTATATCGATGCACCATATTCTCCCATGCTGCTTTTCTGTCCACTTGAATTTTTTGTTGAATTATTTATTTATTTATTTATTTATTTACGTCTATGGTACAAATTACCTTTCAGACTTAGCATATAGTATTTAAATAAAATAAATAATAACATAAAATGGTTCAACTAAATGCAAAAATTACTATTCAATAACAAAATTACAGTATTCTTAAAATAATCTTTTGGCATGGAAAAATCAATTTTACTGCTAATATAAATCTTATTTAGGGCTATGAGAACTCTATTCAACGGCTTATTAATAGCATAATTTGTTCTATGAAAATTTGTATAAAAGTAATCCGAGTTACGGAGTGATCTAGATGGAATATTGAAGGTTAGTAATTCAAGAAGCTGATCGCAAATAATATTTCCATTAATTAGATCATATATGAACATAATACTATGTAGTAATCTCCTATTTTCGAGAGTGGAGATATTAACAAGCATACAACGCGATTTATAAGACGGCAAAGGTTCCACAAAGTTTAATGAACGCAAAGCAAATTTGAGGAATCTTTTTTGTACCGATTCTAAGCGAGTTATGTAAATGGCATAAAAAGGATTCCAGATGAAAGATGCATATTCTAAATTTGATCTAACAAATGAAGTATATAACCGTATCAACGTAGAAGGATCCGAAAAATTAGTACTGTTTCGTTTAACGAAAGCTGAAAGAGAGTAAGCTTTGGGGATAATGCGATTCAAATGCCCTTTAAATTTCAGTCTAGAGTCAAAAACAATACCCAGATCACGAATCTCAACAACCCTTTTTATATTAAAGTTTTCAAAACAATAATTTGTAGCGATTGGCGCATTAAGTTTAGAGTAAGTAACTAGGAAACATTTATTAAGATTTAAGAATAGGTTGTTATTTTTGAACCATGAGTAGACATTGTTTAAATCTGACTGCAGTAATAGAGAGTCAGCATGATTTTTTATTTTATAGAAAACCTTTAAATCATCCGCATAAAGTAAAAAGTTAGCAGATTTAAAACATTTTGAGATATCATTTATGAAGATAATAAAAAGTAAGGGGCCAAGGATACTACCTTGAGGTACACCCGAAGTCGCTACAAAAGGATGAGATTTAATATTCTCAATGACAACATATGATACTCTTTTGGAGAGATAAGAATTTAACCAAGAGAGAAAAGTTGAGTGAAAACCAATTTTAGCAAGCTTTATTAGCAGTATGTGATGGGGAAGTTTATCAAACGCCTTAGATATATCAGAGTAAACAACATCAACCTGATGACGCTGTTCAAGCACTGATGTACAGTAATTAAGGAACACAGTAAGGTTTGTTGTGGTAGACCTACCTGAAACAAAACCATGCTGGTAAGGGCAGATTATGTTTTTTATAGCAAAATAAATTTTGTCCTTAACGGTTTTTTCAAAAATTTTAGAGATGTTTGTTAACTTGGATATCGGCCTATAATTGAGAACATCATGTTTATTGCCAGCTTTAAAAATAGGTGTTATAAGGGATATTTTCCATTTATCAATAAAGTTACCAGAACTAAGTGACTTATTGAAAATAAAACATAGAGGCACCGAAACTGAGTGAACACATTTCTTAATGAAAAAAGGACATAGACCATCCAAGTCACATTTATTGGAATTCTTAAGGCAAGTAATTGCGGATACAATATTACACGGGAGTAGTGACAGTTCACTAAAGTTTAAAACGGAGTCAACATTAGCAGACACAGAATCATTAACGGGTCCAAAGTTTCTTTCAAAATTTGAACTAAAATAATTTGCGAATAGAGTTACTGTTTCTTCTATTGAAAACGAAGTTTCATCGTTATAGACAGTGGAAGTTGGAATGTTAGAGGAGCCTTTTTTGGATTGAATATAGCACCAAAAAGATTTCGAGTCATGTTTAATGCGGTTTTCAATAGTAAGGACATATTGCTTGTACAGGAATTTATTTAAAAAATTGAACTCACGCATATAATGCAAGTATTTTGCTTTGCTTTCAGAGTTTCCTGTAATTTTGAAATCATCAAAAAATTTATTCCTAAGATTCTTTAACGTTTTTAGGCCCTTAGTATACAAGGAAGCTTGTGACTTTTTTTCCGTAATGGTACATTATTTAAGATGATATTTGATAGATTTTGAAGAAATATATCAAAACATCTTGACACATCAAACCCCTCAAAAAGATCATTCCAATTAATATTAACGATGAGCCGATTAATAATTTCAAAATTACAATTCTTAAAATCGAAAAATTTAAGTTCAGAACTATCCGAATTAAAAAAATCAAAAAATTCAATATTGAAAGTAAGATCAGAGTTTTGCATATTTGAATCTGACGCAGGAAATGGGCATTCATATAAATCATATTTAAGAGATTTAGTAACAAAAATTAAGTCAAGCATTTTTAAAAGCTGATTATAAACTTAATTTATCTGGACTAAATCAATACTAAAAAAGCTGTCAACAAGGTGGATTTCATGTGCTTGATTAACATTCATTGGTAGTAAAACATTATCGCCAGATACAGTATACCAATTTAATTTGCTCAAGTTAAAATCTCCAACTACACAAAAATTTTCAAGATTACTACTGTTTGAGAGAGATAAAATATTATTTACATGAGCATTATAAGTATCTGATGGACTATTTGGCGGAATATATGAGACACAGACTATTATTTTGCCTTTTGGAAGATTTATGGAAACACAGATTTGATCCAATAAACCATCTAAATTATTTAAAAGCGAGGATCAAAGGTACCTTCTTACTGCAATAAGAACGCCACCACCTCTAGTACAACCAGTGCGAACTACATTACGATCTTTCCGATACAGTTGGAAAATATTGGGATCAACAACTTCCTCATCAAAAAATTCTCATTAAGCCAGGTCTCAACAAAAATAATTACGTCAAAGTCACATTCAGAACAAAAAGAGCGCATTGAAATCAATTTAGTTCTCATACCAGATAAGTTTTGAAAATAAAATTTAAGAGTATTATTATTACTTAAGTTAGTATTAGCTACTGTAGATTCTCTTGTGAGGGATTTTTTTTTTCTAAAAAAGTGAACGGACGAACTCGTACTCCGACAGGCCAAAGCTCTGCGTTAACCATCTTATCGTAATAGCAGGCTGGAATAATGAGCTTAAAGTTTACTCTCTTTAAATTTGTTTCATCAAAATCTTTTTTAACAAAACGAACACAACCAATAAAATGTTTTTCAATATCAGGATGAGATGATATATATTCGATTAAATTATCAGCTGAAACAGATGGTGAAAAGGAAGATAGATGCAGAACTTTCTTTTGCACAATAACACTAAGCTCATTATTTGTGCTTTTTCCAAGAACAAAATTATGATTTATTTGTTGATTATTAGGCGGCAGGCGGCAACATAGCAGCAGGCGACAACGAAACAGCAGACGGCAATATGGCAGTAGACGAGAGCGAAGAGAGAACAACATTATTAGTATTAGAAGTAATCTTCTTCTGTTGATTTTTGCGTTTTTTATTATGCACAAACTGCCACTCAACTGATGAAGTAGTAGCACCAAGAGACTGAGAGCCACTTACAGCAATTTGCGTGGGAGAAGCAATTAAATCTGTAGAAATTGATTCGTTCTCAAATTCACGAGCAGGCAACGACACAACAGCAGACGATGATGAAGCAATAGTGGCATTACATGTAGCAGCATACGAAGAAACATTAGTATTCGCAATGTGTTTAGAAGAAGATGGAGCTGGAGGAGATGAAGAAGAGAGAACAGAAGCAAAGTTCATGTTTACATCTTTAGCAGAGAGTATGTTATTGTTGTTGCAGATTTCGGAAAATAGGGCAGATTTAAGCTCACGAACTTCAGCAACTAAGCCAAAGATCATGTCAAACATCATTTTAGAATAGTTCACACATGAGCCACATCTCGAAGAACAAGAACAACGCAAACTCTCAGAGATTAAATTATTTTACTGAGTTTGACCAGCCAAACTGGCATCACCAACTGCATCACTTATATTATTGTTGATCTCCTGTGTATGCAATGTGGTGTCAATGACCTCAGACATTCTCTTCAGTGCATGCTCCGTTATTGCAATATCAACAGCATCATTTACGGCGACACGAGGAGGAGAGTGTCTTAGAGAGACATGTCGAATTGTACTGCACGCATCACAAATATAATCTTTGTTACTTTTTTCAATAAAGTCTACATCAATTTGATTGAGCTTTACACAAACGCAATGGTAAAATTCTTTGCATTTAGCGCACTGAATTTTTTCTTGACCGCGATCAACTTTTAATCCGCAAACACACGGCATTGTTAGAAAAAACTTTTAACTTAAGAAAATAGTTTCGAAAAAGAAAACACGATTGAAGCTCATTAGAACACGTCCGACGACTTTGACGACTAACTGAGATATGAATTAACCTTAGAATATCTATTTTTTCGTCCGTCCCAAATGTGAGTAAAGGGGCTGTGCGAGCCTCATTTGCGATTTTGTCAGCATATTCATTCCCTTTTATGCCTACATGACCTGGAATCCACATTATTTTTATTTTATTAGGTGATTTTATGCAAATATTCCTAATATCGGATATAAGATCACTATTGTAAATGATGTTTTGCAAACTTTCAACAACTGATTTGCTGTCTGTGCATATAACAAATTTGCCTTTATTTTTGCAAGCAAATTCGGTGGCGAGTTTTACTGCTAAGGCTTCTGCAGTAAATACGGAACAGTGGTGTGATAGCAGGCCTGTGGTTATGATATTTTCGTCATGAGATACAACCGCAAATGATGCAATATACTGTTTTGGATCCATCCGTGTATATAAACTGCCAATTATTATTTCTGAAGCTATATTGAACATCGTTGAAAATTTGACGATATGTTTTCGCATCAGTTTTGTATTTCGGAAACGCCTCGAAGTCAAGTATAAGGGACGAGGGCTTAAAATGCCATGGTGGTTCGCTAAGACATTTTGTAAGTTTAGGTTTCAAATTTATATTTAAAGATTGCGCAAATTCAATGCATCGTCGAATGGCAGACTTAGTGCGATAAGAGCGTTTGTGTTTAAAAGCGTTTACTACCTCTTTTGATAAGTTAGAGTTACTGGAGTTGAATAACTTATGAATAAGCTTGAATGTCATGGAACACGTCCTCTCAGAGATGGATGGAAGGCCAGTTTCAGCCAGTATGCATTTAATTGGTGATGTGGGAAATGCGTTGATGCTTCGACGAACGGCTGTGTGGTAAGGAGCGTATAGAAGCTTTATAATAGATTTTGCACACCATCCATAAATCGGCAAGGCATAGTCGATTTTCGATAGGATAAGAGACCTAGTTATATTTATTAATGTTGAAATATGAATTAAACAGTGCCTAGATGATAAATATTTTACAATGTTAAGTCTGGTAGCTAGACTTTTCTTAATATACATACAATGTGGTCTAAAAGTAAATCTAGAGTCAAAGAATTCACCTAATATTTTTATAGAATCATCTACATTAATATGTACATTATTGAAACTTAATCTAGGGAAAGAACAGTTTTTTTTCTTGCATATGTGTAATAATTTACATTTATCAAAAGCTAGATTAGCACCCGAGCGTTCACTTCAGCTTTTAATATCTGACAAAATTTGTGAAAAAGTAGATATAACCGCATTATTGTCAGAAACTTTTGTAAAAATGATTGCGTCATCCGCGTAAATGGAGTGTTTAAATTTTACTAAGCTCGTCGAATGCGATTATGAAAAGGACTATAGATAATGGAGCACACCAATGCGATCGAAGGCTTTTCAAAATCTGTAGCCAAAATGGTTACATGATTTTTAGTAGAAAGAGCATTTGACACGAACTGTTGCAGATGTAGGAGAACATCAGTGGTGCCTTGGCTCCTTTTGAAAGCAACTTGGTTTGGACTTATTAGGTTTTTGGATAAAATAAACCACATCAATCGTCTGGCAACTATTTTTTCAAAAATTTTGTCCATGCAGGGAATAAGACATATCGGGCGATAGTTTTCAATTTCAGCGGAAGATTTTTTAGGTTTTAAAATTGGGATGACTATTGCTGTCTTCCAGGTTTGTGGGTAAATACCAGTGTTAGAAATATTGTTATATAATTCAAGGACATTATATATAGCACCTTGTGGTAGGTTGCGTAGCATCGGGTAAGAGATACGGTCGAAACCAGGTGTTTTGCCTTTCGCATTTTGAAGTGCCGAGTAAAATTCAATTAAAGTAAGTTTGGATTCTATTTTTTTAGCTGAGACGTGTTACTTGAGGAATATGGAGTTTGTAGGGTAGATATTTTAGAAAAAATGAAATTAGGGTGAAAATTTATGTCTTCAGACAATGAGGAAAGGACTGAAGCGGAATAATTAGCAATTTCGACTGAATCAGTGATAACTCTATTACTCACGTTAATAACTTTAACCGAAGGAGATATTTTGTTACCCACAAGCATTTTAATTTGCCCCCAAATCTTTTTCGGTGTTGAATTAGGAGTGATATTGGAAGTGAGCTGTTGTAGACTTGCTGCCTTAGCGGATTTAATTGCTTTTCTAAATATAGCATTCGATTTCTTAAAAGAAATCAGATTTTCCATTGTTCTACAGCGCTTATAAGCATGCCAAAAGGCTTGTTTAATTTTGCGGAGTGAATGAAGCTCGCTACTCCACCATGGAATGGTGGCTTTAGTAGGAAAAGGTTTTGTTTGCGGGATAGATTTGTTGGCAGCTGCACGTATAGCTCGACTTAATTTTGCAGAGTCACAGTTGACGTTGTTAGAAACACTGTACGAATTGAGGTGTAAATCGTAAAATTTTTTGAACTGCGGCCAGTTGGCAATATCTGTTTTAAATTTTATTTGAGGTTTAAAAGTATCTAGTTTAGTATTAAGAAGAAATTCTGTGACGATCGGAGAGTGATCACTGCCATGAAGATTGACAAAAGCTTTCCATGAAGACTGGAGCAATTTGAGCAGAACATAATGTTAGGTTTACATGAGTAAAGGTTCTGGCATAATATAAAGTCTTCAATAGTTCTGCCTCTAGCGTTGGCAGTTTCAGATCCCCATAAGGAACTCCAAGAATTAAAATCACCTGTCAAAAAATACGGAGCTGTGACTTGACGAGCACAGGAAATTAATTCCCTACTAGAGAAGTCTTGTTGAGGAGGAATATAGGCGTTAATTATAGAAAAGGAAAATCCAAAGTTGATTTTAACAACAATTGTAGACAAAGATGAGTTTATAGTTTGAAAATTATGTGTTTAGTGACTAGTAATGCAATGCCTTGTTTAGAAGAAATATTGGAGTTCAAGTTATGGAAATACCCCGAATAGTGTTTCGGCGTTATAATATTACATACTACTATTAAATGGAAGATGTGTTTCCTGCAGGGAAATTACATCAGGATTAAGATCTTTTATAAGTAACTGAAGTTCATTATAATTATTAATGTAACCATTAAGGTTCCACTGCAAAATTTTAAACATTTATATTCAGAAAAGAAAATATATTTAAATTATTTAAATTAAAATTGATGCATTAAGGGAAATTAAATGTGTTCAGATTTTTAAAATTTTGAACATTTTAAATTGAGAGAAACAAGTGAGTTAGAGATTTTTATGAATGTATTAAAATTAGAATTCGTCATCAGACATTATTGTTGTAACATTGGCAGTTGGGGAAGAAGACAATAAATCTTCTTCTAATGAGTTGAATCGAGGTGAATTCTGAGCAGAATTTATGTTATGAGAAGAATTAGATGGGGAGAGTATAGAATTATTTTGTTGTTGTTGTTGTTGTTTACGTTGTAGTTGTTGGTGTAAAGTTTTAAACTTTGAGTAGGAGGATGAATTAGGTAAAGTTGAAATGTTTGAGAGAGGGTTAAGTGAAGCAGTTTTATTGATCGAAAGAGAGCTACTATTAATAGCGAGTACATTTTCAGGTTCATTTTGCACTGGAGTGGCAGAGATTTTTTCTGTATTATTTTGTATTGTAGTTTGGCTAGAGGGAGATGGATTATTAATATTTTTTTTTACTATTGGAGTAATGTTATTTGGTTTTGTTATTGAAGCATAACTGGCGGTTGTGTTGGTAGCGGGGGAAAATGGGAAAAGAGATCTGTGGATGTTTTTCGCTTCGCGCATTGAAAATTTTTTTGTATCTTGATTTTTAACACTTCTTTTTGTTGTATGAACTTAGTACAATCTTTTGAGGAGGCAGCATGCTCGGCGGAGCAGTTAGCGCAAGATGTGCGGGTGCAGATTTCAGGGGAGTGAGGGGGTAGGTTGCAGTTGACGCATATAGGTGAATTATTACACCGTTTAGCGGTATGACCAAGCAATTGGCATGATTTGCACCTCATAGGGTTTGGGATGTACTCTCTGATATGAACAGAATGCCAAGATATGTTTATTTGCTGAGGCAGATGGTAGCGATCAAATGTGAGAAGAACTACACCAGAAAAAATTGTTTTACCCTCGGTTAATTTATTAAATTTATAAGCGGCAACTATGCCCTGAGAGCTAAGTTCTTTTACAATTTCTTCTTTAAAGACATTTTTTAGGCAGGGGGCGTAAACAGTACTCTTAGTAGAATTCAAAGTCACATGAAGCGAACATTTAATGGGGCAAACTCCGAACAATTCTTTGGCCGACAAAAATCTATTAGCGATTATTACATTGTTGACAGTGTAGCGCTCTTTGAACTGCGAAACAAGAGAAATCAGAAAGAGATTTTTTTTCGTCAACTGCTGAAACTACCACAAAGTTAGAATTTTGCAATTGAATTGTTGGAAGAGCAGAGAAGTCAGTGACAATGCTTTGACGAGTTCGTTTTTTCTTACCAGGTGGACTCTCAGCTAGCAGAGCAAACCGGTTTTCCCAAGATTGGGGGGTCCAGGGGGCATGTTTGCGACACACAACCGCCGCGCGAACTTAGGTTACCGAAAAACACTAAGAAAATAAAAGAAGAGCAAAGTTATAAGATGAAAAAATGCAGAGAGCACGTAAAAAAAAGGAAAAGCGCAATGCTAGAACTTATACACAGTATGAAATCAAGACGTCCACTCGCAACGAGAACCAGTCGAAGACTGTTCAATTATATTATTTTTTCCTATAGCACTACTTCTAGTAAAAATATTAAAAAATTTGAAGCATTTGGGCGAAAGTAAACTTAAGCCAAAGTTCTTTTGTATAAAGCTTTTATTATACCTAATGCTGCCAACTCTGGACCGGCAAAAAAAAGTACATTTCAGTAAAATAACAAAGAAGGTCACAAATAGAATAAAAACGACTTTTGCACGGCAAAAGCAGTACATTTATCTCTGAAATATCTAAAAAAAAAATCGAAGCATGTGCGATATATATGATACACATTTGCTGGAATTAAAACTGTAATTTTGCTTTAATCACGTGATAGGTCCAAATGACTTCATATTGTGCCATTGTAAGATCAAGTGAAGATAATAAATAAATTTCCGGTCACTGGACGACTAATTGAAACAGATTTCAATGCACTTAGGTGTAGTACATTTATCTCTGAAATATCTAAAAAAAAATTCGAAGCATGTGCGATATATATGATACACATTTGCTGGAATTAAAACTGTAATTTTGCTTTAATCACGTGATAGGTCCAAATGACTTCATATTGTGCCATTGTAAGATCAAGTGAAGATAATAAATAAATTTCCGGTCACTGGACGACTAATTGAAACAGATTTCAATGCACTTAGGTGTTTACTAATAAGCAAATGCTTTTCAATAGCTGTTTTCTCAGAATTTGCAATGTTATATTCTGAATTACACGTATTACACATAAAAACATTAGTACGCCGCGCTTTGATTTTCTTAATTTTTAATAAAATGTCAACCAATACCGAACCCAAAAATTACAATAAGCGCCAAAAAGAGCGTCACTGAACGTCTGACAGAATAATGATATTGGTAGCATTCAGAAATGCTGCATCAAAGCTTCTAACATTTCATCTGACAAGTGTTTTTATGAGTGCAGTTCGGATTTCGTCCGCTTATATCTACGTTCTTTCCGCTTTGTTTGAACGCAAACAAGAGTACAAATGGAAGTACAATGTCTCTATACAGTCAGCTGCAAAGAAGTATTGTACTCCTAAAATAAGTACAGTTGGCAGCTTAATTATACCTATATGGTCATAAGGCGCACCAGAAGTTCGGTTTGAGCTGCTGAAGTGCATGGTCATATTTTTCTTTAAGCGCAGACACGAAAAATCGTAATTATATTAGGTGTATATAAAGTGCAAAGTGACCTGTCAAGGGTGAAGACTAGTGAAGCCTCTAACATCAATTTAAAGGCTAATTTTACTGACAATATTGCTTATATAGTAAGTCAGAATGATAATTCTGATCTTAATTTTAATGCAATGCCGCCAGGTGAAAATATAAAAGAAAACAATAAAAAAAAGCAAAGAATCGCAAAAAAAAGTTGCGGTCTCTGAATCAAGTGATTTGGATAATGGCAAGGTTAAGGAGGTTATTCAAGAAAACACGCAATCATCAAGAGATCCGCTTTACACCATGTTGGAGTCTCTTCAAACAAAACTAAACGAAATGACAATATCTCTAGAGCAACTTACTATGAAAGAGAACTGTCTAAATTAAAAGAAGAGAACAAAATACTGCAAAGTGAGATTACAAACAAAGTTATTGGGTGGTATTAATAAAAACTGAGTAAATGATGCTTTTACTCCGAAGTAAGAAAAACGAGTAAAGTAAAAGCTGTCTGAGTAAAGTAAATACTCTGAGTAAAAGCCTATATCCGTATGAATAATCTTTTACTTTACTCGGTTTTTTGACTCTGTTATAATTTTGTATAACAGAGTATTAAAATGTCAAATTGAAACGTCAAAACGTCAGAACTAGTTTTGTTAA
Organism: Meiosimyza platycephala; assembly: GCA_963662105.1. Classification (NCBI taxonomy): domain Eukaryota; kingdom Metazoa; phylum Arthropoda; class Insecta; order Diptera; family Lauxaniidae; genus Meiosimyza; species Meiosimyza platycephala. The sequence goes on along the minus strand of OY759210.1, from coordinate 60,489,227 downwards.
TAAACAAATATTCATTATTTTCATTAAAAATAATATAATTTATTTGATTGTGGATGTGTGTTTCGCCGCCCCATGCGCATTGTTTTATTTTTATTATTTTGCGTATGTGAGTTTAAATTTCTTCAATAAAAAGCAAAGAGAGAAAGTATGAAAGATGATAAAACTGATAAAGAGCATAATTTATTTCCGTAATGCATTAATTTAATCACTCGCTTTGCTGTCCGTAGTTGCATCTATACGCACTGATGCCGTAACCGTCGTCGTCGCTGGCGAAGAGTCTAAGTAGATTTTTGTTATATTTAATTTCATTGGTCGTTTGAGGATCGCGAAATGGCGTCATTAGCCATGGCGTCAAAGGGTATCCCTCATCGCCCAAGAGGATAGCGCCCACGGAATTTTCACACAACACAGGTTGAATGTTAGAATTGCACCATATACGTGCATCGTGAACTGACCCTGGCCACTTGCAATTAACGCTGGTGAACCTTTCATTTCCATCGCAAGTCGCTTGAACGTTAAACGAGGACAAATTTTTGCCGAAGATGTGTGACTTTTTTATCCACACATGCGTACAATCAATAGCACCTATTGCGCACGGAAATCTAAAATTTCTCTGCCAAATTTTTTTGGCATTCTCCATTTCCGCAGCATCGCATGGAAATTTTATCCATTCCGTCGCCTTTTTTACAATTTCCTGGCACACATACCAATTTGTTGTTGAAACGGTCGATTGATGAATTCCAAGATCTTCACCCACGCCAACCTAAATACATAAAATTTACGCCGATCATGATATGTACACTAATCCTTTTGTTATAAACTTTTATTTATTTTAACGCAATAGCTTAATCAAAATAAAATTCAAAAATAATGCTGTTCACGAAAATAGTAGTGGTTACTAAAATTAAAAAAAAGCGACACAACTTAATTTAAACTACATGTTATACATGTTTCTTTGGGTCTAATATTTCGTGATAAACGCTTTTTTCTTCATTACGACTTTGCATAGACGTGGAATAGAGTCAATAAGGTCCTTACAACGCTTCACAGGAATTTCAGCCCAAGGCCCTCTAAACATTTGTCAAAGCTGTGTTCTACTTGATGGCTTTGCTATTGTTACGAATCGTTTGATATCTCCTCACAAATTATTTATCTGATTAAGGTCCTAAGACTGAGCTGACCATAGCATCACGTCGATTTTTTAAGATACAAGCATTCATAAGCTAGTTTACTAGTGTGTTTAGGATCGTTATCCTGTTCAATCGTCAATTTTATAGGCATTTCCCGACTGGCATACGGTAGCATTACTTCCTTCAATAAATTAACGTACACTGCTTGATCTATAATAACTTTGATCAAATGGATAGGGCCAACGCCATTCTAGCAAAAGTAAGCCCTTACTATAAAGGTCAGTCCACCATGTTTAACCGTCTTGGTAGTGTATTTGGGGTGGTATTCTGTGCTTGGTGGACGACGAACATACTGTCTGGAGCCTGTTCCACCAAAAAAAAAATACTTTGCTCTCATCTGACTATAATACGTTGAGCCACTCTTCGGCATTCCATTTCATATAATCTTTTGCAAATTGTATTCTTGCAACGACGTGCTTCTTCGTCTAAAGGTATATCTTCTTGGAACTTCTTGTATTCAAATAATTTTCCATTAGTCGACGACAAATTGTCTCAGCACTGTCGACAGATTTTAATCGTTTTTGAGGACGCCGAGTGCTTAGTCTTGCAATATCGTGCACTTCGTCTGTCATCTAATAACGAAATCTGGCGCTTACCACCACGATTTTCAGGTTTCTTACAATAGGTAATAGCATTAAATATCAGGGGCAGTAGTGCATCCAACCATATTTTCAGCTTCCTTGAAGGTCTTGCCCGGATTCCTTAGTCTAATTATTGATTCTATCTATTCGATTCAGCAATTCCTTCCTCTACCCACTAAAAAAAAAGAAGAGTACCTCGATTGCAATAAATTCATGTAAGCAAATTATTGAATTACTTAAGTACACTTACTTATGGCGGTTTTCTAGAACTTTAATTTTTTTTAACTAATATGTAAATGCATCACAAACAAGGCAACACGAAACAAAAGTAACGGGATCTGTTTGCTTTTCTTTTGTTTTTATTCAGTCCTACAAAATTTTACTAAAGAGTTCAATTTGTAAGGCACAATATTTTAGAAAAGAGATTCAAAGGTCATGTCCTGCAACACTACTATTTTCATGAACACAACTGTACACTTAATGGATGATAGTATCTCCCTTTGCTCATACTGCAACTACACAACAATTACCATCGAACACATCTTCACTAATTGTAATTTTTTTCGCAGTCATAGGAACTGTATCTTCAATGACCATGATCCTATCCAATCCTTTTCAAATCCATTTATCCAAAATATACAAAAAGTCACAGTGTGTGCACTGTGTTTTATGTTTTGCTATGATTCTCAACTAGTCAATGCGGAAAATAAAATATAGTGTGCTTGCAGACTATTAAACGTCGGCTAACAAAGCTTACTGATGAAGTGACGTAGCGTCATGGAAACTAGTATAAGCAGCTCGTTGCCCATTTTTTGTTCCTTCTTATGCATTTTGCGTTTAGAATTTTTTTGTTGTTTTTTGCACTAAAACTACTGAAGAAACAGCTCTGTAAAATACATATTAAATTTTACATTGTTCCAAAAACACAAACAAAGAAATGTCAATGCGGAAAATAAAATATAGTGTGCTTGCAGACTATTAAACGTCGGCTAACAAAGCTTACTGATGAAGTGACGTAGCGTCATGGAAACTAGTATAAGCAGCTCGTTGCCAAATTTTTGTTCCTTTTTATGTATTTTGCGTTAAGAATTTTTTTGTTGTTTTTTGCACTAAAACTACTGAACAAACAGCTCTGTAAAATACATATTAAATTTCACATTGTTCCAAAAACACAAATATACAAAAAGTCATTACATTCCTCGAAATTATAGATATATAAAAACGATACTTCATTTTTTAAAAAAATTAAACAATAGCTCAATGCATAAGTTGCGTAGTGCATGCAGACTTATTTCACTCGTTTTTGTTTTTTTTCAGATAGAGTAACTTCGGGTATTGTGATATAGGCATTTTGTTATTTTAAATTACACGTAGTTTTTATAGCATAGCTTCTACCGCTTTACGTATTATGGTTTGTTGATGCATTGTGCAGTATATTTCGACTTCGGAGCTCTATAGCGTAAGCGTCCATTAATTACGTGAGCTAAAATAGGGGGGGAGGGGGTCCGGCAAAATCTCACAAAATCTCACCAAGGGGGGGACGGGGTCAAGGAAAACCTCATGTCAACTTTTTAATGCATAGAATTTACATTAAAAATTAATATTTAAATCTCACGGGAGGGGGGGAGAGGTCCCACCAGATCTCACCAAGGGGAGGGAGGGTCAGAATTTTTAAAAAACACCTCAAGGAATTAATGGACGTCCCCTAAACCAATCTGCAGATATTTCAACAAAATTAAAAAAAGCTAAGTGACACCCCTAAACGAAATTGGCTGGTAATGTGATATACAGCGTTCGGTCAATGTGATATCACATTTCCCGAATAGTATTTTACAGTAAAATACAGCTGATTCATTGTTTCAAAAAATCAAAACTTCAGAATTAATTTATTATATGTATTATGAAAAGTATAACAAGTATTAGACAGTAAGAACTAAAAATACAAAAACATTACATCTTTCAATTGATTTCCATAAAACAGGAAAACAAAATTGAAGTTAATCAGAAAGTGAAAAGAAAACATATTAAAGTGAGTTACATGACTCACACAAAAGTTGTTTGCTGTCTTGGAAAAGTCATTCGCATTTCAGGCATTGTACCCAGGTCTGAATCTTTTTATCCATCTGGAAGGATTTTTGCAAAACGCACAGGTAATGTCATTGCTGGGTAGGGTTTCGACCCAACGATCTTCGTCTGAGCTCGGCAAATGCAAGCTTTCATCCGAATCGCTCGAGGAACTGTTTTTTTGGAAGATTTCTTCGCTTGCATTTTAATACTGAAGGTATTTTTGGCGTCTTCTTAATTTTTCTTTGTTCAATGTTTTAATGCTTTCTTCCAAAGATAACACAGGCAGACAAAATTAAACGAAAGTCCAGAACCAGAGACCAGACCTAGCATACCCGATGGTCTTTGATGCGCTGAATCCGAATCCGAGCTCAGAATTGCTCTTATACGTCAAGTTTTCGAGATATATATTTTTTTTTTCAAAACTGATTGCAGCGTCTGAAAGTACTGCTCCTCTTCTTCAAAACTTATTTGAAATAAATTTGTGTAATTTATATGGTGATGTTGTCAAAACCGTTTTTTTTGCCCCTGGAGTTGATAGGATGAAGTTTGCCATCGTTGCACTACTTGTGCTGGTAACTGGTTCTTCGAGTGTAGCGTCATTGTTTTTGGCTGCACTACTTGTGCTGGCAACTGGTTCTTCTGAAGCATAATTATAATTATTCATAATTTCAGCAAGAAGAAGCTCTCCTGAAATATATTTTTATCAAAAGGCAAAATGCCAGTACATTTAAATCCATTTATTGCGATCTGTAAATTTAATGGGTAATGTGATATGTTATGAGGGTAATGTGATATAGTATATCACTTTACCCAACTTGGACTATATCACATTAGCCGCATTTCAGTTTTAAAACTATCAGATCATTTTATCAATACACACTTCAGCAAATGAAAAACTCACCTTATTTATGACAAAGATTATTCACCAACTAACAATTTTTGTATTTCGGTTTTAATATCTACTTTATGTTGGCTAAATTCACACCTAATAAGCACATAAATAAAATTGCGACTGAACCGCTAAATCGATTTTACCACACTGAGAGCTAAAAACAGTGAATGCGAGCGCACAAAAGCTTGCAGCACGTGTCTTTTTCCGTTACTGTTATGTTGACAAGAAATTGTCGGAACTTGTCTATTTAAGAAAATATGATAGTACCAGGTTAGGCAATTGAAATGATAGGTTATGTTCACACAACTGTACTTTCCAAACCTTTCATCGCACAACGCTCAATTTCAACATGGTAAATCCTTGATATATTGTCTGTCAAGTGACAGAAGCATTTTGGTATAATTGAAAACGTTTTCAAGATGTACGGTTTGGAAATGAAAAGAAATTTGGTGATTGGCCTTCATTCGGAAAGCAAAAATACGTCGAGATACGTCATCTACCGCCGAAAGCAAAATTGAACGATATTTTTATCAGCCGTACCATCAAACGTTTTAAGAAGACCGTCAGCATTAAAAAATGCTACGTTGGAGGCCGGTGATGCACTGCAACTGGGCGAGTAAACGTCGAAGTTGTGCGGAAACGATTGGAACAAAAATTTGAGAACAATGCAGCTCAAATGGCAATCAAGATAGACGTAAGCAATCGAAGCAGACGCCATTTTCTGAAAAACAAGTTAGATACCATGCCTTTCAAAGGATTCAAGTCGCATGACCATACTTCATTGCAACGAGACAAGCGCCTCAAGAGAACGAGAGAGCTGATACGCTTGCGCCGCAGAAATGAGTTGACCAAATTGGTGTTTTCTGACGAGTAAACAATCTGCATCGAGATGTTTTTCAACAAAGACGAGATACAAGTCACTCAACGGCAAGGAGATGAACAAATTGTGGAATGGGCGTCAGTGAGCGAAAATGGCAAGTCACCATACGTTTTTCTACCGATGGGGCGCATTGAGGTCAAAATAAATCAACAAATTTATCGGAAAAATGTGTTCGAGCCTGACCTGCTACCATGTACACCCCAAAATTTCACTTTCGAGCGCAGGAGATTCCAGCAAGACTCAGCGCCGTCGCATAAAGCCAGAGAAACGCAGAAATTGCTTGAAAAAAACGTTTCATCGTTCTTAAAGCACGAACTTTAGCCGTCGCAGTCTTCCGACATAAGACCGCTGGGCGACTGTGTTTGGAACATTTCGCAGACCAGTGCATGTGCTAAAAAACACACAAGTATGGACTCGCTGAAGAAGGATTTGACTCGAGCATTTAACAATTTTGACTAAAACATCATACGGGCATCGAATCAGTCGTTTGATAAGCGTCTAAAAGCTGTAGCCAAGGCCAAGGATGGGTATATTCCAGATAAGTAATCAATAAACAAACTTCGGATATTCTTCTTTAACTCAGAAAAATCAAAAATAAAAAAGTTGAAAAATAACCGATATTTTTCATTTCTAAAATATACCATTTCAATTGCCGAACCTGGTATATCACATTACCCGACCATATCACAATACCCGAAGTTACTCTAACTTTTTAGATTTATATTGATGAAAATTTTTCGGATTCTCGATCTAGCAAAAAGTGGGGGTGTATGTAGACTTTTGTCGCTCACTGAACATAAATTTACATTTCCAAAAAATATTGGTAATGTTAACGTCCTTCTAGGAAAAGTCATGAAACGTTAGTTTTTCTTTGTTTATTTAAACGAAACCAACGACTGTACTACTTACCTCAAAATTCAAAAAAAGACTAAATCTTTTGACCACATCATACCGAAGATGTGTTTTATCAATCCTCATCATTTAACACAAATATCAAAATATTTTTAATATATTTAATTAGAGATATATTCGATTTGCTTAACCCTCTACTGCAGCGGTTCTTAAAATTATGTAGTCCGAGGACCCCTTATCGAGCTAAATTTTTTTTGCGGACCCCATCCCAACTCTAGATATTTGACATCGTTCTAAGCTTAATTTCTGACTCAATAATGACAAAGACACTCAGGCTTGCCAACCGATGTCAAACTCAACCAGACATAAAATGACCGGTTATCTGACCGGTGAAGGAACGAAGAACTTATATTTTGATTTAATTTTTCCGGTTTTTAAAGGTCTTTTCAACACTATGTATGTCCAGTTTTTGAAGATCCAAAAGTTGAAAAGCATGCAGACACTACTTTCTAATAAATATTGATACCTATACCATATATCTCTCTGCATTTTAACAAATCTTGCGCATTTATAGAGGCAAACATTTTTCATTAGGACTTTCATGTAATTGAAATACAAAATGAATAAAAATTGGAGAAATGTAAAAGAATTAAAAAAGTTTCAAATCAAAATATGTACATTAGACTCAGACAAATATTTCTTGGTCAAAATAAAGCCTAGAAAATAATTTGTTTTTTTTCATATATTTTTTAATAAATAATATAATAATAATAAAGCTTAAAATGAAAATTATTTTTTTGATGACTATTGGTCGTTTTATAAGCGAAATTTGTTATATTTTCTTCTGTAAAAGTTTTTACTTAATGAGAAGGATGATGTTGTTTTCTTGAAACCATATCCACAATGTTGGGCTCTATATTCGGAAGTTTTATTCTCAGGTCTGCTTCTACATTAAGCTGATTTCTATACTTTGATTGTATATATAATAGTACCGAAAAGCCTGTTTACACAAATACGTTGTACAAAACGGAATCAAGTTTTGGATGCCCTTATTTGCAGAGAATTTGGATCTTAGGAGTAACTAAAAGTTAGTTAAATTTTATTGAACTTTAGTTTCAAAGAAGTATCGCAAGAGATAGCCAGGAGTATATCATGCTCTAATTGCTAGAAACAGGACAGGGAAAATACTTCCGGAAGCTGCTTTTTAGAGGCATTAAATGTTCGATAAAAAGTAGGTGCGTTTTATTATCGAGCACTTAATTAGAAAATTCTATAAAATAGCTGAGTGTTGAAAAAGACTCATACCCATACTTTTGTATGCGCTTTGACCATAATTTGTATTATTGTAATCGCTTCTATTTTAAATAGCTCAACACAGTAGGGACTTGTGATTTAGCTTCTGTGTCAAATCGCACCAAAAAATAGAATTTGTTCTATTTCTCTGCGATAAATTTTCTAGTGTCAATTTTGTACGCACTATTAACGTATAGAAAAAATATGGACGATATCGAACGTCCCAACTGTGTTTAGCTCTTCACTTCAACGTTAAATTTATTTGAAGCTGCACCTTGTAGGCTCAAACTAAAATTTACAAAAATTGATGTTATCAAACAGTGGGAAGAGTGGAAACAGTTAAGTGCTGGGCATCCCGGGTTTAAACAAAAGTAAATGCACACATTGTTTTTTAAAAATATGTGCAATCATTCAAAAAGCCATGATCATGTAGAATTTTTAATGAATTTGTTATTTAAATAAAGCGAAAAGTTTGATGATGTAAAATTGATGTAAAAATTGTTTCGCGGACCCCTGGAATGGCTTTGAGGACCCCCAGGGGTCCGCGGACCACAGTTTAAGAATCGCTGCTCTACTGCATGAGCACATAAGCGTCAATAAAAAAAAATATTTATATTCAAAAATACGTTTATTTATTCATTTTATACATGAATTTAACAAAAAAAAAATTTTTATCCTGTTCGTGTCCTTTTTATCCTTTGGATCCATATATGGCTCTGTATGCACACAAAGAACTTTTCGCGTGCAATTTATGTTGGAGAAAGTTTTTGTTTTAGGTAACGTTGTGAAATGATGAAAAGCAATTTCTTTTGTCATTATAACAAAGATATATTTTACACTTTTGGCAATATGTAAATGATCGGTAAGAGCACTTGTTTTGATATAACTGCCTGTTTGACATCCATTTTGGAAAATGCCCAATTTGATTCGATCTTATGGAGTCTAGAGGAAAATCTTGATGGTGTCTCTTTCTAGTTGGCGTGCTTTCGATGTCTCTAGGTGAGTTTATCATTCTAGGCGAGTTCGTCGCTCTAAGCGAGCTAGCCTTTGCCGTGGCTGATTCAAATATAGTTGGACGCCCCCTCTTTCGTAAAACTTTTCCTGCTTTACACAAATTTTCAGCGATTGCCAGTTTGAAGTCATATAATGCCATATACTCTTTGAACTTACGGCGCCACAAGATCCAAGCGTTGACTACACACAAATCAACCATGTTGAAAAAGATTTTTTTGTACCATTTGCGAGACCGCAACTGAGTTCTGTTGAGACCAAGCAATGAATCAAGTAAGTCTACACCTCCCATATGTTGGTTGTAGACGTCCACTGCTTGAGGTGATGTAATATTGCTTCTTGCTGAAACGTCTTTTTGTTGTAGTAGGATCACTACCAACATAGGCCGAAAGTAAGCTTACCACTTTATTATCATACCAAGAGATAAGACTTAGTTCAACTCCATCAATTGCAGCTACTTTTTCTTCCATGCTACCTCGTCCGAGTTTTTTTAGTTCCTTCTCAGTTGGCATTTTCGAGTTAGGAACTCGATTAAGCCTTACAGTACCCAGTGGTAATAAACCATTTTTAAAAAGATAAATGTTGACAACCAGCCAAAAATACACTTGACTAACTTTACAAAGTTATAGAGTAGTCAGTTGATATAGTAGGCTATCATTTTATATAAATTTTTAAAATCAGTTTTCCCTAGATTTTCAATCTTATTGTTATAATTTTTGTATGTTCAATTTAATTAATAAAAGAACATAACAATTTGGCGAAGAGAATTTAAAACTACACGCGTAATTTAAAAGACGTAATTGGAATGCTCCTCGTACAGCAAAATGAAGCAGCCACAAAGCAGCAACTGTTATTGAAGAAGTTGGTTGCGATGGAAGAATCATCCAGGTCAGCGGTAGCTCAGGTATGACCCTGAATCCGAGTTATATTTTTCTAATTGGTACAGTCGGCAAGAAGCTCTTTTTGTGGAGGACGCAAAGTCGTTAGATGACCCTTCCAAAGTACGAATAATTCTGAGAAAATTAAGCCAGCAAGTCTACGACAAACACGCAAATTTTCTTCTTCCGAGAAAACCACAAGACTTAACATTTAGTGAGACTATAACATCTTTAAAGGCTTTATTTGACCGCCAAGAGTCTGTTTTTAACGTCCGCTACAACTGTCTCAAACTCGTGAAGTGCGATACTGAAGATTTCGTAACATTTGCTGGCCGTGTAAACAAGCAATACGAAAAATTTCCGTACAGCGAAATGAGTGCACAACAATTTAAGTGTCTCATTTTTATAATTGGTTTGCATTCACCATCATACGTAGAAATTCGCAGCAAACTAATATCCATGCTGGACAGCAACACCAACGTCACACTGGAGAAATCGATAGGAGAAACTCAACGAATGTTGGTTCTGAAAAATGATGTAAAATTGGTGGAAAACACTTCATCTACCATTAACACAATCAAATCAAATAAAATTCAGAAATATGAAAGAAACAACGTATCAAAAACAAAACAGTTAACAGAAACACCTACACGTCCATGTTGGGGTTGTGTCTCAATGCACTTTGCGAAAAACTGTAACTACGCAAATCACAAATGCAAGGTTTGTGGTAATACAGGACACAAAGAAGGCTATTGTGCATGTTTCAACAAGGCATACAAATCATTTGAAGACAAGCAAAAATCGCCGTCATTGCGTGATCGTAGCAATAGGTTCAACAATTTTCGTACATCAGTGGTAATGGCAGACAAATTGGTAAAAAGCGTCCACAATCACACAGAACAACGAAAATTTGTAACAATAATTGTTTGCGGAAAGCCTATTAGATTACAGTTTGACACTGCTGCTGACATCACAATTATATCCAAATCAAATTGGATTTCAATTGCAAAGCCAAAGCTACAGCACTGTCAACATAACGCCACAGATGCTTCAAGTAATAAAATTGGTATTATTGGTCAATTTGCAACATTAATTGAACACAATGGTAACATTCAGTATGGTACATTATATGTAACTTCTGTTGAAAATTTGAATGTATTTGATATTGATCTCATACATAATTTCGGTTACTGGGATTCAAGTTTAAATGCTATTTGCAACACTATTACAGCAAATATGAGCAAAAATGACTTGTTCAACATGATCAAAGATAAATTTCCAGAAGTGGTCCACACACATACAGGCCACTGTACCAAATTTCAACTTAATTTAGAAATTAAGCCCGAATCAACACCAGTTTTCAAACCCAAAAGACCAGTACCATATGCAACTTTACATCTGGTTGAGGCAGAGCTTAATAGACTGGAAACAGCAGGAATAATAACTCCCATTACACACTCACCCTGGGCGGCTCCAATAGTGGTTGTACATAAATCTAACAATAAAATTAGAATTTGTGGAGACTACTCAACCGGATTAAATCCATGCATGCAACCAAATTCGTATCCACTTCCTCATGTAGACGAAATCTTTGCAAAAATGGAAAACTGTAAATATTTTAGCAAAATTGATCTATCAGACGCCTATCTACAATTTGAGGTTGACGAAGCCGCGAAAAAGCTCCTAACGATCAACACACAAAAGGGCCTTTTTCTATTCAATCGATTGCCACCGGGAGTAACATCAGCACCGGGTGCATTCCAAAAAGCAATGGATACCTTCATATCTGGACTGAATGGAGTGGTTGCATACCTTGATAACGTTGTGGTAGCCAAATCCACAATTGAAGATAATTATACTCAAGTCATGAAGGTAATGCAAAGTTTTAAGGATCATGGTCTCACAATTCGTTGGGAAAAATGCGAAATTTTTCAAACTACCATAAAATATCTGTGACATGTAATTGACAAAAATAGCATACATCCTGATCCTGCAAAAGTCGAATCTAATAGCAAAATGCCTAGGCCTACAAACCAGTCAGAACTGCGTTCTTTTCTGGGCGCTGTTAACTATTATGGAAAATTTATTCGTCAAATGAGAGAATTACGTTACCCTTTAGATGAACTTTTGAACACCAAGTCAGAATAGAAATGGACAAATAATTGCCAGTCTTCATTTGAACGATTTAAGAAAATTCTGTAAATATTGAAGATGATATTAAATGTATCTTACGCGAAAGTGTCACCATGCCAGTTACACTCAATATGGTACGAAAAGCTACTACAGAAGACAAAACACTTCGACAAGTTTTGAGATACAGTGGCTCACAGCTTATTTCATGCAGTGCATACTTTAAATTTCAATTCTCTGTAACTTTCAAACGAATAGGAATATGAATAAAGTTTTGATACCATTTGAAAGAACAAAAATTGTAGTTTTAAAAAAAAATTTATTTAATGTAAAAGAATATTACCTGGAATTTTTATAGTAAAAAATCGAAGAATACTACTGAATTTCATGTCACAGCTTATTTCATGCAGACATGTATAAATTGAAAATCCATTGTTTAAAATAATGATTTCTTAATTTTAAGTATGTAGTGTGGTAGCCTCTTTGGTCAACTACAGCTTAAAGACGGTTTGGCATCGAAGCTGCAAATTTTTTATTGGTATCTGGCGAGTTATAGCACCACTCAGTTTTAAGTGCCTTTTTTAGGTCGTTTTTGCTTGAAATGTTGTCTATTCGGATATTTTTTTCCAAAATCGTCCATAAATTTACAAGCACCCTTAGGTCAAGTGACTATGCTGGCGGTGCCATCAAATAAGGGCACTTGTATATAAACCAGAATTGAACTAAGCCCGCTTTGTATTTCGGGTTTTTATCTTGGTAAAACCGTAAGTTTGTCAGCATGCTAAGATTTTCAGCACTCTGGAACAAATTGACACTCATAATCTGAAGACAAATGTCCATGCTCATGATATTTTCAATAAAAGACAAATTTCTGGTACCAGCAGCTGACATGCAAGCCCAAACCGAAAGTGTTTAACTGGTATTTTTTTACATTAAATAAAAATTTTTTTGAAACTACAATTTTTGTTCTTTCAAATGGTATCAAAACTTTTTTCATATTTCAATTAGCTTGAAAGTTACAGAGCATTGAAATTAAAAGTATGCACTGCATGAAATAAGCTGAGAGCCACTGTATATCCAACAGGGATGGCCTGCATCTAAACAGCTCACATCTGATTTGCAAATGTTTTACAACCGCCGCGAGACATTAAGCGTTGTGGACGGCTGCATCATGACATCAGAACGAGTTGTCATTCCAACAATACTTTACCGTCGTATCCTGAAGCAACTAAACAAGGGTCACCAAGGTATGCAACGGATGAAATCTCTCTGTAGATCTTAAGTTTATTGGTAATTGTTGATGCATACTCCAAATGGCCAGAGGTAGTACAAACACAATCAATATCAGCAAATGAGATAACAAAACACATGACCGCGTTTGTAAGTCGAATTGGTCAACCACGAGCGATAATATCTGACAACGGAACGCAATTTGTTAGCGCAACTTTTACAAAGTTTTGTAACAAAAGAGGGATAGAGCACATAAGAACACCGCCATACCATCCACAGTCAAATGGCCAGGCGGAGTGTTTTGTGGACACAATAAAACGAGCTTTAAATAAATCTTACAGTGATGACAACTCCGACGACACCATGAATTTATACAACTTTTTACATCAGTATCGTGCTACTCCACATCCCAGTGCATCTGAAGGAAAATCACCATCTGAACTATTCATAGGCAGAAAGCTTACCACGCCTCTAGATCTCCTTAAACAAACTACATCATATATGAAAGAGCGGAATACAAAAATGGAAACCACATTCAACACAAAACATGGATCTATTCGAAGATCATTTTAACCTGGTGATAAGGTCTATGCGAGAGTTTTCAAACAAAGCAAACTCGAATGGTGCCTTGGTGAGATAATTGAGAAAGTTGGTACTGTAATTTACAACGTACTTATTCAAACGAGTCCACGTAAAACGCTCATTCGATCACATATCAATCAACTTCGTCGACGAAGATCTGATTTATCTGTATCTTATTCCAATGATGAGACGCGAATGTTTGATTCAGTAGAATCGACGACTGACTATTCTAAACCACCGATTGATCCAATATTTTCAACAACTGATCTGGTGGAGCCAGAAGAGGAAGTTCAAATAGAAAGAACTGAAACCAATACTAGGTTTATGGAAACTGAAGCAAGTCAACCTAGTACAGAGGCAATGGAAACAAAAACAACTCAGCCTAGTACAGAGTCAGTGGAAGCTGAAATACCAAGAAGATCTTCTAGAAGAAGACGCCCTCCCAAGAGATACTCTCCGTTTTAACAAAGAGGAAGGATGTTAGCAACCAGCCAAAAATACACTTGACTAACTTTACAAAGTTATAGAGTAGTCAGTTGATATAGTAGGCTATCATTTTATATAAATTTTTAAAATCAGTTTTCTCTAGATTTTCAATCTTATTGTTATAATTTTTGTATGTTCAATTTAATTAATAAGAGAACATAACAATAAACTTGTAGTTTTGGACTATTGAACCAATTATCGAAAAAAATTTTGTGATTTACATTTCGTTGAACTGTTGATGTATGTAAGTCTAGTTACCACATTTGCACTTACTCCGAGGTCTGGTGCATCTTCTGGGTGTGTGTTGCTCTGCTCATCAGCAAATATATCGAAATCATAGCTAAAGCCGGAAACTCCACTAAGAACAAAATTTTTGTATCACCACTTGTGTGGCTTTGCGGGATTATATTGCTTTAATTGGTGTCGTGCTTTTGTAGGAATAATTTGTTCGTCTCCCACTAAATGCTCCTCTTTTGGAATTGACAATAAGCGATCTGGAATTTTGTTCAGTAGAGGTCTTATTTTAAACAATTTGTCATGTCCATGTTCATTATGTTGTAATAAATTCTCATTATCATTAAAATGCAAATATCTTTTTATGGTTTCCCAACGATTGCAAGTCATGGTGTCGGAAATTAATTGTTGACCCACATTTTTGCTCCAATAATGCCTTGCTGTCGGCAACTTTACAAGTGACATATAAATGATTGTTCCTAAAACCCAAATTTGTGTATCATTTTATATATACAATATAATAAAAATTGCAAACCTATAAACTGTTCCATTTCTTTTGAGGTAACACTAGCTGGCTTATTAACATTTTCTTGAACAGATTTCAAATTAGTTTGCTCCACAATGAAGTCAATCAAATCACCATTAAAAAAATAGTCAAAGAAATCTGATGGCGTCTCTAATTCCTCAAGGCATTGAGGTACCAGAGAAGTACCTTTAAATTCAAATTTTTCTTTGCAATATGGAGCAAAGTTACCCTTCTTCCAGAGTACATTTCTTTTTCGAGGCGTTGGTTCTGACACTGATGGAAGCCCATCTTCAGAAGAGCTAGAACCTTCTGTCTCAGGAATGACTATATCTTCATTTATGTCTAAATGAGTTATTAGTGGTTCTTCATCAGAATCGTCCTCATCCTCGCTTTGCCATGCATTAGAAATTACGTTTACAGACTCATTTCGCCCGTAGAATGACGATGTATCCATTGCTGAAATAGTGCATAAAAAGTAGTATACAATGCATACAAGTCCATATATGGCTTCAAGAGTAAACACTATGTAAATCATATTTAATACTTACTAAAAATTTTTCCGAAGATAAATAAAAACTAAATAATTTTTTTATGCAGAAATATTTTTTTTTTTTCTTTAAAAACTTTACTTTTATGAAATTTATTTCACTTTACATTCACACTTTTTGAACTTTCGACCGCAATGTAAGAGAACACTACATAAAATGATTTTGCATCAAAGCAACATTTCGTTACGGATAACGGTCAAATATTCTATAACGGCGAATAAAGCATAGAATAGAATAATTGCAAACTCAGACATGATTAACGTTGACAAAGTGCAGAAAAATGTTATCAAAGTTGAAAGTCCATATATGGCTCTGTATGCAGTAGAGGGTTAAGGCTATTTTACATTATTATACTGAGTAGAACGACATGTCAAAATTTAATTTGCATATGTAATAGTGAAAACAGATGAAAAAAATTGATTTGCTTTTTCGACAGTTGCTTTCTTATACGTTTGAGTTTCTAGAAACGTTTCTAATTCGTCACACATTTGGTTACACTTTATTTAGACATGTCGTATTACTCAGTAGGGCAATGCAAAGAAGTCTTTGTTAAGTTTCAAATAAACTTGGTTTCACTTAAGGTTATCAAATGCCTTTTAATTAAACTTTGATTGTACAATTGAAACATATAAAATATATTTAAAGTAGGTATAGAATAAGTACTGGAATAAAATACTTAAACAAATGTTTTGGAATTTGATCGAACGTTTGTTTATAAATACATGTGACAGTAAAATAATAATAAAACGGCAATATTTTTTACAAAATATGTATCCGAAATACATCACACGCATATTGGTGTTATACTTAGCTTAACCATATTAATAAAACTTAAGAGTAAGAGGATACGTGTGCGATAAGTCTCATTAATCACACATCCCAAATATTCTTATCATAAAATGTTTACGTAGACAAATATTATGAACTATGTAAGAGATTCCCTCTGCTATAATATAATGCAAATAATTATTGCACCACCACTTAATTAACATTAATTTAAATGTTTCATACTACAAAAAAATATTTTTTATAGACTAATGTGTAGCTAGTAACCAAAGAAGTACATACATTAACTTAAAAAATAAAAGTCGTGTATAACAATAAAAGCACAAATAAAGTAGGTAAAGTAAAATTTTTACATTTTATGAAGGACAGTTAACCGAAAATAAAATTTTTCCGATTTTAATATCAATTTCAGATATGTAAACCAGATGTATTCTCGGTCACTGTTAACTTATACGTAATATGTTATGCAAGTTGACGGTAGTAAATACAAAATAAATGTACGATTTTTATAAAGTAAATATGTTTTCATAGATTGAGGCAGATGTAATTCTTGGATTCGTTCTTCTAAATCGTTTTTTCCAACGTGTTGTCGAATAATCCTCCTGCACAAATCTATAAGTGGAAGTGGCTCCGCTAAAAAAAATTAAAGAAAGTTTTCCAATTATTTTAACGAACTTAACGTTTAGTACAGTATGTGTAAATATCAAAAGAAGTTGCAAAAATATATAATATGTAGTCAGTAAGTCATGGGTTTTGTTTACCCGCTACAGACCAACTATCAGGGACCTCGAGTATGCTGTGAAGAATTTACAAAAGTTTTTAATCAAACCCTTTGTATTTGTTTTACATTACACAAAAATATTAGCTAGTTTCAGAGAGATATAGGGGAAGGGGGGGGGGGGAGCGGTAGGGGAGAAGGGGCACATTGATACACGGGGCACATAGATACGGCGGTCGTTAAAACAAAACAAAACGCAGTAACATATTTTTTCAAACACATATAAATAGACGTCGACAAAGCCAATCATATGTTTGAATTGCAACTGCATTCAGTTACCGCTTCGTCTATGATAAGGATAAACCCGCTTTGCACGCTCGTGAGTAAAATAGTGCCGATCTGTTTGACTGTGAATTTAATTGACAAATTTTGTAAGTACACATCCTTCACAATTTTTACATAATTGTAATTATTATAATTGCTTGACACATGTAAAATTATTGTTTAAAAAAAAAAGTGACTTGGGACACATTGATACAACCGTCCAGCGGGCACATTGATGTGTATCAATCTGCTCCGTCTGGTAAATAATTTTTACTTCGTCGTCTTTTTACTTCACAGGAAGGAATATGGTGTGAACTTACGAACGAAAAACGGATAAAGTTAATATCGATGAAAATGCTTTGGCTTCTGCAATCTCTGATACTCTGAATCTCTGGTAATGGAACGAAAGCTATCAATAAGAAAATAATTCATAAATAAATGTTGTAGTGAATTGCAAAACTTTATATTTTTATTTTGTAAACGAAGAAGGTGTGTTTTAAACTATGAATCAAAGTGCCCTTGACGTGTATCAATGCACCCCGTATGTGGGGCAGTTTGATACGAAATTCATTTTTTAAAAAACAGCGCACAAAATTTTTGCCTAATACTGTTGAGTTGAAATTTGATTCCAATAAGTTAGTAAGATAAACTATAAACAAATCCAGATACTTTTTTTAATAATTTTTGTCAATCTTCCTCCTTTTTTTCTGCTTGCAAAAAAGTCGTATCAATGTGCCCCAACTCCCCCTATACTGGGCAAAGCAGTACAAAGGGTATATTTATCCTTGCATTACAACGCCATTAATGTAATTATAAGGAATTTGTGTTTGAGTAGTGCTCTTGTAACTGCCAAGTTTTAGCGATATTTCGGCCTTCCGTTTTCGAGAACCTCGACGTTTTCGACTTAAGTAAATTCCTTTCATATGAATCATTTTAAAAAAGGCAAATTATCATGTCGTAGTATATATTACTGACATTCATTTTTGTTGACAATGATTTGTGTATGTTGATAAGTTTTTGTTTCACGAGTGTGTATGTTTAGGGGCAAAGCGGTAAAGTTTATCACTTGGTTCCGTCATTTTATCGAAGTTTCAGGAGTTTCGAAAAACAGAAAAGTTTTGGACGGCCATTCATCACACACAAAAAACCCAATTTAAAACAAATGTATAAATATCATTTTTTATATATTGTACTTCGTATACCGCTTTACCCCACCCGAGGAGCAAAGCGGTAGAAACGTACTTTTTTTGGATCGTAATAATAAACATCTTCTGTTGAGAAAATGTGCCTAGTTACCTTAATAGATTCAATATACATTTGTGCTCACTACATTAAGTCATTCGTTTGCTACGTACCATTTTTGTTAAAATTTATTTAGTGATTTTTTTTCTGAATTTGAAGCTCGTTTCTTTAACTCGTAACGATCGCAGTTACCGACTCATATTATCGATTTGACCTCACTCTCTCCTGCACTGTTTCTGTAAAAATTTGAATCGACTTCTGTTTCAATTTGTTCGTTTCAAATCGATAACTTGTCACATTCTCCGATTTCCTTTCAATAGAACCTTTTAAAAAACTGTTTCTGTAAGAAATGTGAATCGATTTAAAATGTCACTTTTGTCACTGACTCTGCCGTAAGTGCAAGTTTTACCGATTCTGATAAATGCCAGTAATGTTGTGTAAATATGAAGTAGCAAGTACACAAAATAAATTTCTTAAACCGGGTACTTTCGCTGAACTTGAATTTTTTACTGATTATAAACTTTTTGTTTGTTATAGAACGTTTTATTTTTCAAGATAATGTGTTTTAAAACTAAAACATATCTACATAACAGTCAGAAACTTAAGCAACAAAATTTTTGTTAAAGCAACGCAAAAATACCCGGTTGCAAATATTTATCTACTTTTCGTTTCACATCGCTGAGTGTCAAAATATCAAAATAAAAATTGCCATATTGCGAAGATTACAAGCTGTATTTGATTTAATTTGTATTTCATTTTACATTTTATTTCGTTCAACTTCAAAGCAATCACTTCTTTTGATTTAGTTATTTATTATTTTCTAATATCAAATATAGTCGCAGATAAAAGAAAACAAACGCAAATAGACAGGTGCCTGTCATTTGATTCAATTTCGCAACGTTTCTTCTCGATTTGTGTTTTTTTTCCATCACGGACCGAATTTTTAACGATTTAAATGTACAGAAACATCAGTTATCACGAAATCGGCAATTCAGGATCGAAACAGTGCTACGTCACACAAATCGGTAACTTGCCGATTTTTTTACAGAAACGAGCTACTGATATTATTAGTTTTTATAATCCTGCTATGTTATGCATCAATTTACGGCAAAAAAATCAAAATAAATGTTTTGGGTTTATCCCGAAAAATGCAAAAACGTCAATAAAGGTCATATATACTGTTCTCCAGACCAATGTGCGCGCCTGGTAAGCAGCATGCCAAACCGATTCTCAACATTTATGAAACAAAAAGGTTCTCCTACTCATTATTAAGCTAAACTAATTAAAAAAAATAGAACTCACACCAAAAATTCAACAATTTCAATTACTTTCTTTCAGAAGACTTAATTATATGAGCACAGTATATATGACCTTTAAAGACGTTTTTGCATTTTTCGAGATGAACCCAAAACATTTATTTTGATTTTTTGCCGTAAATTGATGCTTACATAGCGGGATTATAAAAAATAATAATGTCAGAATCAGAAAAAAAATTAATAAATAAATTTTAACAAAAATGGTACGTAGCATACGAATGACTTAATGTAGTGAGCACAAGTGTAGATCGGACTAATAACTTACATGATTAATTGTGCGAAAAACAATTTTATTTTTGTGAAAACTTCGTTTTCCCGTTGGGCATACCATTTTGCCCCACCTTCACCTACATACATCGGTGATTCTTTAAATAACTGCACAATTTGTTTTTTGAAACGAAATTCCGGAAAATCTACGGAGAATAGGTTAAAAAATATCACTTTGGTTTAAACGTTTGAAGCAGAGCCGCGAATAACGTTGTTAGCGACAAAATTGGTATTGTTCACAATTTGTAAAAAACTTTTAAAAGTGGAAGAAAATTTCTAGATCATTTGTATACCCTACACAGAGGGTAAATTCACTTTGTCATTCCGTTTGCAACGCATAGAAGGGAGCGTGGCAGGTATAGAAAAGTATATATATTATTTATCAGCGTCACCATCTGAGTCGATATAGCTATGTAAGTCTGTCTGTCTGTCTGTGTGTCTGTTTGTTGAAATCACGTTTACGGGAAAACTAAGCAAGCTAACTCAATGATATTTGGCACACATGTCACACCTTTTTGCAAGTTGCTAGCATATAAAAATGGTCGAAATCGAGTCGCGACCACGCCTACCGCCCATACTCTATGTAAATATACCTCAGCCCATTTTGAAAAAAGTTGCTGCGATTTTGCTGAAACTTGGTGAACATGTGAAAAAAATTAAGATTGGGCTAGGTTTTAAAATTGCGAAGGCTGTTAAAGGGTCGTGGCACAGCCCTAAATTTTAACTTTTATAACGCCATAACTCGTAAAACGTGCAAGAGATTGTAATGAAATTTGGTACACGGATACAGATCATATATATCTTGAATTGTGTTTAAAGTGGGCGGAGTTAGAAAAATGGGCGCGGCACTTTTTAACAATTAAAAATTTTGATTTCGTATAGTTCAAAATTGGCACATTCGATTTTCATAAAAATTTTAGGGATAGTACTACTGAGAGCAGTCATCAATAAAGGCTTCATCAATATACTGGAAAAACTTGTTATAGTTGGCAACTCTGTTTTCATACTGTTCGCTTGTTTTTTTCTCCTGAGTGAAATCTATAATTTTTCCTAATGGACATTTCAATTAAATTAATCAACAGTGTTACTTTGTGAATCAGTGATAATTTGATCAGAAAATTGTGAAGTGCAGTGAATTTTGCTGAACATATTGTTTTTAATAGTGTTTTAAAATTCTTTATAGGCACTCTGCAAAGAAAGCAAGTAACCTTGGAATTGTTTGTTGTTGTGTTTGCAGTAAACATTTATTATCTCTTGCACTATTTTAATTTTTTGGTTTGAGCCTTTGCTGAGAAATTTTTACTAGAACTGTACTTGTACCACAGTAGAAATTTTTTTGTTTCCAATACATACTGTACTAAAGAATTAAGGGTTACCAACTTTTCGTAACTCACTTAAGTTTTTAAATTTTCTTTTTTAAGCTATAATTAATTTCTTTAATTTTTTTGTTTCTTTTGAGTATTTTGAAATTTTTGAATGAGCTGTACATTCTCGTTTGCTGCTGGATGTGTGACTCTGTTGTTCACATGAAATGTGCACAGCTGAGTCCAACGGCTGTCGATGATCTCGAAAAGAGACATGGTCTAAGATGGTCATGTGAGGACTGCCGCCAGATTGACTCAAACATATACAAGCTGGTACGACAATCAAGGAAAGCTTTTCTAGAGGTATCGAATGAGCTTGAATCTGTTCAGAAAAAGCTTTCTGAACATGAAAAATTCTTCAATTCTTTTAGATGTTTGGATGAAACATATGTTTCACCTATACGTAAGCGCAATCTTCGAAGTGACAAAAAGTTAGCTTTGAATCTGCCATCTCAAGGATCTACAGCCCTATATATAAATCCTGTGCAAAATCTTGTACCTGCTAACCCTCAACCATCTTCTCTTAACCTTATGAACATTTTTAGTCCCATCACAATCCAATAATTTCAACCAACTTAAGTGAAAAGGAGGCACCGAATAACCCTAATTTGGAACATCCTCCTGTTGCTGCTACTTCTGCAGATTATAATGTTTCAAGCGTTTCTAATTCTAATGCTTCTACTATTACTACTACTACGGCTACTACTGCCACTATAACTAGTGCATCGTCTAACTCAATTGGGCCTAAAAAACTTGTAGCGCTGGCTCCGATGAAATCCATTTTTGCTTCGAGATTTGCTGCTGACACAACTGTGGAAGATATGCTCTTTCATATAAACTCTCAGCTTAAGTCAAGTAACTTAAATATAACTGTATATAAATTTAACTTCTCGTATGCAAGGTATACTTCTTCGTTTAAAATAACTTTGCCTTCGCATGTTTTCGAAAAAGTAGTTAATCCGTCTTTTTGGCCGAATAATTCATTAATTCATGAGTTTACTTCTCGGCCAAAACCTAATACTTCAGCACTGGCAAAGTTACCTTCCCGTAACGCCAATTAAAAAAACTAAGTTCGATTAAACTGTTCAGCATTCTTTATCAGAATGTCCGCGGCCTTAATTCAAAAATGTGTAACCTTTTCTTAATTAGTCATGATTTGGACTACCATTTGCTCTGTTTCACAGAAACTTGGTTAAAACCTAGTGCACTGAATTCTGAAATACTGGCAAGTAATTATACTATTTACCGTAAAGATAGAAATAGAATCCCAAATATTACAAGTAAAGGTGGAGGTGCTCTAATTCTTCTCTTTTCTGAAGAAATTATCCTCACAGAAGTAATGAATATTGAGTTTTGTTGCATTCTTGTAAAATTTGAGCTTCTTACCTTACATGTTCGTATATACCACATCAATCGGCCATTGAAATTTATAATGCCCACTCGCTAGCTATAAATACAATATATTCCAAACTTGAATTTAATGAACGTCTTTTAGTCACTGGCGATTTTAACTTGCCTAACGTTTCTTGGAGTTGCTGCTCTCAAGAACCAACTAATTGGTTTCCTGCATCTGATAATTTGTTACACAGTGAATTTTTAAATAATATATCTACGCTGGTCTTTACCAATTGAACCATGTGGCAAATCATAACTCTCGAATTCCTGATCTTATCTTTTTTGATGATACTGATATCATCCAGCTATCAAGGTCCACTCCTCTAGTGTTGCCTGAAGATCTACATCATCCAACCATAGAAATTATACTTGATGTACCATTCAAAGAAACTAAGGAGCATTCTCCCGAAATACGCAAAGTTTTTAATTTCAAAAAAACAAACTTTACTTTGCTTGAAGATCAATTATCAAGAGTAAACTGGGAATCTTTATTGTCACTTAACAAAAATAATTTAACATCAAATAATCTTGATATTGCAGTGTTTGCTTTCAATAAATTTATTCACGAGTGTTTTGAATCATCTGTACCCAGACATTCATATAAGACTATGTCTGGCCCTTGCTGGTTTAATCCTGAAATTAGAAAACTCCGAAATCAAAAAGCCAAATTTTATAAAAAATATAAAACTTCCTCAAATATAACTGATTTCTTCAATTACACTAGAATCAGATATAAATACCAACATCCGAATAAATGTGCTTATAAATCTTATATTTTGAAAGTTAAAGCTGATATAAAACACAACGCAAAATCTTTTTGGAACTTCATTAATGTTAAACGAAAATGCTGCTCTTTCCCCTCTAACATGAAATACCATGACATTGTGTCTAATAATGATATAAATTGCAATTTGTTTGCAGAATTTTTTAAGTCTACATATTCTTCCAAGTCGTATAATGATTTATATTATCCATTTGAGGTAAAATCATGTCAAGTTAGTCAGCCCACTATAAGTCTAATAATGTGCAAAAAAGCCTTAAAGACATAAAATCATCATTTAAAGCTGGTCCAGATGGTATTCCCTCCTATATTTTAAAAAATTGTTACAATGAAATTGCTTTTCCAGTGTATTTGCTTTTTAAGTATTCCTTACTCCTTGGATATTTCCCTTACACCTGGAAATCTTCATATATAATTCCTTTGCATAAGTCGGGAAGTAAATCTTTAATAAGTAACTACCGTGGGATAGCAAAGCTAAGTGCATTGCCAAAAATGTTCGAAAGTATCATTACTCCACAAATTGCACACAACGTTAACCCTATAATTTCACCGTATCAGCATGGTTTTTTACCAGCAAAATCTACGGTAACTAATTTAATTGAATTTACGAATATGACTATAAATCAATTTGCAAATGGTTCCCAATCTGATGTAATCTACACTGATTTTAGTAAAGCTTTTGATGTAGTTAATCATAAACTCTTGTTACTAAAGCTTTCTCTAACTGGTTTTCCCATAAGTTTGCTGAATTGGATTCAGTCATATCTTTCAAACAGAAGCCAATCTGTTAGTTTTAATAACTCCGAATCTAAAAATTTTATTGTAACTTCTGGTGTTCCTCAAGGAAGTCACATTGGACCTTTGCTCTTTACAGTTTTTATTAAAGCAAAGCCCACAATATGTATAAACGTTATAATTAGATGACCAACAACGCAATCGTTATGAAATTTAGTATGGCATAAATACTTGTTAAAAGAAAGGTATCTTCTTACGAAAATTTGGCACAATAGAACCGGATGGCGTGGCACCACCCATAATAAGCAAAAAACGTTTAATGCTATAGATAGTGTGCAATGAGAGTAATCTTCATAAAATTTGGTGCATAGATATCAATTATTACAAGCTATAAAATTAAATCAATTTCGACGGGATTTCATCAGTGGGCGCGGCACCTCCCGTATTAACATAAAGTGGGAAGTGATATTATAAGAGAACTATTGCAGCAATTTTCATGAAATTTAATGTAAGTGGTTTACTTGCTATAAGGTATGTCAGCATCTAAAGCGGGCGAAATAGCATCACTGGGCGTGGCACCTCTCATACAAGTAAAATACCGTAAATGACATACAGTTGCGGTCAAAATAATAGTAGTGCGATGCCATTTTTGCTAAAACTAGATGTTTAGTGTGGTTTTTCGACCTACTGCAAAATATTTTCAATAAAAATTATTTGTTTCTCTGATCCTTGTATCAGTTTTTTGAATCGATAAATAATTTAGATCCAAAGACATAACAAAGCTTCTAAAAAATAACTTTAAAACTCCAAAAATACACATTGGAAAAATCATCCACATAGCACAAGTCAATAAATACCCAAAATACGACTATATCCAATTTTTTAAAATTTCGTCATGAACCCTTTTCCACCCGACTAGACCTAGTTAAGCTGAAAAGAGTTCGCCATGGACACTCCAAGCTTTCTCACCTACAGCTGAGTTCACGAAAATAGTAGTGCCGTTGGGTCCTGGGTGTTTTACTATCAAATTAAATGAGTACAATTTTCATTTAAAGTTTTGAAAAAATAGTAATGTATATTCATTTGCGAGAATATTTACAGTTTTGTTATAAACTTTTATTTATTTTAACGCAATAGCTTAATCAAAATAAAATTCAAAAATAATGCTGTTCACGAAAATAGTAGTGGTTACTAAAATTAAAAAAAGCGACACAACTTAATTTAAACTACATGTTACATGTTAGACATGTTTCTTTGGGTCTAATATTTCGTGATAAACGCTTTTTTCTTCATTACGACTTTGCATAGACGTGGAATAGAGTCAATAAGGTCCTTACAACGCTTCACAGGAATTTCAGCCCAAGGCCCTCTAAACATTTGTCAAAGCTGTGTTCTACTTGATGGCTTTGCTATTGTTACGAATCGTTTGATATCTCCTCACAAATTATTTATCAGATTAAGGTCCTGAGACTGAGCTGGCCATAGCATCACGTCGATTTTTTAAGATACAAACATTCATAAGCTAGTTTACTAGTGTGTTTAGGATCGTTATCCTGTTGAATCGTCCATTTTATAGGCATTTCCCGACTGGCATACGGTAGCATTACATCCTTCAATAAATTAACGTATACTGCTTTATCTATAATAACTTTGATCAAATGGATAGGGCCAACGCCAGTCTATCAAAAGTAAGCCCATACTATAATGGTCAGTCCACCATGTTTAACCGTCTAGGTAGTGTATTTGGGGTGGTATTCTGTGTTTGGTGGACGACGAACATACTGTCTGGAGCCTGTTCCACCAAAAAAAAAAATACTTTGCTCTCATCTGACTATAATACGTTGTGCCACTCTTCGGCATTCCATTTCATATAATCTTTTGCAAATTGTATTCTTGCAACGACGTGCTTCTTCGTCTAAAGGTATATCTTCTTGGAACTTCTTGTATTCAAATAATTTTCCATTAGTCGACGACAAATTGTCACAGCACTGATCGACAGATTTTAATCATTTTTGAGGACGCCGAGGGCTTAGTCTTGCAATATCGTGCACTTCGTCTGTCATCTAATAACGAAATCTGGCGCTTACCACCACGATTTTCAGGTTTCTTACAATAGGTAATAGCATTAAATATCAGGGGCAGTAGTGCATCCAACCATATTTTCAGCTTCCTTGAAGGTCTTGCCCGGATTCCTTAGTCTAATTATTGATTCTATCTTTTCGATTCAGCAATTCCTTCCTCTACCCACTAAAACAAAGAAGAGTAGCTCGATTGCAATAAATTCATGTAAGCAAATTATTGAATTACTTAAGTACACTTACTTATGGCGGTTTTCTAGAACTTTAATTTTTTTTAACTAATATGTAAATGCATCACAAACAAGGCAACACGAAACAAAAGTAACGGGATCTTTTAGCTTTTCTTTTGTTTTTATTCAGTCCTACAAAATTTTACTAAAGAGTTCAATTTGTAAGGCACAATATTTTAGAAAAGAGATTCAAAGGTCATATCCTGCAACACTACTATTTTCATGAACACAACTGTACACTTAATGGATGATAGTATCTCCCTTTGCTCATACTGCAACTACACAACAATTACCATCGAACACATCTTCACTAATTGTAATTTTTTTCACAGTCATAGGAACCGTATCTTCAATGACCATGATCCTATCCAATCCTTTTCAAATCCATTTATCCAAAATATACAAAAAGTCACAGTGTGTGCACTGTGTTTTATGTTTTGCTATGATTCTCAACTAGTCAATACGGAAAATAAAATATAGTGTGCTTGCAGACTATTAAACGTCGGCTAACAAAGCTTACTGATGAAGTGACGTAGCGTCATGGAAACTAGTATAAGCAGCTCGTTGCCCATTTTTTGTTCCTTTTTATGTATTTTGCGTTTGTAATTTTTTTGTTGTTTTTTGCACTAAAACTACTGAACAAACAGCTCTGTAAAATACATATTAAATTTCACATTGTTCCAAAAACACAAATATACAAAAAGTCATTACATTCCTTAAAATTATAGATATATAAAAACGATACTTCATTTTTTAAAAAAAATTAAACAATAGCTCAATGCATAAGTTGCGTAGTGCATGTAGACTTATTTCACTCGTTTTTGTTTTTTTCAGATAGAGTAACTTCGGGTATTGTGATATAGGCATTTTGTTATTTTAAATTACACGTAGTTTTTATAGCACAGCTTCTACCGCTTTACGTATTATGGTTTGTTGAAGTTTTGTGCAGTATATTTCGACTTCGGAGCTCTATAGCGTAAGGGGACGTCCATTAATTACGTGAGCTAAAATAGGGGGGGAGGGAGTCCGGCAAAATCTCACAAAATCTCACCAAGGGGTCAAGGAAAACCTCATGTCAACTTTTTAATGCATAGAATTTACATTAAAAATTAATATTTAAATCTCACGGGAGGGGGGGAGGGGTCCCACCAGATCTCACCAAATCTCACCAAGGGGAGGGGGGATCAGAATTTTTAAAAAAACACCTCACGTAATTAATGGACGTCCCCTAAGCCAATCTGCAGATATTTCAACAAAATTGAAAAAAGCCAAGTGACACCCCTAAACGAAATTGGCGGGTAATGTGATATACAGCGTTCGGTCAATGTGATATACCGTATCACATTACCCGAATAGTATTTTACAGTAAAATACAGCTGATTCACTGTTTCAAAAAATCAAAACTCAAGAATTAATTTATTATATGTATTATGAAAAGTATAACAAGTATTAGACAGTAAGAACTAAAAATACAAAAACATTACATCTTTCAATTGATTTCCATAAAACAGGAAAACAAAATTAAAGTTAATCAGAAAGTGAAAAGAAAACATATTAAAGTGAGTTACATGACTCACACAAAATTTGCTTGCCGTCTTGTATTGTACCCAGGTCTGAATCTTTTTATCCATCTGGAAGGATTTTTTGCAAAAGCACAGGTAATGTCATTGCTGGGTAGGGCTTCGACCCAACGATCTTCGTCTGAGCTCGGCAAATGCAAGCTTTCATCCGAATCGCTCGAGGAACTGTTTTTTTGGAAGCTTTCTTCGCTTGCATTTTAATACTGAAGGTATTTTTGGCATCTTCCTAATTTTTCTTTGTTCAATGTTTTAAGGGGGCTGGTCCAGTAATGGCCATGAAAATTAGGGAATTTTCAATAATTTTTTTTTGGTATTAATTTAATTTATTTAATAAAAGTGATAATGTGGAATTATTACATAATGTTTCAACTTGACTTGACGAAAGTTTAAAAAAAAAAATATTAAAAATAAAAAAAGTTACAGCTGGTTGTGTTGGACTCTGTCCCATACATAGTGTCTTGCGGTGACCATCACAAATCCTTGGAAAATCATCCAAAATCAATCAAATAAGAAAAATTAGTTAGTTAAATAAATAGTCTAGTGCCTGATCGAAGGTTTTTTTTTAAAAAAAAATCAACAAAATGGCGGCTTCAGGAACATTTACCTACAGATTTTCGGTAAAAAACCAACAGTTTTTTCATAAAAAATCGATTTTTAAAAAAAAAACAAAATCCTTCGATCAAGCACTAGATTTTTATGTTTTTCATAAACTGTGGAAATTTCATTGAAATCTATCGAGCGGTTTTCGAGTCACAGTTGTCACCGCTTCCGAAAACATAGTTTTGAGAAAAATGCATTTAAAGTTTTACGCTCGGTACTCTTACCACCGAGAGCCCTTTGGTTATTGCCGAATAACTCCAAAAGTAATTGTCGGATTGACAAATTTTTAGAATATATTTTTAAGACAGTGTACTATAAGAAAATGCAAAAAAAAAATTTTGATTTCTCAAAAATCATGACTGGACCTGCCCCCTTAATGCATTCTTCCAAAGATAACACAGGCCGACAAAATTAAACGAAAGTCCAGAACCAGAGACCAGAGCTAGCATACCCGATGGTCTTTGATGCGCTGAATCCGAATCCGAGCTCAGAATTGCTCTTATACGTCAAGTATTCGAGATATCCTAACCTAACCTATTTTTTTTTTTCAAAACTGATTGCAGCATCTGAAAGTACTGCTCCTCTTCTTCAAAACTTATTTTAAATAAATCTGTGTAATTTATATGGTGATGTTGTCAAAACCGTTTTTTTTGCCCCTGGAGTTGATAGGCTGTTGAAGTTTAGGTGGTGGTGAAATCTCCTAAGGTGTAATGAAGTTTGTCATCGTTGCACTACTTGTGCTGGTAACTGGTTCTTCGAGTGTAGCGTCATTGTTTTTGGCTGCACTACTTGTGCTGGCAACTGGTTCTTCTGAAGCATAATTATAATTATTCGTAATTTCAGCAAGAAAGTCGCTCTCCTGAAATATATTTTTATCAAAAGGCAAAATTCCAGTACATTTAAATCCATTTATTGCGATCTGTAAATTTAATGGGTAATGTGATATGGTATGAGGGTAATGTGATATAGTATATCACTTTACCCAACTTGGACTATATCACATTAGCCGCATTTCAGTTTTAAAACTATCAGATCATTTTATCAAAACACACTTCAGCAAATGAAAAACTCACCTTATTTATGACAAAGTATATTCACCAACTAACAATTTTTGTATTTCGGTTTTAATATCTACTTTATGTTGACTAAATTCACACCTAATAAGCACACAAATAAAATTGCGACTGAACCGCTAAATCGATTTTACAACACTGAGAGCAAAAAACAGTGAATGCGAGCGCACAAAAGCTTGCAGCACGTGTCTTTTTCCGTTACTGTTATGTTGACAAGAAATTGTCGGAACTTGTCTATTTAAGAAAATATGATAGTACCAGGTTAGGCAATTGAAATGATAGGTTATGTTCACACAACTGTACTTTCCAAACCTTTCATCGCACAACGCTCAATTTCAACATGGTAAATCCTTGATATATTGTCTCAGTTGGCATTTTCGAGTTAGGAACTCGATTAAGCCTTACAGTACCCAGTGGTAATAAACCATTTTTAAAAAGATAAACTTGTAGTTTTGGACTATTGAACCAATTATCGAAAAAAATTTTGTGATTTACATTTCGTTGAACTGTTGATGTATGTAAGTCTAGTTACCACACTTGCACTTACTCCGAGGTCTGGTGCATCTTCTGGGTGTGTGTTGCTCTGCTCACCAGCAAATATATCGAAATCATAGCTAAAGCCGGAAACTCCACTAAGAACAAAATTTTTGTGTCACCACTTGTGTGGCTTTGCGGGATTATATTGCTTTAATTCGTGTCGTGCTTTTGTAGGAATAATTTGTTCGTCTCCCACTAAATGCTCCTCTTTTGGAATTGACAATAAGCGATCTGGAATTTTGTTCAGTAGAGGTCTTATTTTAAACAATTTGTCATGTCCACGTTCATTAGGTTGTAATAAATTCTCATTATCATTAAAATGCAAATATCTTTTTATGGTTTCCCAACGATTGCAAGTCATGGTGTCGGAAATTAATTGTTGACCCACAGTTTTCTCCAATAATGCCTTGCTGCCGGCAACTTTACAAGTGACATATAAATGATTGTTCCTAAAACCCAAATTTGTGTATCATTTTATATATACAATATAATAAAAATTGCAAACCTATAAACTGTTCCATTTCTTTTGAGGTAACACTAGCTGGCTTATTAACATTTTCTTGAACAGATTTCAAATTAGTTTGCTCCACAATGAAGTCAATCAAATCACCATTAAAAAAATAGTCAAAGAAATCTGATGGCGTCTCTAATTCCTCAAGGCATTGAGGTACCAGAGAAGTACCTTTAAATTAAAATTTTTCTTTGCAATATGGAACAAAGTTACCCTTCTTCCAGAGTACATTTCTTTTTCGAGGCGTTGTTTCTGACACTGATGGAAGCTCATCTTCAGAAGAGCTAGAACCTTCTGTCTCAGGAATGACTACATCTTCATTTATGTCTAAATGAGTTATTAGTGGTTCTTCATCAGAATCATCCTCATCCTCGCTTTGCCATGCATTAGAAATTACGTTTACAGACTCATTTCGCCCGTAGAATGACGATGTATCCATTGCTGAAATAGTGCATAAAAAGTAGTATACAATGCATACAAGTCCATATATGGCTTCAAGAGTAAACACTATGTAAATCATATTTAATACTTACTAAAAATTTTTCCGAAGATAAATAAAAACTAAATAATTTTTTTATGCAGAAATATTTTATTTTCTTTAAAAACTTTACTTTTATGAAATTTATTTCACTTTACATTCACACTTTTTGAACTTTCGACCGCAATGTAAGAGAACACTACATAAAATGATTTTGCATCAAAGCAACATTTCGTTAGGGATAACGGTCAAATATTCTATAACGGCGAATAAAGCATAGAATAGAATAATTGCAAACTCAGACATGATTAACGTTGACAAAGTGGAGAAAAATGTTATCAAAGTTGAAAGTCCATATATGGCTCTGTATGCAGTAGAAGGTTAAGGCTATTTTACATTATTATACTGAGTAGAACGACATGTCAAAATTTAATTTGCATATGTAATAGTGAAAACAGATGAAAAAAAAATTAATTTGCTTTTTCGACAGTTGCTTTCTTATACGTTTGAGTTTCTAGAAACGTTTCTAATTCGTCACACATTTGGTTACACTTTATTTAGACATGTCGTATTACTCAGTAGGGCAATGCAAAGTAGTCTTTGTTAAGTTTCAAATAAACTTGGTTTCACTTAAGGTTATCAAATGCCTTTTAATTAAATTTTGATTGTACAATTGAAACATATAAAAAATATTTAAAGTAGGTATAGAATAAGTACTGGAATAAAATACTTAAACAAATGTTTTGGAATTTGATCGAACGTTTGTTTATAAATACATGTGACAGTAAAATAATAATAAAACGGCAATATTTTTTACAAAATATGTATCCGAAATACATCACACGCATATTGGTGTTATACTTAGCTTAACCATATTAATAAAACTTAAGAGTAAGAGGATACGTGTGCGATAAGTCTCATTAATCACACATCCCAAATATTCTTATCATAAAATGTTTACGTAGACAAATATTATGAACTATGTAAGAGATTCCCTCTGCTATAATATAATGCAAATAATTATTGCACCACCACTTAATTAACATTAATTTAAATGTTTCATACTACAAAAAAATATTTTTTATAGACTAATGTGTAGCTAATAACCAAAGAAGTACATACAATAACTTAAAAAATAAAAGTCGTATATAACAATAAAAGCACAAATAAAGTAGGTAAAGTAAAATTTTTACATTTTATGAAGGACAGTTAACCGAAAATAAAATTTTTCCGATTTTAATAACAATTTCAGATATGTAAACCAGATGTATTCTCGGCCACTGTTAACTTATACGTAATATGTTATGCAAGTTGACGGTAGTAAATACAAAATAAATGTATTAGAATTATGTTTCTCGTTATTTATAAACATTATCTACGATTTTTATAAAGTAAATATGTTTTCATAGATTGAGGCAGATGTAATTCTTGGATTCGTTCTTCTAAATCGTTTTTTCCAACTTTTTGTCGAATAATCCTCCTGCACAAATCTATAAGTGGAAGTGGCTCCGCTAAAAAAAATTAAAGAAAGTTTTCCAATTATTTTAACGAACTTAACGTTTAGTACAGTATGTGTAAATATCAAAAGAAGTTGCAAAAATATATAATATGTAGTCAGTAAGTCATGGGTTTTGTTTACCCGCTACAGACCGACTATCAGTGACCTCGAGTATGCTGTGAAGAGTTTACAAAAGTTTTTAATCAAACCCTTTGTATTTGTTTTACATTACACAAAAATATTAGCTAGTTTCAGAGAGATATAGAGGAAGGGGGGGGGGGGGCGAAGCGGTAGGGGAGAAGAGGTACATTGATACACGGGGCCCATAGATACGGCGGTCGTTAAAACAAAACAAAACGCAGTAACATATTTTTTCAAACACATATAAATAGACGTCGACAAAGCCAATCATATGTTTGAATTGCAACTGCATTCAGTTACCGCTTCGTCTATGATAAGGATAAACCCGCTTTGCACGCTCGTGAGCAAAATAGTGCCGATCTGTTTGACTGTGAATTTAATTGGCAAATTTTGTGTTGACAATTGCGTGTTACAGTATACGGTAAGTACACATCCTTCATAATTTTTACGTATTTGTAATTTTTATAATTGCTTGACACTTGCATGTAAAATTATTGTTTAAAAAAAAAGTGACTTGGGGCACATTGATACAACCATCCAGCGGGCACATTGATGTGTATCAATCTGCTCCATCTGGTAAATAATTTTTAATTCGTCGTCTTTTTACTTCACAGGAAGGAATATGGTGTGAACTTACAAACGAAAAACGGATAAAGTTAATATCGATGAAAATGCTTTGGCTTCTGCAATCTCTGATACTCTGAATCTCTGGTAATGGAACGGAAGCTATCAATAAGAAAATAATTCATAAATAAATGTTATAGTGAATTGCAAAACTTTATATTTTTATTTTGTAAACGAAGAAGGTGTGTTTTAAACTATGAATCAAAGTGCTCTTGACGTGTATCAATGCACCCCGTATGTGGGGCAGTTTGATACGAAATTCATTTTTTAAAAAACAGCGCACAAAATTTTTGCCTAATACTGTTGAGTTGAAATTTGATTCCAATAAGTTAGTAAGATAAACTATAAACAAATCCAGATACTTTTTTTAATAATTTTTGTCAATCTTCCTCCTTTTTTTCTGCTTGTAAAAAAGTCGTATCAATGTGCCCCAACTCCCCCTATACTGGGCAAAGCAGTACAAAGGGTATATTTATCCTTGCATTACAACGCCATTAATGTAATTATAAGGAGTTTGTGTTTTAGTAGTGCTCTTGTAACTGCCAAGTTTTAGCGATATTTCGACCTTCCGTTTTCGAGAACCACGAGGTTTTCGACTTAAGTAAATTCCTTTCATATGAATCATTTTAAAAAAGGCAAATTATTATGTCGTAGTATATATTACTGATATTCATTTTTGTTGACAATGATTTGTGTATGTTGATAAGTTTTTGTTTCACGAGTCTGTATGTTTAGGGGCAAAGCGGTAAAGTTTATCACTTGGTTCCGTCATTTTATCGAATTTTCAGGAGTTTCGAAAAACAGAAAAGTTTTGGACGGCTATTCATCACACACAAAAAACCCAATTTAAAACAAATGTATAAATATCATTTTTTATGTATTGTACTTCGTATACCGCTTTACCCCACCCGAGGAGCAAAGCGGTAGAAACGTACTTTTTTTGCATCGTAATAATAAACATCTTCTGTTGAGAAAATGTGCCTAATTACCTTAATAGATTCAATATACAGTTGTGCTCACTACATTAAGTCATTCGTTTGCTACGTACCATTTTTGTTAAAATTTATTTAGTGATTTTTTTTCTGAATCTGAAGCTCGTTTCTTTAACTCGTAACGATCGCAGTTACCGACTCATATTATCGATTTGACCTCACTCTCTCCTGCACTGTTTCTGTAAAAATTTGAATCGACTTCTGTTTCAATTTGTTCGTTTCAAATCGATAACTTGTCACATTCTCCGATTTCCTTTCAATAGAACCTTTTAAAAAACTGTTTCTGTAAGAAATGTGAATCGATTTAAAATGTCACTTTTGTCACTGACTCTGCCGTAAGTGCAAATTTTACCGATTCTGATAAATGCCAGTAATGTTGTGTAAATATGAAGTAGCAAGTACACAAAATAAATTTCTTAAACCGGGTAATTTCGCTGTACTTGAATTTTTTACTGATTATAAACTTTTTGTTTGTTATAGAACGTTTTATTTTTCAAGATAATGTGTTTTAAAACTAAAACATATCTACATAACAGTCAGAAACTTAAGCAAAAAAATTTTTGTTAAAGCAACGCAAAAATACCCGGTTGCAAATATTTGTTTACTTTTCGTTTCACATCACTGAGTGTCAAAATATCAAAATAAAAATTGCCATATTGCGTAGATTACAAGTTGTATTTGATTAAATTTGTATTTCATTTTACATTTTATTTCGTTCAACTTCAAAGCAATCACTTCTTTTGATTTAGTTATTTATTATTTTCTAATATCAAATATTGTCGCACATAAAAGAAAACAAACGCAAATAGACAGGTACCTGTCATTTGATTCAATTTCGCAACGTTTCTTCTCGATTTGTGTTTTTTTTCCATCACGGACCGAATTTTTAACGATTTAAATGTACAGAAACATCAGTTATCACGAAATCGGCAATTCAGGATCGAAACAGTGCTACGTCACACAAATCGGTAACTTGCCGATTTTTTTACAGAAAAGAGCTACTGATATTATTAGTTTTTATAATCCTGCTATGTTATGCATCAATTTACGGCAAAAAAATCAAAATAAATGTTTTGGGTTTATCCCGAAAAATGCAAAAACGTCAATAAAGGTCATATATACTGTGCTCATATAATTAAGTCATCTGAAAGAAAGTAATTGAAATTGTTGAATTTTTGGTGTGAGTCCTATTTTTTTTTTAATTAATTTAGCTTAATAATGAGTAGGAGAACCTTTTTGTTTCATAAATGTTGAGAATCGGTTTGGCATGCTGCTTACCAGGCGCACACATTGGTCTGGAGTAATTTTATGCCAATTCTCTTGATAAACTTGCCACAAGCTGCTTTTCTTGCGGGTTTTCGTGCTGCTACGACTCGTTTTATTACGCCTCATAAGTTCTGTATAGAATTTAAGTTGGAACTTTGAGGTGGTTGATAATTTAAAGCGATAAATCCAATTTCAACGTACTTGGGAACGATGTTAGTCTCTATGTGCAACATTTTTCACTCAAAGAATAAATCATATTCTAAAAGTTAGTCCTTTGAAAAAGTGTTGCATTTGCGAACCGACGACTTTTGTTGATGTTTTTCGAGCACACATACGGTTTTGGCCTGGCAACACATACATTCAATTTTTTTATACAGGAATATACTAAGGGAACATTTGGCCACCGATTACACCAAAAATGTTCCGCTGAGATGGATTTTCCAGCTTGATAATGTCCCAATACATTAATCTACACTTGTCAAATCTTGGCTGGACACACAATCCACCAATATTCTGAAGTGGCCACTTAAATTCTATACAAAACTTATGAGGCGTAATAAAACGAGTCGTACACCGAAAAAAAAGACCGTACTAAATTTGAAGAACTGCCTTCCTCCGATTTAGTGCAAAAATTTTCCTTAATCTAAGTTATTTTTCCTCATATTGATGAAAATATCGTCTCATTTAGTAATTGAGTCCTTTGAAATGAGTTCATGTTTCATTAAAGCAAGTCAACGCTCTCCCTCAAATATAGAGTTTGTGGTTTTAGTAAAACGTTCCTTTGAAATAGTAAATTTTTCTTTGGGAAGAATTTTTGAGGACAACTTGTTCCTCATTTGAGTAAAAACTTCCTCAATCTAATGGAATGTTTTGTTTAAGGAAATTCGTACTCAGTTTTAGTTAGTTTCTTCAAAAAATTTACTATAACGTAGGAAAATTTTCCTTAATAAATGAGTGGCAACACTCGCTGCTTTACTCGCTGAAATTAATATCTATTCTTCTCGTAAGTATTCTGTTTTTGCCTATATATTTATAGTTCTCTACTTGTTTTTTAAATAAAAAAATAAAAAAATTTAAAAAAAAAAATTATGTCGTCGCCGGGATTTGAACCGAAGCTTCCCTGATCAGACAATGGTTGTTACATGCGCAGTTTAACAACATCATTTTAGTATGTCTTAAAAATGCTGTCGGTGGCTGAGTTGGGTAAGATGAGCATCTTTGAACAGTGGCATGGCGCAGAACACAGGTTCAATTCTCTGATCAGGTGACAGGTAAAAAAAAATTTAAGTTCTTCTTTGAAGTTTTAAAAACGTATTACAATTAAAATAAGAATGACTGACAATAAGTAACCAACAAATAAGAAAATAGAGGAAATAGAAAATTAACAAATTTTTTTTGAAATCAACGAATTTATTTTATTAAATTTCTTTCATTTAAGGATACCTTCATCCTTAGAAAAAGTAAAATTTTCCTCAGTTTTATAACCTTGTCCTTACATTGAGTAAACTTTTCCTTATTTCAAAGCAGCAACATTTACTTGTACTAAGGAATCCAACTTACTTATTTTGAGGAACCCATGGCTTTAGCTCGTATTGAAGGACATTTTTTCCTTACATTTAGGCATTTTTCCTTAAACGGAGTAAGTTTTTTTTTCGGTGTAGCAGCACGAAAACCCGCAAGAAAAGCAGCTTGTGGCAAGTTTATCAAGAGAATTGACATAAAATTACTCCAGCAGCATGCCAAACCGATTCTTAACATTTATGAAACAAAAAGGTTCTCCTACTCATTATTAAGCTAAACTAATTAAAAAAAATAGGACTCATACCAAAAACTCAACAATTTCAATTACTTTCTTTCAGATGACTTAATTATATAAGCACTGTATATATGACCTTTAAAGACGTTTTTGCATTTTTCGAGATGAACCCAAAACATTTATTTTGATTTTTTGCCGTAAATTGATGCTTACATAGCGGGATTATAAAAAATAATAATGTCAGAATCAGAAAAAAAATTAATAAATAAATTTTAACAAAAATGGTACGTAGCATACGAATGACTTAATGTAGTGAGCACAAGTGTAGATTGGACTAATAACTTACATGTTTAATTGTGCGAAAAACAATTTTATTTTTGTGAAAACTTCGTTTTCCCGTTGGGCATTCCACTTTGCCCCACCTTCACCTATATACATCGGTGATTCTTTAAATAACTGCACAATTTGTTTTTTGAAACTAAATTCCGGAAAAACTACGGAGAATAGGTTAAAAATATCACTAATAATAAAATATTGGTATTGTTCACAATTTGTAAAAAACGTTTTAAAAGTAGAAGACAATTTCTAGATCATTTTTATACCCAAAAACAGAGGGTAAATTCACTGGTACCCGGTCATAACCCCAATGGTCATAATCCCCAAAATGATTTTGGGCCTTATGTACGTTTTTTTTTCGGTCATAATCCCCATTTTTTCTTGGAGGCTGTGACCACTTGTAAGAACGGACATAATCCCCAAAAACTTGAGGACATAATGCCAAATAATTTTGGGCGTTATGTCCACATTAAAAGCGGACATAATGCCCAAAATTAACTATTGGGAAATATTCTGTTCTAAGTCCAAAAAAAATTTCGCATAAGATTCTAACTGCTATTTAGAATTTCTATGGGTATCGCACCAGGTGTTGGATATATTATAGACTGATCCGCGGTCTTGAGTTGCGGCCGTAGGCCGCCCACTTTCCCTTACTTTTATGTAAAATTACTGTGGCTAGGAAACCAGGTGTTGGATATATTATAGACTGATCCGCGGCCAAAGGCCGTCGCGAAGCCGGTGTCGGATTTTTGGGAGTTTTAAATTCTGAGCTGCGGCCGTAGGCCGCCCACTTACCCTAACTTTTATGTATAAAATTCCTCTTGTATTTTCAGGCAAAACGAAAGTGGTCATAACACCCATGGGTGTTATGTCCATTGCTATGAGTGGTCATAATCCCCAAAATTCTTTTGGGGACTACGACCGTTTTTTAGGAGGACATAACGCCCAAAACTTTTTGGGGATTATGACCATTGGGGTTATGACATGTCACCAAATTCACTTTGTCATTCCGTTTGCAACGCATAGAAGGGAGCGTGGCAGGTATAGAAAAGTATATATATTATTTATCAGCGTCACCATCTGAGTCGATATAGCTATGTAAGTCTGTCTGTCTGTCTGTGTGTCTGTTTGTTGAAATCACGTTTACGGGAAAACTAAGCAAGCTAACTCAATGATATTTGGCACACATGTCACACCTTTTTGCAAGTTGCTAGCATATAAAAATGGTTGAAATCGAGTCGCGACCACGCCTACCGCCCATACTCTATGTAAATATACCTCAGCCCATTTTGAAAAAAGTTGCTGCGATTTTGCTGAAACTTGGTGAACATGTGAAAAAAATTAAGATTGGGCTAGGTTTTAAAATTGCGAAGGCTGTTAAAGGGTCGTGGCACAGCCCTAAATTTTAACTTTTATAACGCCATAACTCGTAAAACGTGCAAGAGATTGTAATGAAATTTGCTACACGGATACAGATCATATATATCTTGAATTGTGTTTAAAGTGGGCGGAGTTAGAAAAATGGGCGCGGCACTTTTTAACAATTAAAAATTTTGATTTCGTATAGTTCAAAATTGGCACATTCGATTTTCATAAAAATTTTAGGGATAGTACTACTGAGAGCAGTCATCAATAAAGGCTTCATCAATATACTGGAAAAACTTGTTATAGTTGGCAACTCTGTTTTCATACTGTTCGCTTGTTTTTTTCTCCTGAGTGAAATCTATAATTTTTCCTATTTGGACATTTCAATTAAATTAATCAACAGTGTAACTTTGTGAATCAGTGATAATTTGACCAGAAAATTGTGAAGTGCAGTGAATTTTGCTGAACATATTGTTTTTAATAGTGTTTTAAAATTCTTTATAGGCACTCTGCAAAGAAAGCAAATAACCTTGGAATTGTTTGTTGTTGTGTTTGCAGTAAACATTTATTATCTCTTGCACTATTTTAATTTTTTGGTTTGAGCCTTTGCTGAGAAATTTTTACTAGTACTGTACTTGTACCACAGTATAAATTTTTTTGTTTCCAATACATACTGTACTAAAGAATTAAGGGTTACCAACTTTTCGTAACTCACTTAAGTTTTTAAATTTTCTTTTTTAAGCTATAATTAATTTCTTTAATTTTTTTGTTTCTTTTGAGTATTTTGAAATTTTTGAATGAGCTGTACATTCTCGTTTGCTGCTGGATGTGTGACTCTGTTGTTCACATGAAATGTGCACAGCTGAGTCCAACGGCTGTCGATGATCTCGAAAAGAGACATGGTCTAAGATGGTCATGTGAGGACTGCCGCCAGATTGACTCAAACATATACAAGCTGGTACGACAATCAAGGAAAGCTTTTCAAGAGGTATCGAATGAGCTTGAATCTGTTCAGAAAAAGCTTTCTGAACATGAAAAATTCTTCAATTCTTTTAGATGTTTGGATGAAACATATGTTTCACCTATACGTAAGCGCAATCTTCGAAGTGACAAAAAGTTAGCTTTGAATCTGCCATCTCAAGGATCTATAGCCCTATATATAAATCCTGTTCAAAATCTTGTACCTGCTAACCCTCAACCATCTTCTCTTAACCTTATGAACATTTTTAGACCCATCACAATCCAATAATTTCAACCAACTTAAGTGAAAAGGAGGCACCGAATAACCCTAATTTGGAACATCCTCCTGTTGCTGCTACTTCTGCAGATTATAATGTTTCAAGCGTTTATAATTCTAATGCTTCTACTATTACTACTACTACGGCTACTACTGCCACTATAACTAGTGCATCGTCTAACTCAATTGGGCCTAAAAAACTTGTAGCGCTGGCTCCGATGAAATCCATTTTTGCTTCGAGATTTGCTGCTGACACAACTGTGGAAGATATGCTCTTTCATATAAACTCTCAGCTTAAGTCAAGTAACTTAAATATAACTGTATATAAATTTAACTTCTCGTATGCAAGGTATTCTTCTTCGTTTAAAATAACTTTGCCTTCGCATGTTTTCGAAAAAGTAGTTAATCCGTCTTTTTGGCCGAATAATTCATTAATTCATGAGTTTACTTCTCGGCCAAAACCTAATACTTCAGCACTGGCAAAGTTACCTTCCCGTAACGCCAATTAAAAAAACTAAGTTCGATTAAACTGTTCAGCATTCTTTATCAGAATGTCCGCGGCCTTAATTCAAAAATGTGTAACCTTTTCTTAATTAGTCATGATTTGGACTACCATTTGCTCTGTTTCACAGAAACTTGGTTAAAACCTAGTGCACTGAATTCTGAAATACTGGCAAGTAATTATACTATTTACCGTA
Source organism: Meiosimyza platycephala (assembly GCA_963662105.1). Taxonomy (NCBI): domain Eukaryota; kingdom Metazoa; phylum Arthropoda; class Insecta; order Diptera; family Lauxaniidae; genus Meiosimyza; species Meiosimyza platycephala. The sequence continues at coordinate 60,447,919 of OY759210.1, read as the reverse complement.
AAGATAGAAATAGAATCCCAAATATTACAAGTAAAGGTGGAGGTGCTCTAATTCTTCTCTTTTCTGAAGAAATTATCCTCACAGAAGTAATGAATATTGAGTTTTGTTGCATTCTTGTAAAATTTGAGCTTCTTACCTTATTTGTTACATGTTCGTATATACCACATCAATCGGCCATTGAAATTTATAATGCCCACTCGCTAGCTATAAATACAATATATTCCAAACTTGAATTTAATGAACGTCTTTTAGTCACTGGCGATTTTAACTTGCCTAACGTTTCTTGGAGTTGCTGCTCTCAAGAACCAACTAATTGGTTTCCTGCATCTGATAATTTGTTACACAGTGAATTTTTAAATAATATATCTACGCTTGGTCTTTACCAATTGAACCATGTGGTAAATCATAACTCTCGAATTCTTGATCTTATCTTTTTTGATGATACTGATATCATCCAGCTATCAAGGTCCACTCCTCTAGTGTTGCCTGAAGATCTACATCATCCAACCATAGAAATTATACTTGATGTACCATTCAAAGAAACTAAGGAGCATTCTCCCGAAATACGCAAAGTTTTTAATTTCAAAAAAACAAACTTTACTTTGCTTGAAGATCAATTATCAAGAGTAAACTGGGAATCTTTATTGTCACTTAACAAAAATAATTTAACATCAAATAATCTTGATATTGCAGTGTTTGCTTTCAATAAATTTATTCACGAGTGTTTTGAATCATCTGTACCCAGACATTCATATAAGACTATGTCTGGCCCTTGCTGGTTTAATCCTGAAATTAGAAAACTCCGAAATCAAAAAGCCAAATTTTATAAAAAATATAAAACTTCCTCAAATATAACTGATTTCTTCAATTACACTAGAATCAGATATAAATACCAACATCCGAATAAATGTGCTTATAAATCTTATATTTTGAAAGTTAAAGCTGATATAAAACACAACGCAAAATCTTTTTGGAACTTCATTAATGTTAAACGAAAATGCTCCTCTTTCCCCTCTAACATGAAATACCATGACATTGTGTCTAATAATGATATAAATTGAAATTTGTTTGCAGAATTTTTTAAGTCTACATATTCTTCCAAGTCGTATAATGATTTATATTATCCATTTGAGGTAAAATCATGTCAAGTTAGTCAGCCCACTATAAGTCTAATAATGTGCAAAAAAGCCTTAAAGACATAAAATCATCATTTAAAGCTGGTCCAGATGGTATTCCCTCCTATATTTTAAAAAATTGTTACAATGAAATTGCTTTTCCAGTGTATTTGCTTTTTAAGTATTCCTTACTCCTTGGATATTTCCCTTACACCTGGAAATCTTCATATATAATTCCTTTGCATAAGTCGGGAAGTAAATCTTTAATAAGTAACTACCGTGGGATAGCAAAGCTAAGTGCATTGCCAAAAATGTTCGAAAGTATCATTACTCCACAAATTGCACACAACGTTAACCCTATAATTTCACCGTAACAGCATGGTTTTTTACCAGCAAAATCTACGGTAACTAATTTAATTGAATTTATGAATATGACTATAAATCAATTTGCAAATGGTTCCCAAACTGATGTAATCTACACTGATTTTAGTAAAGCTTTTGATGTAGTTAATCATAAACTCTTGTTACTAAAGCTTTCTCTAACTGGTTTTCCCATAAGTTTGCTGAATTGGATTCAGTCATATCTTTCAAACAGAAGCCAATCTGTTAGTTTTAATAACTCCGAATCTAAAAATTTTATTGTAACTTCTGGTGTTCCTCAAGGAAGTCACATTGGACCTTTGCTCTTTACAGTTTTTATTAAAGCAAAGCCCACAATATGTATAAACGTTATAATTAGATGACCAACAACGCAATCGTTATGAAATTTAGTATGGCATAAATACTTGTTAAAAGAAAGGTATCTTCTTACGAAAATTTGGCACAATAGAACCGGATGGCGTGGCACCACCCATAATAAGCAAAAAACGTTTAATGCTATAGATAGTGTGCAATGAGAGTAATCTTCATAAAATTTGGTGCATAGATATCAATTATTACAAGCTATAAAATTAAATCAATTTCGACGGGATTTCATCAGTGGGCGCGGCACCTCCCGTATTAACATAAAGTGGGAAGTGATATTATAAGAGAACTATTGCAGCAATTTTCATGAAATTTAAAGTAAGTGGTTTACTTGCTATAAGGTATGTCAGCATCTAAAGCGGGCGAAATAGCATCACTGGGCGTGGCACTTCTCATACAAGTAAAATACCTTCAATGACATACAGTTGCGGTCAAAATAATAGTAGTACGATGCCATTTTTGCTAGTGTGGTTTTTCGACCTACTGCAAAATATTTTCAATAAAAATTATTTGTTTCTCTGATCCTTGTATCAGTTTTTTGAATCGATAAATAATTTAGATCCAACGACATAACAAAGCTTCTAAAAAATAACTTTAAAACTCCAAAAATACACATTGGAAAAATCATCCACATAGTACAAGTCAATAAATACCCAAAATACGACTATATCCAATTTTTTAAAATTTCGTCATGAGCCCTTTTCCACCCGACTAGACCTAGTTAAGCTGAAAATAGTTCGCCATGGACACTCCAAGCTTTCTCACCTACAGCTGAGTTCACGAAAATAGTAGTGCCGTAGGGTCCTGGGTATTTTACTATCAAATTAAATGAGTACAATTTTCAATTAAAGTTTTGAAAAAATAGTAATGTATATTCATTTGCGAGAATATTTACAGTTTTGTTATAAACTTTTATTTATTTTAACGCAATAGCTTAATCAAAATAAAATTCAAAAATAATGCTGTTCACGAAAATAGTAGTGGTTACTAAAATTAAAAAAAGCGACACAACTTAATTTAAACTACATGTTACATGTTAGACATTTTTTTTTGGGTCTAATATTTCGTGATAAACGCTTTTTTCTTCATTACGACTTTGCATAGACGTGGAATAGAGTCAATAAGGTCCTTACAACGCTTCACAGGAATTTCAGCCCAAGGCCCTCTAAACATTTGTCAAAGCTGTGTTCTACTTGATGGCTTTGCTATTGTTACGAATCGTTTGATATCTCCTCACAAATTTTTTATCAGATTAAGGTCCTGAGACTGAGCTGGCCATAGCATCACGTCGATTTTTTAAGATACAAACATTCATAAGCTAGTTTACTAGTGTGTTTAGGATCGTTATCCTGTTGAATCGTCCATTTTATAGGCATTTCCCGACTGGCATACGGTAGCATTACATCCTTCAATAAATTAACGTATACTGCTTTATCTATAATAACTTTGATCAAATGGATAGGGCCAACGCCAGTCTATCAAAAGTAAGCCCATACTATAATGGTCAGTCCACCATGTTTAACCGTCTAGGTAGTGTATTTGGGGTGGTATTCTGTGTTTGGTGGACGACGAACATACTGTCTGGAGCCTGTTCCACCAAAAAAAAAATACTTTGCTCTCATCTGACTATAATACGTTGTGCCACTCTTCGGCATTCCATTTCATATAATCTTTTGCAAATTGTATTCTTGCAACGACGTGCTTCTTCGTCTAAAGGTATATCTTCTTGGAACTTCTTGTATTCAAATAATTTTCCATTAGTCGACGACAAATTGTCACAGCACTGATCGACAGATTTTAATCATTTTTGAGGACGCCGAGGGCTTAGTCTTGCAATATCGTGCACTTCGTCTGTCATCTAATAACGAAATCTGGCGCTTACCACCACGATTTTCAGGTTTCTTACAATAGGTAATAGCATTAAATATCAGGGGCAGTAGTGCATCCAACCATATTTTCAGCTTCCTTGAAGGTCTTGCCCGGATTCCTTAGTCTAATTATTGATTCTATCTTTTCGATTCAGCAATTCCTTCCTCTACCCACTAAAAAAAAGAAGAGTAGCTCGATTGCAATAAATTCATGTAAGCAAATTATTGAATTACTTAAGTACACTTACTTATGGCGGTTTTCTAGAATTTTTAATTTTTTTTAACTAATATGTAAATGCATCACAAACAAGGCAACACGAAACAAAAGTAACGGGATCTTTTCGCTTTTCTTTTGTTTTTATTCAGTCCTACAAAATTTTACTAAAGAGTTCAATTTGTAAGGCACAATATTTTAGAAAAGAGATTCAAAGGTCATGTCCTGCAACACTACTATTTTCATGAACACAACTGTACACTTAATGGATGATAGTATCTCCCTTTGCTCATACTGCAACTACACGACAATTACCATCGAACACATCTTCACTAATTGTAATTTTTTTCACAGTCATAGGAACCGTATCTTCAATGACCATGATCCTATCCAATCCTTTTCAAATCCATTTATCCAAAATATACAAAAAGTCACAGTGTGTGCACTGTGTTTTATGTTTTGCTATGATTCTCAACTAGTCAATGCGGAAAAGAAAATATAGTGTGCTTGCAGACTATTAAACGTCGGCTAACAAAGCTTACTGATGAAGTGACGTAGCGTCATGGAAACTAGTATAAGCAGCTCGTTGCCCATTTTTTGTTCCTTCTTATGCATTTTGCGTTTAGAATTTTTTTGTTGTTTTTTGCACTAAAACTACTGAATAAACAGCTCTGTAAAATATATATTAAATTTTACATTGTTCCAAAACACAAACAAAGAAATGTCAATGCGGAAAATAAAATATAGTGTGCTTGCAGACTATTAAACGTCGGCTAACAAAGCTTACTGATGAAGTGACGTAGCGTCATGGAAACTAGTATAAGCAGCTCGTTGCCCATTTTTTGTTCCTTTTTATGTATTTTGCGTTTGTAATTTTTTTGTTGCTTTTTGCACTAAAACTACTGAACAAACAGCTCTGTAAAATACATATTAAATTTCACATTGTTCCAAAAACACAAATATACAAAAAGTCATTACATTCCTTAAAATTATAGATATATAAAAACGATACTTCATTTTTTAAAAAAAATTAAACAATAGCTCAATGCATAAGTTGCGTAGTGCATGTAGACTTATTTCACTCGTTTTTGTTTTTTTCAGATAGAGTAACTTCGGGTATTGTGATATAGGCATTTTGTTATTTTAAATTACACGTAGTTTTTATAGCACAGCTTCTACCGCTTTACGTATTATGGTTTGTTGAAGTTTTGTGCAGTATATTTCGACTTCGGAGCTCTATAGCGTAAGGGGACGTCCATTAATTACGTGAGCTAAAATAGGGGGGGAGGGAGTCCGGCAAAATCTCACAAAATCTCACCTAGGGGGGACGGGGTCAAGGAAAACCTCATGTAAACTTTTTAATGCATAGAATTTACATTAAAAATTAATATTTAAATCTCACGGGAGGGGGGTAGGGGTCCCACCAGATCTCACCAAATCTCACCAAGGGGAGGGGGGATCAGAATTTTTAAAAAAACACCTCACGTAATTAATGGACGTCCCCTAAGCCAATCTGCAGATATTTCAACAAAATTGAAAAAAGCCAAGTGACACCCCTAAACGAAATTGGCGCGTAATGTGATATACAGCGTTCGGTCAATGTGATATACCGTATCACATTACCCGAATAGTATTTTACAGTAAAATACAGCTGATTCATTGTTTCAAAAAATCAAAACTTAAGAATTAATTTATTATATGTATTATGAAAAGTATAACAAGTATTAGACAGTAAGAACTAAAAATACAAAAACATTACATCTTTCAATTGATTTCCATAAAACAGGAAAACAAAATTAAAGTTAATCAGAAAGTGAAAAGAAAACATATTAAAGTGAGTTACATGATTCACACAAAATTTGCTTGCCGTCTTGGAAGAGTCATTCGCATTGCAGGCATTGTACCCAGGTCTGAATCTTTTTATTCATCTGGAAGGATTTTTTGCAAAAGCACAGGTAATGTCATTGCTGGGTAGGGCTTCGACCCAACGATCTTCGTCTGAGCTCGGCAAATGCAAGCTTTCATCCGAATCGCTCGAGGAACTGTTTTTTTGGAAGCTTTCTTCGCTTGCAATTTAATACTGAAGGTATTTTTGGCGTCTTCTTAATTTTTCTTTGTTCAATGTTTTAAGGGGGCTGGTCCAGTAATGGCCGTGAAAATTAGGGAATTTTCAATAATTTTTTTTTTGGTATTAATTTAATTTATTTAATAAAAGTGATAATGTGGAATTATTACATAATGTTTCAACTTGACTTGACGAAAGTTTAAAAAAAAAAATATTAAAATTAAAAAAAGTTACAGCTGGTTGTGTTGGACCCTGTCCCATACATAGTGTCTTGCGGTGACCATCACAAATCCTTGGAAAATCATCCAAAATCAATCGGATAAGAAAAATTAGTTAGTTAAATAAATAGTCTAGTGCCTGATCGAAGGTTTTTTTTTAAAAAAAAATCAACAAAAAGGCAGCTTCAGGAACATTTACCTACAGATTTTCGGTAAAAAACCAACAGTTTTTTCATAAAAAATCGATTTTTAAAAAAAAAAAAAAATCCTTCGATCAAGCACTAGATTTTTATGTTTTTCATAAACTGTGGAAATTTCATTGAAATCTATCGAGCGGTTTTCGAGTTACAGTGGTCACCGCTTCCGAAAACATAGTTTTGAGAAAAATGCATTTAAAGTTTTACGCTCGGTACTCTTACCACCGAGAGCCCTTTGGTTATTGCCGAATAACTCCAAAAGTAATTGTCGGATTGACAAATTTTTAGAATATATTTTTAAGACAGTGTACTATAAGAAAATGCAAAAAAAAAAATTTTGATTTCTCAAAAATCATGACTGGACCTGCCCCCTTAATGCATTCTTCCAAAGATAACACAGGCCGACAAAATTAAACGAAAGTCCAGAACCAGAGACCAGACCTAGCATACCCGATGGTATTTGATGCGCTGAATCCGAATCCGAGCTCAGAATTGCTCTTATACATCAAGTTTTCGAGATATCCTAACCTAAAAGTGCAAAAACCACGGTTTTTGGCAATATTTGAGGTTAGTTTACATCGAGAATATATTTTTTTTTTTCAAAACTGATTGCAGCATCTGAAAGTACTGCTCCTCTTCTTCAAAACTTATTTTAAATAAATCTGTGTAATTTATATGGTGATGTTGTCAAAACCGTTTTTTTTGCCCCTGGAGTTGATAGGCTGTTGAAGTTTAGGTGGTGGTGAAATCTCCTAAGGTGTAATGAAGTTTGTCATCGTTGCACTACTTGTGCTGGTAACTGGTTCTTCGATTGTAGCGTCATTGTCTTTGGCTGCACTACTTGTGCTGGCAACTGGTTCTTCTGAAGCATAATTATAATTATTCGTAATTTCAGCAAGAAAGTCGCGCTCCTGAAATATATTTTTATCAAAAGGCAAAATTCCAGTACATTTAAATCTATTTATTGCGATCTGTAAATTTAATGGGTAATGTGATATGGTATGAGGGTAATGTGATATAGTATATCACTTTACCCAACTTGGACTATATCACATTAGCCGCATTTCAGTCTTAAAACTATCAGATCATTTTTATCAAAACACACTTCAGCAAATGAAAAACTCACCTTATTTATGACAAAGTATATTCACCAACTAACAATTTTTGTATTTCGGTTTTAATATCTACTTTATGTTGACTAAATTCACACCTAATAAGCACACAAATAAAATTGCGACTGAACCGCTAAATCGATTTTACAACACTGAGAGCAAAAAACAGTGAATGCGAGCGCACAAAAGCTTGCAGCACGTGTCTTTTTCCGTTACTGTTATGTTGACAAGAAATTGTCGGAACTTGTCTATTTAAGAAAATATGATAGTACCAGGTTAGGCAATTGAAATGATAGGTTATGTTCACACAACTGTACTTTCCAAAACTTTCATCGCACAACGCTCAATTTCAACATGGTAAATCCTTGATATATTGTCTCAGTTGGCATTTTCGAGTTAGGAACTCGATTAAGCCTTACAGTACCCAGTGGTAATAAACCATTTTTAAAAAGATAAACTTGTAGTTTTGGACTATTGAACCAATTATCGAAAAAAATTTTGTGATTTACATTTCGTTGAACTGTTGATGTATGTAAGTCTAGTTACCACATTTGCACTTACTCCGAGGTCTGGTGCATCTTCTGGGTGTGTGTTGCTCTGCTCACCAGCAAATATATCGAAATCATAGCTAAAGCCGGAAACTCCACTAAGAACAAAATTTTTGTGTCACCACTTGTGTGGCTTTGCGGGATTATATTGCTTTAATTCGTGTCGTGCTTTTGTAGGAATAATTTGTTCGTCTCCCACTAAATGCTCCTCTTTTGGAATTGACAATAAGCGATCTGGAATTTTGTTCAGTAGAGGTCTTATTTTAAACAATTTGTCATGTCCACGTTCATTAGGTTGTAATAAATTCTCATTATCATTAAAATGCAAATATCTTTTTATGGTTTCCCAACGATTGCAAGTCATGGTGTCGGAAATTAATTGTTGACCCACAGTTTTCTCCAATAATGCCTTGCTGCCGGCAACTTTACAAGTGACATATAAATGATTGTTCCTAAAACCCAAATTTGTGTATCATTTTATATATACAATATAATAAAAATTGCAAACCTATAAACTGTTCCATTTCTTTTGAGGTAACACTAGCTGGCTTATTAACATTTTCTTGAACAGATTTCAAATTAGTTTGCTCCACAATGAAGTCAATCAAATCACCATTAAAAAAATAGTCAAAGAAATCTGATGGCGTCTCTAATTCCTCAAGGCATTGAGGTACCAGAGAAGTACCTTTAAATTAAAATTTTTCTTTGCAATATGGAACAAAGTTACCCTTCTTCCAGAGTACATTTCTTTTTCGAGGCGTTGTTTCTGACACTGATGGAAGCTCATCTTCAGAAGAGCTAGAACCTTCTGTCTCAGGAATGACTACATCTTCATTTATGTCTAAATGAGTTATTAGTGGTTCTTCATCAGAATCATCCTCATCCTCGCTTTGCCATGCATTAGAAATTACGTTTACAGACTCATTTCGCCCGTAGAATGACGATGTATCCATTGCTGAAATAGTGCATAAAAAGTAGTATACAATGCATACAAGTCCATATATGGCTTCAAGAGTAAACACTATGTAAATCATATTTAATACTTACTAAAAATTTTTCCGAAGATAAATAAAAACTAAATAATTTTTTTATGCAGAAATATTTTCTTTTCTTTAAAAACTTTACTTTTATGAAATTTATTTCACTTTACATTCACACTTTTTGAACTTTCGACCGCAATGTAAGAGAACACTACATAAAATGATTTTGCATCAAAGCAACATTTCGTTAGGGATAACGGTCAAATATTCTATAACGGCGAATAAAGCATAGAATAGAATAATTGCAAACTCAGACATGATTAACGTTGACAAAGTGGAGAAAAATGTTATCAAAGTTGAAAGTCCATATATGGCTCTGTATGCAGTAGAAGGTTAAGGCTATTTTACATTATTATACTGAGTAGAACGACATGTCAAAATTTAATTTGCATATGTAATAGTGAAAACAGATGAAAAAAAAATTAATTTGCTTTTTCGACAGTTGCTTTCTTATACGTTTGAGTTTCTAGAAACGTCTCTAATTCGTCACACATTTGGTTACACTTTATTTAGACATGTCGTATTACTCAGTAGGGCAATGCAAAGTAGTCTTTGTTAAGTTTCAAATAAACTTGGTTTCACTTAAGGTTATCAAATGCGTTTTAATTAAATTTTGATTGTACAATTGAAACATATAAAAAATATTTAAAGTAGGTATAGAATAAGTACTGGAATAAAATACTTAAACAAATGTTTTGGAATTTGATCGAACGTTTGTTTATAAATACATGTGACAGTAAAATAATAATAAAACGGCAATATTTTTTACAAAATATGTATCCGAAATACATCACACGCATATTGGTGTTATACTTAGCTTAACCATATTAATAAAACTTAAGAGTAAGAGGATACGTGTGCGATAAGTCTCATTAATCACACATCCCAAATATTCTTATCGTAAAATGTTTACGTAGACAAATATTATGAACTATGTAAGAGATTCCCTCTGCTATAATATAATGCAAATAATTATTGCACCACCACTTAATTAACATTAATTTAAATATTTCATACTACAAAAAAATATTTTTTATAGACTAATGTGTAGCTAATAACCAAAGAAGTACATACATTAACTTAAAAAATAAAAGTCGTATATAACAATAAAAGCACAAATAAAGTAGGCAAAGTAAAATTTTTACATTTTATGAAGGACAGTTAACCGAAAATAAAATTTTTCCGATTTTAATATCAATTTCAGATATGTAAACCAGATGTATTCTCGGCCACGCAACGTTATGCAAGTTGACGGTAGTAAATACAAAATAAATGTATTATAATTATGTTTCTCGTTATTTATAAACATTATCTACGATTTTTATAAAGTAAATATGTTTTCATAGATTGAGGCAGATGTAATTCTTGGATTCGTTCTTCTAAATCGTTTTTTCCAACTTTTTGTCGAATAATCCTCCTGCACAAATCTATAAGTGGAAGTGGCTCCGCTAAAAAAAATTAAAGAAAGTTTTCCAATTATTTTAACGAACTTAACGTTTAGTACAGTATGTGTAAATATCAAAAGAAGTTGCAAAAATATATAATATGTAGTCAGTAAGTCATGGGTTTTGTTTACCCGCTACAGACCGACTATCAGTGACCTCGAGTATGCTGTGAAGAATTTACAAAAGTTTTTAATCAAACCCTTTGTATTTGTTTTACATTACACAAAAATATTAGCTAGTTTCAGAGAGATATAGAGGAAGGGGGGGGGGGGGAAGCGGTAGGGGAGAAGAGGTACATTGATACACGGGGCCCATAGATACGGCGGTCGTTAAAACAAAACAAAACGCAGTAACATATTTTTTCAAACACATATAAATAGACGTCGACAAAGCCAATCATATGTTTGAATTGCAACTGCATTCAGTTACCGCTTCGTCTATGATAAGGATAAACCCGCTTTGCACGCTCGTGAGTAAAATAGTGCCGATCTGTTTGACTGTGAATTTAATTGGCAAATTTTGTGTTGACAATTGCGTGTTACGGTATACGGTAAGTACACATCCTTCATAATTTTTACGTATTTGTAATTTTTATAATTGCTTGACACTTGCATGTAAAATTATTGTTTAAAAAAAAAAGTGACTTGGGGCACAACCATCCAGCGGGCACATTGATGTGTATCAATCTGCTCCATGTGGTAAATAATTTTTAATTCGTCGTCTTTTTACTTCACAGGAAGGAATATGGTGTGAACTTACAAACGAAAAACGGATAAAGTTAATATCGATGAAAATGCTTTGGCTTCTGCAATCTCTGATACTCTGAATCTCTGGTAATGGAACGGAAGCTATCAATAAGAAAATAATTCATAAATAAATGTTATAGTGAATTGCAAAACTTTATATTTTTATTTTGTAAACGAAGAAGGTGTGTTTTAAACTATGAATCAAAGTGCCCTTGACGTGTATCAATGCACCCCGTATGTGGGGCAGTTTGATACGAAATTCATTTTTTAAAAAACAGCGCACAAAATTTTTGCCTAATACTGTTGAGTTGAAATTTGATTCCAATAAGTTAGTAAGATAAACTATAAACAAATCCAGATACTTTTTTTAATAATTTTTGTCAATCTTCCTCCTTTTTTTCTGCTTGCAAAAAAGTCGTATCAATGTGCCCCAACTCCCCCTATACTGGGCAAAGCAGTACAAAGGGTATATTTATCCTTGCATTACAACGCCATTAATGTAATTATAAGGAATTTGTGTTTGAGTAGTGCTCTTGTAACTGCCAAGTTTTAGCGATATTTCGGCCTTCCGTTTTCGAGAACCACGAGGTTTTCGACTTAAGTAAATTCCTTTCATATGAATCATTTTAAAAAAGGCAAATTGTCATGTCGTAGTATATATTACTGACATTCATTTTTGTTGACAATGATTTGTGTATGTTGATAAGTTTTTGTTTCACGAGTCTGTATGTTTAGGGGCAAAGCGGTAAAGTTTATCACTTGGTTCCGTCATTTTATCGAAGTTTCAGGAGTTTCGAAAAACAGAAAAGTTTTGGACGGCCATTCATCACACACAAAAAACCCAATTTAAAACAAATGTATAAATATCATTTTTTATATATTGTACTTCGAATACCGCTTTACCCCACCCGAGGAGCAAAGCGGTAGAAACGTACTTTTTTTGGATCGTAGTAATAAACATCTTCTGTTGAGAAAATGTGCCTAATTACCTTAATAGATTCAATATACAGTTGTGCTCACTACATTAAGTCATTCGTTTGCTACGTACCATTTTTGTTAAAATTTATTTAGTGATTTTTTTTCTGAATCTGAAGCTCGTTTCTTTAACTCGTAACGATCGCAGTTACCGACTCATATTATCGATTTGACCTCACTCTCTCCTGCACTGTTTCTGCAAAAATTTGAATCGACTTCTGTTTCAATTTGTTCGTTTCAAATCGATAACTTGTCACATTCTCCGATTTCCTTTCAATAGAACCTTTTAAAAAACTGTTTCTGTAAGAAATGTGAATCGATTTAAAATGTCAGTTTTGTCACTGACTCTGCCGTAAGTGCAAATTTTACCGATTCTGATAAATGCCAGTAATGTTGTGTAAATATGAAGTAGCAAGTACACAAAATAAATTTCTTAAACCGGGTAATATCGCTGTACTTGAATTTTTTACTGATTATAAACTTTTTGTTTGTTATAGAACGTTTTATTTTTCAAGATAATGTGTTTTAAAACTAAAACATATCTACATAACAGTCAGAAACTTAAGCAAAAAAATTTTTGTTAAAGCAACGCAAAAATACCCGGTTGCAAATATTTGTTTACTTTTCGTTTCACATCACTGAGTGTCAAAATATCAAAATAAAAATTGCCATATTGCGTAGATTACAAGCTGTATTTGATTAAATTTGTATTTCATTTTACATTTTATTTCGTTCAACTTCAAAGCAATCACTTATTTTGATTTAGTTATTTATTATTTTCTAATATCAAATATTGTCGCACATAAAAGAAAACAAACGCAAATAGACAGGTGCCTGTCATTTGATTCAATTTCGCAACGTTTCTTCTCGATTTGTGTTTTTTTTTCCATCACGGACCGAATTTTTAACGATTTAAATGTACAGAAACATCAGTTATCACGAAATCGGCAATTCAGGATCGAAACAGTGCTACGTCACACAAATCGGTAACTTGCCGATTTTTTTACAGAAACGAGCTACTGATATTATTAGTTTTTATAATCCTGCTATGTTATGCATCAATTTACGGCAAAAAAATCAAAATAAATGTTTTGGGTTTATCCCGAAAAATGCAAAAACGTCAATAAAGGTCATATATACTGTGCTCATATAATTAAGTCATCTGAAAGAAAGTAATTGAAATTGTTGAATTTTTGGTGTGAGTCCTATTTTTTTTTTAATTAATTTAGCTTAATAATGAGTAGGAGAACCTTTTTGTTTCATAAATGTTGAGAATCGGTTTGGCATGCTGCTTACCAGGCGCGCACATTGGTCTGGAGTAATTTTATGCCAATTCTCTTGATAAACTTGCCACAAGCTGCTTTTCTTGCGGGTTTTCGTGCTGCTACGACTCGTTTTATTACGCCTCATAAGTTTTGTATAGAATTTAAGTTGGAACTTTGAGGTGGCCACTTCAGAATATTGGTGGATTGTGTGTCCAGCCAAGATTTGACAAGTGTAGATTAATGTATTGGGCCATTATCAAGCTGGAAAATCCATCTCAGCGGAAAATTTTTGGTGTAATCGGTGGCCAAATGTTCCCTTAGTATATTCCTGTATAAAAAAAATTGATTGTATGGGTTGCCAGGCCAAAACCGTATGTGTGCTCCAAAAACATCAACAAAAGTCGTCGGTTCGCAAATGCAACACATTTTCAAAGGACTAACTTTTAGAATATGATTTATTCTTTGAGTGAAGTATGTTGCACATAGAGACTAACATCGTTCCCAAGTACGTTGAAATTGGATTTATCGCTTTAAATTATCGTACTCCAAAATTCAGGCCTTTGAAAAAATGCTCCGTTTGCGAACCGATGACTTTTTTGATGTTTTTCGAGCACCCATACGGTTTTGGCCTGGCAATCCATACATAAAATTTTTTTATACAGGAATATACTAAGGGAACATTTGGCCACAGATTACACTAAAAAATTTCTGCTGAGATGGATTTTCCAGTGTGATAATGGCTCAAAACATTAATCCCCACTTGTCAAATCTTGGTTGGGCATTAAATCCACCAAGGAAGTGGTATAAAATTACTCCAGCAGCATGCCAAACCGATTCTCTAAATTTATGAAACAAAAAGGTTCTCCTACTCATTATTAAGCTAAACTAATTAAAAAAAATAGGACTCACACCAAAAATTCAACAATTTCAATTACTTTCTTTCAGATGACTTAATTATATAAGCACTGTATATATGACCTTTAAAGACGTTTTTGCATTTTTCGAGATGAACCCAAAACATTTATTTTGATTTTTTGCCGTAAATTGATGCTTACATAGCGGGATTATAAAAAATAATAATGTTAGAATCAGAAAAAAAATTAATAAATAAATTTTAACAAAAATGGTACGTAGCATACGAATGACTTAATGTAGTGAGCACAAGTGTAGATTGGACTAATAACTTACATGTTTAATTGTGCGAAAAACAATTTTATTTTTGTGAAAACTTCGTTTTCCCGTTGGGCATTCCACTTTGCCCCACCTTCACCTATATACATCGGTGATTCTTTAAATAACTGCACAATTTGTTTTTTGAAACTAAATTCCGGAAAAACTACGGAGAATAGGTTAAAAATATCACTTTGGTTTAAACGTTTGAAGCAGAGCCGCGAATAACGTTGTAAGCGACAAAATTGGTATTGTTCACAATTTGTAAAAAACGTTTTAAAAGTAGAAGACAATTTCTAGATCATTTTTATACCCAAAAACAGAGGGTAAATTCACTGGTACCCGGTCATAACCCCAATGGTCATAATCCCCAAAATGATTTTGGGCCTTATGTCCGTTTTTTTTTCGGTCATAATCCCCATTTTTTTTTGGGGGCTGTGACCACTTGTAAGAACGGACATAATCCCCAAAAACTTGAGGACATAATGCCAAATAATTTTGGGCGTTATGTCCACATTAAAAGCGGACATAATGCCCAAAATTAACTATTGGGAAATATTCTGTTCTAAGTCAAAAAAAAATTTCGCATAATATTCTAACTTCTATTTAGAATTTCTATGGGTATCGCACCAGGTGTTGGATATATTATAGACTGATCCGCGGTCGAAGGCCTCCGCGAAGCCGGTGTCGGATTTTTTGGAGTTTTAAAACTTGAGTTGCGGCCGTAGGCCGCCCACTTTCCCTAACTTTTATGTAAAATTACTGTGGCTAGGAAACCAGGTGTTGGATATATTATAGACTGATCCGCGGCCAAAGGCCGTCGCGAAGCCGGTGTCGGATTTTTGGGAGTTTTAAATTCTGAGCTGCGGCCGTAGGCCGCCCACTTACCCTAACTTTTATGTATAAAATTCCTCTTGTATTTTCAGGCAAAACGAAAGTGGTCATAACACCCATGGGTGTTATGTCCATTGCTATGAGTGGTCATAATCCCCAAATTTTTTTTGGGGACTACGACCGTTTTTTAGGAGGACATAACGCCCAAAACTTTTTGGGGATTATGACCATTGGGGTTATGACATGTCACCAAATTCACTTTGTCATTCCGTTTGCAACGCATAGAAGGGAGCGTGGCAGGTATAGAAAAGTATATATATTATTTATCAGAGTCACCATCTGAGTCGATATAGCTATGTAAGTCTGTCTGTCTGTTTGTGTGTCTGTTTGTTGAAATCACGTTTACGGGAAAACTAAGCAAGCTAAATCAATGATATTTGGCACACATGTCACACCTTTTTGCAAGTTGCTACATATAAAAATGGTCGAAATCGAGTCGCGACCACGCCTACCGCCCATACTCTATGTAAATATACCTCAGCCCATTTTGAAAAAAGTTGCTGCGATTTTGCTGAAACTTGGTGAACATGTGAAAAAAATTAAGATTGGGCTAGGTTTTAAAATTGCGAAGGCTGTTAAAGGGTCGTGGCACAGCCCTAAATTTTAACTTTTATAACGCCATAACTCGTAAAACGTGCAAGAGATTGTAATGAAATTTGGTACACGGATACAGATCATATATATCTTGAATTGTGTTTAAAGTGGGCGGAGTTAGAAAAATGGGCGCGGCACTTTTTAACAATTAAAAATTTTGATTTCGTATAGTTCAAAATTGGCACATTCGATTTTCATAAAAATTTTAGGGATAGTACTACTGAGAGCAGTCATCAATAAAGGCTTCATCAATATACTGGAAAAACTTGTTATAGTTGGCAACTCTGTTTTCATACTGTTCGCTTGTTTTTTTCTCCTGAGTGAAATCTATAATTTTTCCTATTTGGACATTTCAATTAAATTAATCAACAGTGTAACTTTGTGAATCAGTGATAATTTGACCAGAAAATTGTGAAGTGCAGTGAATTTTGCTGAACATATTGTTTTTAATAGTGTTTTAAAATTCTTTATAGGCACTCTGCAAAGAAAGCAAATAACCTTGGAATTGTTTGTTGTTGTGTTTGCAGTAAACATTTATTATCTCTTGCACTATTGTAATTTTTTGGTTTGAGCCTTTGCTGAGAAATTTTTACTAGTACTGTACTTGTACCACAGTAGAAATTTTTTTGTTTCCAATACATACTGTACTAAAGAATTAAGGGTTACCAACTTTTTCGTAACTCACTTAAGTTTTTAAATTTTCTTTTTTAAGCTATAATTAATTTCTTTAATTTTTTTGTTTCTTTTGAGTATTTTGAAATTTTTGAATGAGCTGTACATTCTCGTTTGCTGCTGGATGTGTGACTCTGTTGTTCACATGAAATGTGCACAGCTGAGTCCAAGGGCTGTCGATGATCTCGAAAACAGACATGGTCTAAGATGGCCATGTGAGGACTGCCGCCAGATTGACTCAAACATATACAAGCTGGTACGACAATCAAGGAAAGCTTTTCTAGAGGTATCGAATGAGCTTGAATCTGTTCAGAAAAAGCTTTCTGAACATGAACAATTCTTCAATTCTTTTAGATGTTTGGATGAAACATATGTTTCACCTATACGTAAGCGCAATCTTCGAAGTGACAAAAAGTTAAGCTTTGAATCTGCCATCTCAAGGATGTATAGCCCTATCTAAAATCCTGTTCAAAATCTTGTACCTGCTAACCCTCAACCATCTTCTCTTAACCTTATGAACATTTTAAGTCCCATCACAATAGATGCTCCTATTCTAAATCCAATAATTTCAACCAACTTAAGTGAAAAGGAGGCACCGAATAACCCAAATTTGGAACATCCTCCTGTTGCTGCTACTTCTGCAGATTATAATGTTTTAAGCGATGAAATCCATTTTTGCTTCGAGATTTGCTGCTGACACAACTGTGGAAGATATGCTCTTTCATATAAACTCTCAGCTTAAGTCAAGTAACTTAAATATAACTGTATATAAATTTAACTTCTCGTATGCAAGGTATACTTCTTCGTTTAAAATAACTTTGCCTTCGCATGTTTTCGAAAAAGTAGTTAATCCGTCTTTTTGGCCGAATAATTCATTAATTCATGAGTTTACTTCTCGGCCAAAACCTAATACTTCAGCACTGGCAAAGTTACCTTCCCGTAACGCCAATCAAAAAAACTAAGTTCGATTAAACTGTTCAGCATTCTTTATCAGAATGTCCGCGGCCTTAATTCAAAAATGTATAACCTTTTCTTAATTAGTCATGATTTGGACTACCATTTGCTCTGTTTCACAGAAACTTGGTTAAAACCTAGTGCACTGAATTCTGAAATACTGGCAAGTAATTATACTATTTACCGTAAAGATAGAACTAGAATCCCAAATATTACAAGTAAAGGTGGAGGTGTTCTAATTCTTCTCTTTTCTGAAGAAATTATCCTCACAGAAGTAATGAATATTGAGTTTTGTTGCATTCTTGTAAAATTTGAGCTTCTTACCTTATTTGTTACATGTTCGTATATACCACCTCAATCGGCCATTGAAATTTATAATGCCCACTCGCTAGCTATAAATACAATATATTCCAAACTTGAATTTAATGAACGTCTTTTAGTCACTGGCGATTTTAACTTGCCTAACGTTTCTTGGAGTTGCTGCTCTCAAGAACCAACTAAATGGTTCCCTGCATCTGATAATTTGTTACACAGTGAATTTTTAAATAATATATCTACGCTTGGTCTTTACCAATTGAACCATGTGGTAAATCATAACTCTCGAATTCCTGATCTTATCTTTTTTGATGATACTGATATCATCCAGCTATCAAGGTCCACTCCTCTAGTGTTGCCTGAAGATCTACATCATCCAACCATAGAAATTATACTTGATGTACCATTCAAAGAAACTAAGGAGCATTCTCCCGAAATACGCAAAGTTTTTAATTTCAAAAAAATAAACTTTACTTTGCTTGAAGATCAATTATCAAGAGTAAACTGGGAATCTTTATTGTCACTTAACAAAAATAATTTAACATCAAATAATCTTGATATTGCAGTGTTTGCTTTCAATAAATTTATTCACGAGTGTTTTGAATCATCTGTACCCAGACATTCATATAAGACTATGTCTGGCCCTTGCTGGTTTAATCCTGAAATTAGAAAACTCCGAAATCAAAAAGCCAAATTTTATAAAAAATATAAAACTTCCTCAAATATAACTGATTTCTTCAATTACACTAGAATCAGATATAAATACCAACATCCGAATAAATGTGCTTATAAATCTTATATTTTGAAAGTAAAAGCTGATATAAAACACAACGCAAAATCTTTTTGGAACTTCATTAATGTTAAACGAAAATGCTCCTCTTTCCCCTCTAACATGAAATACCATGACATTGTGTCTAATAATGATATAAATTGCAATTTGTTTGCAGAATTTTTTAAGTCTACATATTCTTCCAAGTCGTATAATGATTTATATTATCCATTTGAGGTAAAATCATGTCAAGTTAGTCAGCCCACTATAAGTCTAATAATGTGCAAAAAAGCCTTAAAGACATAAAATCATCGTTTAAAGCTGGTCCAGATGGTATTCCCTCCTATATTTTAGAAAATTGTTACAATGAAATTGCTTTTCCAGTGTATTTGCTTTTTAAGTATTCCTTACTCCTTGGATATTTCCCTTACACCTGGAAATTTTCATATATAATTCCTTTGCATAAGTCGGGAAGTAAATCTTTAATAAGTAACTACCGTGGGATAGCAAAGCTAAGTGCATTGCCAAAAATGTTCGAAAGTATCATTACTCCACGAATTGCACACAACGTTAACTCTATAATTTCACCGTATCAGCATGGTTTTTTACCAGCAAAATCTACGGTAACTAATTTAATTGAATTTACGAATATGACTATAAATCAATTTGCAAATGGTTCCCAAACTGATGTAATCTACACTGATTTTAGTAAAGCTTTTGATGTAGTTAATCATAAACTCTTGTTACTAAAGCTTTCTCTAACTGGTTTTCCCATAAGTTTGCTGAATTGGATTCAGTCATATCTTTCAAACAGAAGCCAATCTGTTAGTTTTAATAACTCCGAATCTAAAAATTTTATTGTAACTTCTGGTGTTCCTCAAGGAAGTCACATTGGACCTTTGCTCTTTACAGTTTTTATTAAAGCAAAGCCCACAATATGTATAAACGTTATAATTAGATGACCAACAACGCAATCGTTATGAAATTTAGTATGGCATAAATACTTGTTAAAAGAAAGGTATCTTCTTACGAAAATTTGGCACAATAGAACCGGATGGCGTGGCACCACCAATAATAAGCAAAAAACGTTTAATGCTATAGATAGTGTGCAATGAGAGTAATCTTCATAAAATTTGGTGCATAGATATCAATTATTACAAGCTATAAAATTAAATCAATTTCGACGGGATTTCATCAGTGGGCGCGGCACCTCCCGTGTTAACATAAAGTGGGAAGTGATATTATAAGAGAACTATTGCAGCAATTTTCATGAAATTTAATGTAAGTGGTTTACTTGCTATAAGGTATGTCAGCATCTAAAGCGGGCGAAATAGCATCACTGGGCGTGGTACCTCTCATACAAGTAAAATACCTTAAATGGCATACAGTTGCGGTCAAAATAATAGTAGTGCGATGCCATTTTTGCTAAAACTAGATGTTTAGTGTGGTTTTTCGACCTACTGCAAAATATTTTCAATAAAAATTATTTGTTTCTCTGATCCTTGTATCAGTTTTTTGAATCGATAAATAATTTAGATCCTAAACGATTTTATTCAATTTTTTTTGTTTGTCCGCATTTCACTGTTTTTTAATTCCAACAACATAACAAAGCTTCTAAAAAATAACTTTAAAACTCCAAAAATACACATTGGAAAAATCATCCACATAGCACAAGTCAATAAATACCCAAAATACGACTATATCCAATTTTTTAAAATTTCGTCATGAACCCTTTTCCACCCGACTAGACCTAGTTAAGCTAAAAAGAGTTCACCATGGACACTCCAAGCTTTCTCACCTACAGCTGTGTTCACGAAAATAGTAGTGCCGTTGGGTCCTGGGTGTTTTACTATCAAATTAAATGAGTACAATTTTCATTTAAAGTTTTGAAAAAATAGTAATGTATTGTGTTGTAACGCCGCGAAGGTATCTATATGGCCTTCTGAAATGAAATATTTCTTTATGGGACGCGCCGCGGAGGTTGCGTGGATTTATTGCTCGCCAGCAATTTGTTCTCGAGCCACCAGGCTACTAATGAAACATGAAAATTAGAGCAAAACAGTGTTTTCGCTTTCAAACTAATTCTGAATTTTATTTAAAATAATCTTAATATTTATACAAATTTTACCCTTATTTTTAGTACTATATTTTGCCAGTATTTGTTAAACTCCTCCCATTTATTTGGGTCATCATTTTTGATAGCAAAGGGGAAAATTATCATACACTAACAACAAATACATAAATCGATTTTGGTTATTGCATTGTAACAACAATGAAATAGGTTTGTTTTAATTGATTTACAGTAACAACAAATGCAAAAGAAAAGAAAAGAAAAACAATAACATGTGCATATGAAAAGTCAACGTCTCTAATGCCATATGATATTAATTGGCCTTCAACTGATGTCGTTGCTTCTAGCAATATGATATTATGTACATATATGCATTCGCTTGCATTAATGTGTTGTTGTTGTTGTTGTGGTGTATGCGATTATGTTGAAATTCATTGAGTGTTAGGTATGTAGATAATGTGAGGGAAACAGGGAATGATTTTAATTGCGCGAAGTGTGAATGACATTCGCGTACGTACAGAATTTTGGATGTTCAAGTGCCCGTCATTATTTGGGTTTTTGTTACATCGAAAATTCTGTGTTTACGAAAAATGCAATTGATTATTATTTATTGGTTTTGGTAGGTGGTCTAAATGAAATTATTGGAATTATATAGTGCTATGTGTTAGGAGTGGTAATAATGACTTGTAAGTACACTACACCCTCACCGTCAAGAGAAATTTTACTTCTCGAAGTTAAATTTATTAGAAAAAGAGAGTGAAAAAGGGGAAAATATTATTATGGGGAGTTCTGGCAAATACAATTTAAATTTAATAATATGTGTAGAAAATTATTACATATTTTTGTTTTGTATTCTAAATATGTTCTTTAAATGATTACATTAAAAATTTATTATTTATTTAATTAATTAAGATAAAAAAATATTCGAAATTTAAAGTATTGATATGATATTAATTATTCGTAAAATTTATAATCCTATATGTGTATATACATATAATATCCTATATTATCATGATAATAGTGGAAATGTATTTTATGGAGATAATTAATTGATATCCTTATGAGTAAAAAAAAATATTAATGAGATTATTAAAAGTTAAATTATTTACTATAATGTAATTTTTTTTGGATACTGTCTAATTATTAAATTTTTTCAACATATTGTTATGATACTTTTTTAGTTTGTTGTTTATTTCTATTATAGAATTTACTCCATTTATTTCTTTAATTACATATGGTCCCTTGTATGGACTTTGTGATTTTTTTCTTTGTTCTAGTTTTACAAAAACTTGATCTCCTACTTTAAAATTTGAAACGTTTACATTTTGTCATACAGTGTTTTTCGTTTATTCTTCGCAATGTTTATCAATTCTCTTGCTTTGCTTAATGCAGTTTTTAGCTTTATTTTTAATTCGTTTGAGTAATCTTCTAAATTATACCGTGTTGTTGTTGTTTCAATCAAATCACTTGGTAGGGATGGCAGTTTTCCGAAAATCAACTCAAAAGGTGTATACTCTGTATCAACATGTGGACTTGAATTATATGCAAACGTATAGTATGGAATCCATTTATCCCATTCAAAATCGTCTGCAAATGATAATAAATATTCATTTAGTGTTCTATGATTTTTCTCTAATGAACCTAATGTCTCATGATGATAGGGGGTGGAAAAAATTTGTTCTACCTTCAGTAATTCACATATGTTTCTAAGAAGTTCATTTGTGAATTCCGTTCCGCGATCTGATTTTAGGTACTTAAATAAACCGAATTTAAGTATAAGTTGCTCTACCAAAGTTTGTGCAATTGTTTTTGCGTCCTTGGTTTCTATAGGATGAGCTATAACGAATTTTGTTAGTTGACATTGCATTGTTAGTATGTAGCGGTATCCGTTTGAAATCTTAAGTGGACCGACAGTGTCAATTTCCACTGTTTCGAAACTTGTGGTTGGAGTGTCCGTTATGTTCATATTTTCTTTCGTGTGCCGAATCTGTTTATTCCTTGCACATTTTTCGCATGTGCTTACATGTCGTTTTATCATTTGTCTCATGTTCTTCCATGAGTATCGTTGTTTTAACTTGAGCATTGTTTTCCTGATTCCTAAATGTCCACCCTGGGGTGAATTGTGGAATTCTTTTATCAACTCTTTTTGCATTGTTTTATTTCTTATGTTTCGTGGGATTTCGTATATTAGTATTTTAAGCGATTTTTCATACTTATTATTCCTTTTATGCTGCAGCTTATTAAATTTCTTCTTAAATGTTTGTTTATCAATTATTTCAAATATGGCATCTTTTGCCTCTAGCGCTAGTTCTTTTATATTTTCTTTATGCATCAATAGATGACATTTTCAATAATTGGCCACACGAAAAATACGTACCAACAACAACTATGGAAGCAACAATAATGCATGCAATAATGGTCGGCAAGATCGCCATGTGTTGTAACGCCGCGAAGGTATCTATATGGCCTTCTGAAATGAAATATTTCTTTATGGGACGCGCCGCGGAGGTTGCGTGGATTTATTGCTCGCCAGCAATTTGTTCTCGAGCCACCAGGCTACTAATGAAACATGAAAATTAGAGCAAAACAGTGTTTTCGCTTTCAAACTAATTCTGAATTTTATTTAAAATAATCTTAATATTTATACAAATTTTACCCTTATTTTTAGTACTATATTTTGCCAGTATTTGTTAAACTCCTCCCATTTATTTGGGTCATCATTTTTGATAGCAAAGGGGAAAATTATCATACACTAACAACAAATACATAAATCGATTTTGGTTATTGCATTGTAACAACAATGAAATAGGTTTGTTTTAATTGATTTACAGTAACAACAAATGCAAAAGAAAAGAAAAGAAAAACAATAACATGTGCATATGAAAAGTCAACGTCTCTAATGCCATATGATATTAATTGGCCTTCAACTGATGTCGTTGCTTCTAGCAATATGATATTATGTACATATATGCATTCGCTTGCATTAATGTGTTGTTGTTGTTGTTGTGGTGTATGCGATTATGTTGGAATTCATTGAGTGTTAGGTATGTAGATAATGTGAGGGAAACAGGGAATGATTTTAATTGCGCGAAGTGTGAATGACATTCGCGTACGTACAGAATTTTGGATGTTCAAGTGCCCGTCATTATTTGGGTTTTTGTTACATCGAAAATTCTGTGTTTACGAAAAATGCAATTGATTATTATTTATTGGTTTTGGTAGGTGGTCTAAATGAAATTATTGGAATTATATAGTGCTATGTGTTAGGAGTGGTAATAATGACTTGTAAGTACACTACAGTATATTCATTTGCGAGAATATTTACAGTTTTGTTATAAACTTTTATTTATTTTAACGCAATAGCTTAATCAAAATAAAATTCAAAAATAATGCTGTTCACGAAAATAGTAGTGGTTACTAAAATTAAAAAAAAGCGACACAACTTAATTTAAACTACATGTTACATGTTATACATGTTTCTTTGGGTCTAATATTTCGTGATAAACGCTTTTTTCTTCATTACGACTTTGCATAGACGTGGAATAGAGTCAATAAGGTCCTTACAACGCTTCACAGGAATTTCAGCCCAAGGCCCTCTAAACATTTGTCAAAGCTGTGTTCTACTTGATGGCTTTGCTATTGCTACGAATCGTTTGATATCTCCTCACAAATTATTTATCAGATTAAGGTCCTGAGACTGAGCTGGCCATAGCATCACGTCGATTTTTTAAGATACAAACATTCATAAGCTAGTTTACTAGTGTGTTTAGGATCGTTATCCTGTTGAATCGTCCATTTTATAGGCATTTCCCGACTGGCATACGGTAGCATTACATCCTTCAATAAATTAACGTATACTGCTTTATCTATAATAACTTTGATCAAATGGATAGGGCCAACGCCAGTCTATCAAAAGTAAGCCCATACTATAATGGTCAGTCCACCATGTTTAACCGTCTAGGTAGTGTATTTGGGGTGGTATTCTGTGTTTGGTGGACGACGAACATACTGTCTGGAGCCTGTTCCACCAAAAAAAAAATACTTTGCTCTCATCTGACTATAATACGTCGGCATTCCATTTCATATAATCTTTTGCAAATTGTATTCTTGCAACGACGTGCTTCTTCGTCTAAAGGTATATCTTCTTGGAACTTCTTGTATTCAAATAATTTTCCATTAGTCGACGACAAATTGTCACAGCACTGATCGACAGATTTTAATCATTTTTGAGGACGCCGAGGGCTTAGTCTTGCAATATCGTGCACTTCGTCTGTCATCTAATAACGAAATCTGGCGCTTACCACCACGATTTTCAGGTTTCTTACAATAGGTAATAGCATTAAATATCAGGGGCAGTAGTGCATCCAACCATATTTTCAGCTTCCTTGAAGGTCTTGCCCGGATTCCTTAGTCTAATTATTGATTCTATCTTTTCGATTCAGCAATTCCTTCCTCTACCCACTAAAAAAAAGAAGAGTAGCTCGATTGCAATAAATTCATGTAAGCAAATTATTGAATTACTTAAGTACACTTACTTATGGCGGTTTTCTAGAATTTTTAATTTTTTTTAACTAATATGTAAATGCATCACAAACAAGGCAACACAAAACAAAAGTAACGGGATCTTTTCGCTTTTCTTTTGTTTTTATTCAGTCCTACAAAATTTTACTAAAGAGTTCAATTTGTAAGGCACAATATTTTAGAAAAGAGATTCAAAGGTCATGTCCTGCAACACTACTATTTTCATGAACACAACTGTACACTTAATGGATGATAGTATCTCCCTTTGCTCATACTGCAACTACACGACAATTACCATCGAACACATCTTCACTAATTGTAATTTTTTTCACAGTCATAGGAACCGTATCTTCAATGACCATGATCCTATCCAGTCCTTTTCAAATCCATTTATCCAAAATATACAAAAAGTCACAGTGTGTGCACTGTGTTTTATGTTTTGCTATGATTCTCAACTAATCAATGCGGAAAAAAAAAATATAGTGTGCTTGCAGACTATTAAACGTCGGCTAACAAAGCTTACTGATGAAGTGACGTAGCGTCATGGAAACTAGTATAAGCAGCTCGTTGCCCATTTTTTGTTCCTTCTTATGCATTTTGCGTTTAGAATTTTTTTGTTGTTTTTTGCACTAAAACTACTGAATAAACAGCTCTGTAAAATATATATTAAATTTTACATTGTTCCAAAACACAAACAAAGAAATGTCAATGCGGAAAATAAAATATAGTGTGCTTGCAGACTATTAAACGTCGGCTAACAAAGCTTACTGATGAAGTGACGTAGCGTCATGGAAACTAGTATAAGCAGCTCGTTGCCCATTTTTTGTTCCTTTTTATGTATTTTGCGTTTGTAATTTTTTTGTTGTTTTTTGCACTAAAACTACTGAACAAACAGCTCTGTAAAATACATATTAAATTTCACATTGTTCCAAAAACACAAATATACAAAAAGTCATTACATTCCTTAAAATTATAGATATATAAAAACGATACTTAATTTTTTAAAAAAAATTAAACAATAGCTCAATGCATAAGTTGCGTAGTGCATGTAGACTTATTTCACTCGTTTTTGTTTTTTTCAGATAGAGTAACTTCGGGTATTGTGATATAGGCATTTTGTTATTTTAAATTACACGTAGTTTTTATAGCACAGCTTCTACCGCTTTACGTATTATGGTTTGTTGAAGTTTTGTGCAGTATATTTCGACTTCGGAGCTCTATAGCATAAGGGGACGTCCATTAATTACGTGAGCTAAAATAGGGGGGGAGGGAGTCCGGCAAAATCTCACAAAATCTCACCTAGGGGGGACGGGGTCAAGGAAAACCTCATGTAAACTTTTTAATGCATAGAATTTACATTAAAAATTAATATTTAAATCTCACGGGAGGGGGGTAGGGGTCCCACCAGATCTCACCAAATCTCACCAAGGGGAGGGGGGATCAGAATTTTTAAAAAAACACCTCACGTAATTAATGGACGTCCCCTAAGCCAATCTGCAGATATTTCAACAAAATTGAAAAAAGCCAAGTGACACCCCTAAACGAAATTGGCGCGTAATGTGATATACAGCGTTCGGTCAATGTGATATACCGTATCACATTACCCGAATAGTATTTTACAGTAAAATACAGCTGATTCATTGTTTCAAAAAATCAAAACTTAAGAATTAATTTATTATATGTATTATGAAAAGTATAACAAGTATTAGACAGTAAGAACTAAAAATACAAAAACATTACATCTTTCAATTGATTTCCATAAAATAGGAAAACAAAATTAAAGTTAATCAGAAAGTGAAAAGAAAACATATTAAAGTGAGTTACATGATTCACACAAAATTTGCTTGCCGTCTTGGAAGAGTCATTCGCATTGCAGGCATTGTACCCAGGTCTGAATCTTTTTATCCATCTGGAAGGATTTTTTGCAAAAGCACAGGTAATGTCATTGCTGGGTAGGGCTTCGACCCAACGATCTTCGTCTGAGCTCGGCAAATGCAAGCTTTCATCCGAATCGCTCGAGGAACTGTTTTTTTGGAAGCTTTCTTCGCTTGCAATTTAATACTGAAGGTATTTTTGGCGTCTTCTTAATTTTTCTTTGTTCAATGTTTTAAGGGGGCTGGTCCAGTAATGGCCGTGAAAATTAGGGAATTTTCAATAATTTTTTTTTGGTATTAATTTAATTTATTTAATAAAAGTGATAATGTGGAATTATTACATAATGTTTCAACTTGACTTGACGAAAGTTTAAAAAAAAAAATATTAAAATTAAAAAAAGTTACAGCTGGTTGTGTTGGACCCTGTCCCATACATAGTGTCTTGCGGTGACCATCACAAATCCTTGGAAAATCATCCAAAATCAATCGGATAAGAAAAATTAGTTAGTTAAATAAATAGTCTAGTGCCTGATCGAAGGTTTTTTTTTAAAAAAAAATCAACAAAAAGGCGGCTTCAGGAACATTTACCTACAGATTTTCGGTAAAAAACCAACAGTTTTTTCATAAAAAATCGATTTTTAAAAAAAAAAACAAAATCCTTCGATCAAGCACTAGATTTTTATGTTTTTCATAAACTGTGGAAATTTCATTGAAATCTATCGAGCGGTTTTCGAGTTACAGTGGTCACCGCTTCCGAAAACATAGTTTTGAGAAAAATGCATTTAAAGTTTTACGCTCGGTACTCTTACCACCGAGAGCCCTTTGGTTATTGCCGAATAACTCCAAAAGTAATTGTCGGATTGACAAATTTTTAGAATATATTTTTAAGACAGTGTACTATAAGAAAATGCAAAAAAAAAAATTTTGATTTCTCAAAAATCATGACTGGACCTGCCCCCTTAATGCATTCTTCCAAAGATAACACAGGCCGACAAAATTAAACGAAAGTCCAGAACCAGAGACCAGACCTAGCATACCCGATGGTATTTGATGCGCTGAATCCGAATCCGAGCTCAGAATTGCTCTTATACGTCAAGTTTTCGAGATATCCTAACCTAAAAGTTCAAAAAACACGGTTTTTGGCAATATTTGAGGTTAGTTTACATCGAGAATATATTTTTTTTTTCAAAACTGATTGCAGCATCTGAAAGTACTGCTCCTCTTCTTCAAAACTTATTTTAAATAAATCTGTGTAATTTATATGGTGATGTTGTCAAAACCGTTTTTTTTGCCCCTGGAGTTGATAGGCTGTTGAAGTTTAGGTGGTGGTGAAATCTCCTAAGGTGTAATGAAGTTTGTCATCGTTGCACTACTTGTGCTGGTAACTGGTTCTTCGAGTGTAGCGTCATTGTTTTTGGCTGCACTACTTGTGCTGGCAACTGGTTCTTCTGAAGCATAATTATAATTATTCGTAATTTCAGCAAGAAAGTCGCGCTCCTGAAATATATTTTTATCAAAAGGCAAAATTCCAGTACATTTAAATCCATTTATTGCGATCTGTAAATTTAATGGGTAATGTGATATGGTATGAGGGTAATGTGATATAGTATATCACTTTACCCAACTTGGACTATATCACATTAGCCGCATTTCAGTCTTAAAACTATCAGATCATTTTTATCAAAACACACTTCAGCAAATGAAAAACTCACCTTATTTATGACAAAGTATATTCACCAACTAACAATTTTTGTATTTCGGTTTTAATATCTACTTTATGTTGACTAAATTCACACCTAATAAGCACACAAATAAAATTGCGACTGAACCGCTAAATCGATTTTACAACACTGAGAGCAAAAAACAGTGAATGCGAGCGCACAAAAGCTTGCAGCACGTGTCTTTTTCCGTTACTGTTATGTTGACAAGAAATTGTCGGAACTTGTCTATTTAAGAAAATATGATAGTACCAGGTTAGGCAATTGAAATGATAGGTTATGTTCACACAACTGTACTTTCCAAAACTTTCATCGCACAACGCTCAATTTCAACATGGTAAATCCTTGATATATTGTCTCAGTTGGCATTTTCGAGTTAGGAACTCGATTAAGCCTTACAGTACCCAGTGGTAATAAACCATTTTTAAAAAGATAAACTTGTAGTTTTGGACTATTGAACCAATTATCGAAAAAAATTTTGTGATTTACATTTCGTTGAACTGTTGATGTATGTAAGTCTAGTTACCACATTTGCACTTACTCCGAGGTCTGGTGCATCTTCTGGGTGTGTGTTGCTCTGCTCACCAGCAAATATATCGAAATCATAGCTAAAGCCGGAAACTCCACTAAGAACAAAATTTTTGTGTCACCACTTGTGTGGCTTTGCGGGATTATATTGCTTTAATTCGTGTCGTGCTTTTGTAGGAATAATTTGTTCGTCTCCCACTAAATGCTCCTCTTTTGGAATTGACAATAAGCGATCTGGAATTTTGTTCAGTACAGGTCTTATTTTAAACAATTTGTCATGTCCACGTTCATTAGGTTGTAATAAATTCTCATTATCATTAAAATGCAAATATCTTTTTATGGTTTCCCAACGATTGCAAGTCATGGTGTCGGAAATTAATTGTTGACCCACAGTTTTCTCCAATAATGCCTTGCTGCCGGCAACTTTACAAGTGACATATAAATGATTGTTCCTAAAACCCAAATTTGTGTATCATTTTATATATACAATATAATAAAAATTGCAAACCTATAAACTGTTCCATTTCTTTTGAGGTAACACTAGCTGGCTTATTAACATTTTCTTGAACAGATTTCAAATTAGTTTGCTCCACAATGAAGTCAATCAAATCACCATTAAAAAAATAGTCAAAGAAATCTGATGGCGTCTCTAATTCCTCAAGGCATTGAGGTACCAGAGAAGTACCTTTAAATTAAAATTTTTCTTTGCAATATGGAACAAAGTTACCCTTCTTCCAGAGTACATTTCTTTTTCGAGGCGTTGTTTCTGACACTGATGGAAGCTCATCTTCAGAAGAGCTAGAACCTTCTGTCTCAGGAATGACTACATCTTCATTTATGTCTAAATGAGTTATTAGTGGTTCTTCATCAGAATCATCCTCATCCTCGCTTTGCCATGCATTAGAAATTACGTTTACAGACTCATTTCGCCCGTAGAATGACGATGTATCCATTGCTGAAATAGTGCATAAAAAGTAGTATACAATGCATACAAGTCCATATATGGCTTCAAGAGTAAACACTATGTAAATCATATTTAATACTTACTAAAAATTTTTCCGAAGATAAATAAAAACTAAATAATTTTTTTATGCAGAAATATTTTCTTTTCTTTAAAAACTTTACTTTTATGAAATTTATTTCACTTTACATTCACACTTTTTGAACTTTCGACCGCAATGTAAGAGAACACTACATAAAATGATTTTGCATCAAAGCAACATTTCGTTAGGGATAACGGTCAAATATTCTATAACGGCGAATAAAGCATAGAATAGAATAATTGCAAACTCAGACATGATTAACGTTGACAAAGTGGAGAAAAATGTTATCAAAGTTGAAAGTCCATATATGGCTCTGTATGCAGTAGAAGGTTAAGGCTATTTTACATTATTATACTGAGTAGAACGACATGTCAAAATTTAATTTGCATATGTAATAGTGAAAACAGATGAAAAAAAAATTAATTTGCTTTTTCGACAGTTGCTTTCTTATACGTTTGAGTTTCTAGAAACGTTTCTAATTCGTCACACATTTGGTTACACTTTATTTAGACATGTCGTATTACTCAGTAGGGCAATGCAAAGTAGTCTTTGTTAAGTTTCAAGTAAACTTGGTTTCACTTAAGGTTATCAAATGCCTTTTAATTAAATTTTGATTGTACAATTGAAACATATAAAAAATATTTAAAGTAGGTATAGAATAAGTACTGGAATAAAATACTTAAACAAATGTTTTGGAATTTGATCGAACGTTTGTTTATAAATACATGTGACAGTAAAATAATAATAAAACGGCAATATTTTTTACAAAATATGTATCCGAAATACATCACACGCATATTGGTGTTATACTTAGCTTAACCATATTAATAAAACTTAAGAGTAAGAGGATACGTGTGCGATAAGTCTCATTAATCACACATCCCAAATATTCTTATCATAAAATGTTTACGTAGACAAATATTATGAACTATGTAAGAGATTCCCTCTGCTATAATATAATGCAAATAATTATTGCACCACCACTTAATTAACATTAATTTAAATGTTTCATACTACAAAAAAATATTTTTTATAGACTAATGTGTAGCTAATAACCAAAGAAGTACATACAATAACTTAAAAAATAAAAGTCGTATATAACAATAAAAGCACAAATAAAGTAGGTAAAGTAAAATTTTTACATTTTATGAAGGACAGTTAACCGAAAATAAAATTTTTCCGATTTTAATAACAATTTCAGATATGTAAACCAGATGTATTCTCGGCCACTGTTAACTTATACGTAATATGTTATGCAAGTTGACGGTAGTAAATACAAAATAAATGTATTAGAATTATGTTTCTCGTTATTTATAAACATTATCTACGATTTTTATAAAGTAAATATGTTTTCATAGATTGAGGCAGATGTAATTCTTGGATTCGTTCTTCTAAATCGTTTTTTCCAACTTTTTGTCGAATAATCCTCCTGCACAAATCTATAAGTGGAAGTGGCTCCGCTAAAAAAAATTAAAGAAAGTTTTCCAATTATTTTAACGAACTTAACGTTTAGTACAGTATGTGTAAATATCAAAAGAAGTTGCAAAAATATATAATATGTAGTCAGTAAGTCATGGGTTTTGTTTACCCGCTACAGACCGACTATCAGTGACCTCGAGTATGCTGTGAAGAATTTACAAAAGTTTTTAATCAAACCCTTTGTATTTGTTTTACATTACACAAAAATATTAGCTAGTTTCAGAGAGATATAGAGGAAGGGGGGGGGGGGGGGGGGAAGCGGTAGGGGAGAAGAGGTACATTGATACACGGGGCACATAGATACGGCGGTCGTTAAAACAAAACAAAACGCAGTAACATATTTTTTCAAACACATATAAATAGACGTCGACAAAGCCAATCATATGTTTGAATTGCAACTGCATTCAGTTACCGCTTCGTCTATGATAAGGATAAACCCGCTTTGCACGCTCGTGAGTAAAATAGTGCCGATCTGTTTGACTGTGAATTTAATTGGCAAATTTTGTGTTGACAATTGCGTGTTACGGTATACGGTAAGTACACATCCTTCATAATTTTTACGTATTTGTAATTTTTATAATTGCTTGACACTTGCATGTAAAATTATTGTTTAAAAAAAAAAGTGACTTGGGGCACAACCATCCAGCGGGCACATTGATGTGTATCAATCTGCTCCATGTGGTAAATAATTTTTAATTCGTCGTTTGCGAACCGATGACTTTTTTGATGTTTTTCGAGCACCCATACGGTTTTGGCCTGGCAATCCATACATTAAATTCTTTTATACAGGAATATACTAAGGGAACATTTGGCCACAGATTACACCAAAAAATTTCTGCTGAGATGGATTTTCCAATGTGATAATGGCCCAAAACATTGATCTCCACTTGTCAAATCTTGGCTGGGCATTAAATCTACCAAGGAAGTGGCATAAAATTACTCCAGCCCAATGTGCGCGCCTGGTAAGCAGCATGCCAAACCGATTCTCAACATTTATGAAACAAAAAGATTCTCCTACTCATCATGTCGATGATCTCGAAAAGAGACATGGTCTAAAATGGTCATGTGAGGACTGCCGCCAGATTGACTCAAACATATACAAGCTGGTACGACAATCAAGGAAAGCTTTTCTAGAGGTATCGAATGAGCTTGAATCTGTTCAGAAAAAGCTTTCTGAACATGAACAATTCTTCAATTCTTTTAGATGTTTGGATGAAACATATGTTTCACCTATACGTAAGCGCAATCTTCGAAGTGACAAAAAGTTAAGCTTTGAATCTGCCATCTCAAGGATGTATAGCCCTATCTATAAATCCTGTTCAAAATCTTGTACCTGCTAACCCTCAACCATCTTCTCTTAACCTTATGAACATTTTAAGTCCCATCACAATAGATGCTCCTGTTCTAAATCCAATAATTTCAACCAACTTAAGTGAAAAGGAGGCACCGAATAACCCTAATTTGGAACATCCTCCTGTTGCTGCTACTTCTGCAGATTATAATGTTTCAAGCGTTTATAATTCTAATGCTTCTACTATTACTACTACTACGGCTACTACTGCCACTATAACTAGTGCATCGTCTTTTGCTGGCTCCGATGAAATCCATTTTTGCTTCGAGATTTGCTGCTGACACAACTGTGGAAGATATGCTCTTTCATATAAACTCTCAGCTTAAGTCAAGTAACTTAAATATAACTGTATATAAATTTAACTTCTCGTATGCAAGGTATACTTCTTCGTTTAAAATAACTTTGCCTTCGCATGTTTTCGAAAAAGTAGTTAATCCGTCTTTTTGGCCGAATAATTCATTAATTCATGAGTTTACTTCTCGGCCAAAACCTAATACTTCAGCACTGGCAAAGTTACCTTCCCGTAACGCCAATCAAAAAAACTAAGTTCGATTAAACTGTTCAGCATTCTTTATCAGAATGTCCGCGGCCTTAATTCAAAAATGTATAACCTTTTCTTAATTAGTCATGATTTGGACTACCATTTGCTCTGTTTCACAGAAACTTGGTTAAAACCTAGTGCACTGAATTCTGAAATACTGGCAAGTAATTATACTATTTACCGTAAAGATAGAACTAGAATCCCAAATATTACAAGTAAAGGTGGAGGTGTTCTAATTCTTCTCTTTTCTGAAGAAATTATCCTCACAGAAGTAATGAATATTGAGTTTTGTTGCATTCTTGTAAAATTTGAGCTTCTTACCTTATTTGTTACATGTTCGTATATACCACCTCAATCGGCCATTGAAATTTATAATGCCCACTCGCTAGCTATAAATACAATATATTCCAAACTTGAATTTAATGAACGTCTTTTAGTCACTGGCGATTTTAACTTGCCTAACGTTTCTTGGAGTTGCTGCTCTCAAGAACCAACTAAATGGTTCCCTGCATCTGATAATTTGTTACACAGTGAATTTTTAAATAATATATCTACGCTTGGTCTTTACCAATTGAACCATGTGGTAAATCATAACTCTCGAATTCCTGATCTTATCTTTTTTGATGATACTGATATCATCCAGCTATCAAGGTCCACTCCTCTAGTGTTGCCTGAAGATCTACATCATCCAACCATAGAAATTATACTTGATGTACCATTCAAAGAAACTAAGGAGCATTCTCCCGAAATACGCAAAGTTTTTAATTTCAAAAAAATAAACTTTACTTTGCTTGAAGATCAATTATCAAGAGTAAACTGGGAATCTTTATTGTCACTTAACAAAAATAATTTAACATCAAATAATCTTGATATTGCAGTGTTTGCTTTCAATAAATTTATTCACGAGTGTTTTGAATCATCTGTACCCAGACATTCATATAAGACTATGTCTGGCCCTTGCTGGTTTAATCCTGAAATTAGAAAACTCCGAAATCAAAAAGCCAAATTTTATAAAAAATATAAAACTTCCTCAAATATAACTGATTTCTTCAATTACACTAGAATCAGATATAAATACCAACATCCGAATAAATGTGCTTATAAATCTTATATTTTGAAAGTAAAAGCTGATATAAAACACAACGCAAAATCTTTTTGGAACTTCATTAATGTTAAACGAAAATGCTCCTCTTTCCCCTCTAACATGAAATACCATGACATTGTGTCTAATAATGATATAAATTGCAATTTGTTTGCAGAATTTTTTAAGTCTACATATTCTTCCAAGTCGTATAATGATTTATATTATCCATTTGAGGTAAAATCATGTCAAGTTAGTCAGCCCACTATAAGTCTAATAATGTGCAAAAAAGCCTTAAAGACATAAAATCATCGTTTAAAGCTGGTCCAGATGGTATTCCCTCCTATATTTTAGAAAATTGTTACAATGAAATTGCTTTTCCAGTGTATTTGCTTTTTAAGTATTCCTTACTCCTTGGATATTTCCCTTACACCTGGAAATTTTCATATATAATTCCTTTGCATAAGTCGGGAAGTAAATCTTTAATAAGTAACTACCGTGGGATAGCAAAGCTAAGTGCATTGCCAAAAATGTTCGAAAGTATCATTACTCCACGAATTGCACACAACGTTAACTCTATAATTTCACCGTATCAGCATGGTTTTTTACCAGCAAAATCTACGGTAACTAATTTAATTGAATTTACGAATATGACTATAAATCAATTTGCAAATGGTTCCCAAACTGATGTAATCTACACTGATTTTAGTAAAGCTTTTGATGTAGTTAATCATAAACTCTTGTTAATAAAGCTTTCTCTAACTGGTTTTCCCATAAGTTTGCTGAATTGGATTCAGTCATATCTTTCAAACAGAAGCCAATCTGTTAGTTTTAATAACTCCGAATCTAAAAATTTTATTGTAACTTCTGGTGTTCCTCAAGGAAGTCACATTGGACCTTTGCTCTTTACAGTTTTTATTAAAGCAAAGCCCACAATATTTATAAACGTTATAATTAGAGGACCAACAACGCAATCGTTATGAAATTTAGTATGGCATAAATACTTGTTAAAAGAAAGGTATCTTCTTAAGAAAATTTGGCACAATAGAACCGGATGGCGTGGCACCACCCATAATAAGCAAAAAACGTTTAATGCTATAGATAGTGTGCAATGAGAGTAATCTTCATAAAATTTGGTGCATAGATATCAATTATTACAAGCTATAAAATTAAATCAATTTCGACGGGATTTCATCAGTGGGCGCGGCACCTCCCGTATTAACATAAAGTGGGAAGTGATATTATAAGAGAACTATTGCAGCAGTTTTCATGAAATTTAATGTAAGTGGTTTACTTGCTATAAGGTATGTCAGCATCTAAAGCGGGCGAAATAGCATCACTGGGCGTGGCACCTCTCATACAAGTAAAATACCTTAAATGACATACAGTTGCGGTCAAAATAATTGTAGTGCGATGCCATTTTTGCTAAAACTAGATGTTTAGTGTGGTTTTTCGACCTACTGCAAAATATTTTCAATTAAAATTATTTGTTTCTCTGATCCTTGCATCAGTTTTTTGAATCGATAAATAATTTAGATCCTAAACGATTTTATTCAATTTTTTTTTGTTTGTCCGGATTTCACTGTATTTTAATTCCAACGACATAACAAAGCTTCTAAAAAATAACTTTAAAACTCCAAAAATACACATTGGAAAAATCATCCACATAGCACAAGTCAATAAATACCCAAAATACGACTATATCCAATTTTTTAAAATTTCGTCATGAACCCTTTTCCACCCGACTAGACTTAGTTAAGCTGAAAAGAGTTCGCCATGGACACTCCAAGCTTTCTCACCTGCAGCTGTGTTCACGAAAATAGTAGTGCCGTTGGGTCCTGGGTGTTTTACTATCAAATTAAATGAGTACAATTTTCATTTAAAGTTTTGAAAAAATAGTAATGTATATTCATTTGCGAGAATATTTACAGTTTTGTTATAAACTTTTATTTATTTTAACGCAATAGCTTAATCAAAATAAAATTCAAAAATAATGCTGTTCACGAAAATAGTAGTGGTTACTAAAATTAAAAAAAAGCGACACAACTTAATTTAAACTACATGTTACATGTTATACATGTTTCTTTGGGTCTAATATTTCGTGATAAACGCTTTTTTCTTCATTACGACTTTGAATAGACGTGGAATAGAGTCAATAAGGTCCTTACAACGCTTCACAGGAATTTCAGCCCAAGGCCCTCTAAACATTTGTCAAAGCTGTGTTCTACTTGATGGCTTTGCTATTGTTACGAATCGTTTGATATCTCCTCACAAATTATTTATCAGATTAAGGTCCTGAGACTGAGCTGGCCATAGCATCACGTCGATTTTTTAAGATACAAACATTCATAAGCTAGTTTACTAGTGTGTTTAGGATCGTTATCCTGTTGAATCGTCCATTTTATAGGCATTTCCCGACTGGCATACGGTAGCATTACATCCTTCAATAAATTAACGTATACTGCTTTATCTATAATAACTTTGATCAAATGGATAGGGCCAACGCCAGTCTATCAAAAGTAAGCCCATACTATAATGGTCAGTCCACCATGTTTAACCGTCTAGGTAGTGTATTTGGGGTGGTATTCTGTGTTTGGTGGACGACGAACATACTGTCTGGAGCCTGTTCCACCAAAAAAAAAATACTTTGCTCTCATCTGACTATAATACGTTGTGCCACTCTTCGGCATTCCATTTCATATAATCTTTTGCAAATTGTATTCTTGCAACGACGTGCTTCTTCGTCTAAAGGTATATCTTCTTGGAACTTCTTGTATTCAAATAATTTTCCATTAGTCGACGACAAATTGTCACAGCACTGATCGACAGATTTTAATCATTTTTGAGGACGCCGAGGGCTTAGTCTTGCAATATCGTGCACTTCGTCTGTCATCTAATAACGAAATCTGGCGCTTACCACCACGATTTTCAGGTTTCTTACAATAGGTAATAGCATTAAATATCAGGGGCAGTAGTGCATCCAACCATATTTTCAGCTTCCTTGAAGGTCTTGCCCGGATTCCTTAGTCTAATTATTGATTCTATCTTTTCGATTCAGCAATTCCTTCCTCTACCCACTAAAAAAAAGAAGAGTAGCTCGATTGCAATAAATTCATGTAAGCAAATTATTGAATTACTTAAGTACACTTACTTATGGCGGTTTTCTAGAATTTTTAATTTTTTTTAACTAATATGTAAATGCATCACAAACAAGGCAACACAAAACAAAAGTAACGGGATCTTTTTGCTTTTCTTTTGTTTTTATTCAGTCCTACAAAATTTTACTAAAGAGTTCAATTTGTAAGGCACAATATTTTAGAAAAGAGATTCAAAGGTCATGTCCTGCAACACTACTATTTTCATGAACACAACTGTACACTTAATGGATGATAGTATCTCCCTTTGCTCATACTGCAACTACACGACAATTACCATCGAACACATCTTCACTAATTGTAATTTTTTTCACAGTCATAGGAACCGTATCTTCAATGACCATGATCCTATCCAATCCTTTTCAAATCCATTTAACCATTTTTTAGGCATAATTAACCATTGTCCACATATGTGGACATTTAAAAACTATTATTTATAAAAAAATTTTTTAAATTTTTTTTGCAGAAATGAGTTATTTAGATCCCATTTAGTAAAAATAAAACTTAAAAAGTAATTTTTTTATTTTATTTTTGGTTCGGGATTGAAGAGGTTAAAAAATATAATTTGGTGAGTGCTGATATAATAATAATAATAATAATAGAGTTTAGCTACTACAGCTATTTGCTTTCTTAGCAATTTAGCATGAAGCTTTAAAACCAAGTAAAAAGCTTATATAATAATGGAAATGAAAAAATTATACATGCAATTAATTTTTTATTTTTTTATAATTTCTTCTTAGCTTTATCACACTTTCTCAACATACCCACCCAGATCATATATATATAAACATACAATTGCATGAATGTAATTGTATGAATTTATTAACATGGTCCAAGGCATAAATGTTAGAAAAAATTTACCCATCATGCGGTGGGGCTCGGACAACACAAACATAAAGACCAACAACCATTAAGCTACAAAATTAACTATAGTTATTTTTCAATCTAAGCTTGAGTTGACCTTTTGACAAGCTAATATCATATACATCGCAATTATTAATAAGAGTAGTCATGCGATTAAAAGGAGCTGTAGCCATATAATTAGTTCTACTGAAAGGTTGGTAAAATAATTGATAAGAGTTACGGTTACTCCTGCGATTAGTATTTAAATGAATATAATTAAGAAGCTCTGGTGCAGCAAGAGACCCAGTCACAAGTTGATGCAGAAAAAGTATATCCGCGATATTTCTACGCGAGCTCAAAGACTGCATATGTAGTAACTTCAAACGATCCTCATAAGGAGGAAGGTTTAAAGTGTCAATCCAATTTAAGCCATTGAGAGCAAAACGAATAAAATTTTTTTGAATTCTCTCAATTCTATTAATGTGAATATTATAAAATGGTGACCACACTTGGTTGGCGTACTCTAAGTGAGGACGCACTATTGTATTATATAAAGTCACCGTTACTAAAGGGCTATTAAATTCTTTTGCCCACCTCTTAATGAAGCCAAGCAGAGATGAGGATTTTTTACAAATTTGATTAATATGCTCATTAAAAGTTAATTTTACATCAAAATGTATACCTAGGTCTTTGACTAAATCAACACGACCAATTTTCTTATCTTTTAATTCGTAATCAAACTCCACAATATTTTTTCTCCTGGTGAAAATCATAGTTTGGCATTTATCAGGATTAAGATGTAAGTTATTTTTAGAACACCAAACCTCAAAGGATTTCAAATCAGACTGAAGTGGAATAGTATCCCCAACCCCCTTCACGTTCCTGTAAATTTTCATGTCATCTGCATATATTAGCAGATGCGAGTTTTTAATGACATGTGTAACGTCATTAATTGCTAAAATGAACAGGAGCGGCCCCAGGTGGCTTCCTTGTGGAACACCTGATGCCGCGCTGAATGGGGAGGAAAACACCCTCCGAAATCTTATCTGATATGAGCGATCAGATAAATAAGATTCAATCCAGCTGACAAAACTTAAAGGAAATCCAAGCTTTTTTAACTTAAACAAAATCAAATTATGTGGTAATTTGTCAAATGCTTTACTGAAGTCAGTGTAGATGCAGTCAACTTGCCCACCAGAGTCAAAAGAGCTTAATGCAAAGGAAGTAAAATCAAGGAGGTTAGAAACTGTAGATCTGCCATTAACAAAACCATGCTGACGAGTTGTTATGACTTCACTACAGCACACCTTAACTTGATCGTACACAATGCGTTCAAAAATTTTCGGTATCGATGATAACTTCGCTACGGGCCTGTAATTTGAAACATCATTTTTACACCCTTTCTTGAAAATGGGGCTTATGTATGCATTTTTCCAAAATTTAGGAAAATAGCTATATCTAATTGATTTATTAAATAACAAACTGAGGGGCTGACTCAGCACAGAGCTACAGTTGACTAGTACTGTCGCAGGAATACCATCAGGTCCGGAGCTGAAGTCATCATCAAGAGATGAGACATATTTCTCTATTAGTTCAGGTGAGAAATATATCTCATTAATCGAAACTAAAGGGTCGTTATCCATATATTCAAAATAGTTGATCTCAGGGCTAAATAATTCCGTAGAAAAGGATTCTTTAAACAAATTAGCAAACAACCCAGCTATAATTTGTGGGTCGCTAGTGAGCCCATCAACTGTTCTGAATTCTGATGGAAACCCGTCAGACTTTTTTTTTGTATTAATAAATCCCCAAAAATGCTTGGGGTCATGAAGAATATTCAACCTAATTTTATTCAAATATTCAGAATAAACTAAAGCCGACATATCCTTAAATTCATGGAAAAGTCGCTGGTAAGCAACTAAGTCATTTCGGTCCTGGCTACAAACGTATTTGTTCCATGCCCTATTACGGCCATTGCGAATTTTTTTTAAATCCTTTGTGTACCAGGGGTATGAAGAATTATTAACATACCTCTTTGCATAAGGCACCGACAATGCTATAGCCGAAAAAAGTTCACCATAGAAAAATTTAATGCACTCATCAAATGAATTACTCGTATTATTAAGAAAAATAATAAGGTCGTTTAATTTATTCCTTAAATTCTCATTCAACTTTAAAAAGTCAGCTTTTTTAAAATTGAATTCATAAATATTGATGGAAGTACATGCATTAATTAAATTTTCATTGTCAGATTGGTACACAATACTCAAAGGTGGATGATAGGAATCAACCGTAGAAAGAGCATGGATAGCATTTCTCACAACAACATTACTACTATTTGCAGCCAAGACTAAGTCAAGTTGTCGTCCATGAGAATTAGTTATACAACTTGCTTGTTGTAAACTTGAAAGTATTTCGTCAACAAAAATGTGTTGTTGTCGAGTTTTTGGACACGATGCATAAAAATATGTACCATCATCCGAAGGAGTCCATTTAAGGTCAGGCAAATTGAAATCACCTAACAATAAAATGTCGTCATTAGTGTCTAGTTCATTTATTATGTATTCTACGGACATCGAAAGACATTCGTAGACATCTGCGCTACTATTTGGAGGAACATAAGCGTTAAGAATATAAATATTGGAGTTACAATATGTAACTTTAACGCATAATAGTTCAATATTAGATGCGCAGGCAATTTCGATTAATGAACTAGTTAAATAATTTTTTATGGCTATTAAGACACCTCCACCAACAGAAGAAATGTCTTCCAAGTGTCTGTCTCTTCTAAAAACATTGAAACTATTGTCAAAAAGTTCCAAATTGAGAAAAGTGTTATTTAACCAAGTTTCGGTAAAAACGATAATATCCTCAGAAAAATTCTGAGTGGCTAAAAAGATGTCATGCGTCTTAGAACGCAAACCCCTTACATTTTGATAGTAAAGGGATAGCCGCTTCAGTTTTTTGAATTGGAACGGACAGTCTTATTTTTTTTCGACTTAAATTCTGAAATAAAGATATTATCCACCCATGCATTAGAATTTAGAATGGCAGAAACATGAGAAGATGCCACTGTAATTTTAAAAGATGCATGAGTTGGTTTATTACCGATTTTCCTGCAAGAAACGAAGGCATCGGCAGGAATAATTTGGTTTTGTTTAATATAGTTTATAACATTGTCAGTGGTAGTGTTAGCATTAAGACGTGAAATGAAAATCGATTTCAACCTTGGCAATGCTTGCAAGGAGACAGGTGCCACAGAACCACCAATCGTAACAACTCCTTGCGGATTAGGAATAACAGAAATGGATAGAGGAGTATCGATAGTGGAGGAAAGGGGTGGAGGATTATTTATAGGAGCAGAAGCGGGAAAGTTGGAAGTAGACGGAGAGATATTTAGAGGGGGATCTAAGGCAGTTACTTCACGATTAGCAGCTGTGTCACTCGCCCCCCCCACACTACCCAAGTTAACATTCGACTTACGATTCTTATTTAATTTTCGTTTAAGTTTTCTTTTCTTCTTCAGGGAAATAGCTTGCTTGGGTAGAGTAGAGATCGAAGGAGTAGAAGAAAAAACCATTGCAGCCTCAGTAATAGTTTTATTTTGAATAGTGTTAACTGTGAAATTGCTGATGTTCGCTATAGTTTTATTTGCATCTATAGGCTGCATAAATGTTCAGTTACTACCTTCCTTGAAGAGATATCAGGTCTTTTAGAAGTTCAAATATGTAAAAACACAATTTTGTTAGGTGATCTGAATATTAACATTTTATCTGACTCACTTGATGCAGATAATTTGCTTTCAATGATGTCCTCTTTTGGTTTTGAGTCTTTATTGTCTTAACCTACTCGTTTGTCTACTTGTTTGGACCACATTTACATAAGACAGCACAGAGTTAATCGATTGGGTGATGATGCTGCTGTATACGACTTAGAGTTGTCTGATCATGCCTTAACAAGTATACAACTAAATTGTAGTGTTCTTAGAGCAATACTACCGATA
Source organism: Meiosimyza platycephala (assembly GCA_963662105.1). NCBI lineage: Eukaryota > Metazoa > Arthropoda > Insecta > Diptera > Lauxaniidae > Meiosimyza > Meiosimyza platycephala. The sequence goes on along the minus strand of OY759210.1, from coordinate 60,404,791 downwards.
AATATGGAACGTTATAAAATTGATTTTATTTCTCTTAGAAGGTTTCTATGCTTTGAGTTCTGGGAAGATGTTTATGCTGCTCAAAACCCAAATGATGCTTTCAACATGTTTCTCAGCAAATTACAATATCACATTTCTAACTGCACGAATATTGTTAGAATGAAGGATCGTGATCTGAAATGTATCAAACCATGGATGACTGTTCCACTATTAAAAAAAATTAAAAAGAAAAAAATAATATGTGTGAAAGTTAAGAAGCAACCTAACAATGTGAGACTTAAAAATTATTATAAAAAATTATGTGTTGAACTCAAAAAGGATATTCCTCTTTGCAGAGATAATTATTATAGATCTAGATTGGGCAGGAGTGTCGGTAACTCTAGAAAAGAATGGCAAGTTATTAACGATATCTTGAACAAAAATGTTTCTGCAGTTGAAATTACATTAAATAATAATAACTTAGCGATATCAGACCCTGTTGAAGTCGCCAGTTGATTCAATAACCATTTTTCGAACATTAGCTATCTAGAATCCGATAATTTTAATAATGTAAGTCAAACTGATAGTTTCTTATTATAAGAACATACTGAATCTATAAGTTTCTTTTTTGAACCATTTACTGCACTTGAAATTCATAATATTATATCTTCACTTAAAAATTCTAATTCCACTTCATCTGATCAGATTTCTAGCGGTCTGTTAAAACATATCTCTTTTCATATTGCAGATGTTCTTTGTTACATTTTTAATTTCAGTGTTCAATCTGGTATTTTTCCTGAGTCTCTAAAGACTGCTGTTGTAATACCACTCCACAAAAAGGGTGATCCAACTTTATTGAATAATTATCGGCCTATTTCTCTCCTATCAGTTTTCTCGAAGATTTTTGAAAGAGGTATTAAATTCAGATCGCTTTCCCTTTTAGATAGAACGAAATATTTTCATGATTCACAATTTGGTTTTAGAAGAGGCCGATCAACTGAGAGCGCTTTGTTGAAATTAGCTGGTGAACTGTACAACAGCCTGAATGAATCCGATATCCCGGCTTGCCTTTTTATAGATATTACCAAAGCATTTGATATGGTGGATCACTATTTATTATTGAATAAATTATTTAATGCTGGAATAAGGGGTTTTGTACTTAACTGGTTTAATTCTTACTTGGAAAATCGTAAGCAGATAGTAAAAATAAGAAATAGGTGCAGTTCTGTGAAGTTCTGTAGGCTAGGCGTTCCACAAGGATCTGTTCTGGGGCCGATTCTATTTTTAATTTATATAAATTCATTATTTATCCAAGACTTTAGAGGTAAAGTCACAGCATTTGCTGACGACACTGCTTTATCCTATTCAAATAAAAGTCTTTTCAATGTTATTTTGGACGTTAATAATGACTTGGATATCATAAGAAGATGGTTCAAAGAGCATAGATTACTAATTAGTAACAAAACAAAATTCATGGCCTTTAACATTAGGTACACAAATAATAATGATTTACCTTTATTTTATCATTCAGCAAGGTGCTTGCGATTTTGCTCAAATAATGTTAGCGCTGGTAATGATTCGCTGACCTTTAATGATAATGTCAATTGCTGCGATAATTGTTTTAAAATTGAGTGCGTTGACAACTTTAAGTATTTAGGTATTATATTGGATACTAATCTCAACTGGAACAGCCATACACTCTACCTTAAACAATATTTGAATAGAGTAGTGAGACAACTGTACCATTTAAGTCTCTACTGTAATAATTCAATCTTGAAACTTGTTTATAATGGTCCAAGTTGCAATATGGCTTGGCCTGCTGGGGTGGAGCATATTTTTGTAAGATTAAGCCTTTACACCCATCCCTCGATTTACGCGGTACTTCTTTTGCGCGGTTTTAAAATAACGCGGTTTCAAAATTTTATTTGATTAAATTTTTTTTGTCAGCTAAAAACACGTATAAGGCCTTTTTTTTCAGTTAAAAACACGTGAACATAAATAATATGACGAAGTTTCGTATATATGTAGTAAACATCATGGTGTAAAGACAAAGGTGGAGTCATGGTGTAATGGTCCCGTTCAGCAACTCCTACATTTTTGAAGCGTTTGAAGCAACTTTTTACTACAACAACAAATTTGTCACAATTAAAGTATTTTGCGCAACATTAGCAGCTTATCGTTCAGAAAGTTTTCTAGAACTTTATGCTTAAGCTCTGCAATTTATCAAAGCGCTTAACTTTGTTGAAGGGGCAATTGAAATGTTATAATGTCAAAGTCAAAGCAAGTAAGCGAATACTCTCACGCTCTTAAAATGGCTTCAACACTTATGGCTCTCCTTAATTAATTCACCTTTGTTATTACACCATGGTCAACATAATATTTTTTGAAAATATTTTGGTTTTACTTTCATGCTACTTTTTTATTTAATTTTCTTACTTTTTATAATTAATACTTTGGATATGTGATTGAATTTAAAAAATAAAAATTAATTCCATAAAATCTAATTATTTTATTTAATTATTATTTTTTATATAATCTCCAATTTTTCATTAGGTAGGTAGGTACATATGTACATTATGGGTTCAGTTTACGCGGATTTCTTTACCAATTGTGCTATTTTCTATGAGTTCTATTGCTCGATTTACGCAATTTTTAAATTCTGAAAACCAATCCACTCAATTTGTATGGACTGCTTGTCTCGATTTACGCGGTTTTGAATTACGCGGCTTTTTCAAAAACCTATCTACCGCGTAGATGTACTTGCTAAGCAAAAACATGCAATTAGAATTGTTTGCAAAGTCAGTCGTTTGACCCCCAGTCTCGATTTATTCAAATCCCTGGATGTTCTTCCTTTAAGGCACCTTTACTGCTACAAAGTTTTAAAGATATTCTTTGAATTTTATGCAGTAAGGGATTTTATGCAGTAAGGCATTCAGAAAATTACAATTTAAGGGTGAACTCAGGAAATGTTGCAACAGTTCCATCCATTTGGAAATCACATTTTTCACGTTTTTATCATGTTACTGCTCCACGGTTGTTTAATACGCTACCTCTAAGTACCAGATGCGAGAGAGTGAAAAAGGTATTTCTGAGGTCCGTCAAGGAATGGCTCTTCTCTCTTGAATATTCTTGTTTGGAACAAATTTTCAATCCATTAGTCTAATACTGAATATTGGTTTAATGTACTTGCTACGATTGCGTTAAAAATTTTTCCATTTGTTTTAAATTTTCCTTTTGATTTAAATTTTCTAAAATTGTATTGTATTCCTTTAATGAATTCTTTTAATTTTTATTTTTGGCTTTAAACATGTTTACCCCATCAATTGTCTTTTAGACAATTGAGTGTATCTCACTATTTTGTATTAAAATCTAGTTTCTCGATTATAAACTTGTTTATATAAGGATTTTAATGTGAAATAAAGAACAAATTAAATTAAAATTTCCTCTTTTGGGCAATTCCGGAAAAATATCTGCGGAAATAAGGCTTTTTAATTTATTTGTATATATGTTTATGTACTTAACTAAAAAATTGGTGTCAAAAACAATTTTTAAATTTGTTTATATTCAAATTGTGACAACGTCAGCATAGTAGTTCGGTATTTCTACTGCGGTGTAGTGAGTCGATGCACAAGTTCGTTGTCGTGTGAATTGAAATTTGTACGTCGACGTTCAAATATCAGAAATTCTTATATGTATTAACACTTAAGTAAAATAAATATTCAGATTTGCGTTTAGCCAAAACTAATTTTAAAATTTACCATAAATAAATTGTATAGTAAAAATTTATAAGAAAATTAGAAAAACATCTATAATTATTAATTTTAGACTAGGTTAAAATTTTTGTTTTCGTTTGTTTTGGCGCTATTAATGACATTAAAACGCTGAAGTACTTATGTGCGTGTAAATGCCTGAATAACAACAAATTTGTGAGTCGGCGTTACATGCCGACGCTGCGTGTAAGCAACAGGTCTGCAAAGGAAGTATGGTTTTTTATGTGTACATTTTAGGGAAAAAAAGTGAGAAAACAAAATTTGGCATCACTTTTTTGATTCGATGATTACCGGGAATTACCTCTTAAAATCGCATTTAAACTAATTTGCGAGAAAGAGATAAGACTAGGTTAATACGATTTTATAACTGTAGTTTTAAGTTTTTCCAAGTACATAACGTATTCGTTTAAGTTTACGATAATGTGCCTAAAAATAACAAGAAGTAAATCAATGAAATATCAACCACTTCCAGTTTATAACAATTAGTCTTTCAATTTAAAAGGCTTTTGTAACATTAACAATGATGAATTACTCTTGGCCAGCACAGAGTGTAGCAGGGAGCCTGAAGATTATTCATCATCATTAGCAACTGCAGCTGAATCTAAGGATATACACTCGAACAAACTGTATGGAATTATACTGATAATGGACGATTTTATCAAATTAGATTTGCTTATTTTGCGATTGGCCTATTCATCGTTGCACTTGCTTTGTTATGCTGTAAGTATAAGATGACAAAAAAATATTGGGAACTTTAATAACATTGAATATAACTGCCCAGAAAAACCATTGTTTACTGTGTCGTCAGACTGTGTGGACGTGTTGTAGTTAAGCTCTGTGCGTGGGTTTAGTTCGTTATTCTCTGTGTTTTTTCAGTGCCGTTGTTAAGGTGTTGGAGTATTTTGCATACGTGAGTAGAGTGTTCGTGAGAGAATTTGTGGAATTTTTATGAGCTATCATAAAAATTCCTAAGTTTGATCACGCTATAGTTTTTGTGGTAGACTTGTTGTTGTACGAAAGTACGGTAACTTGTTTACTTAAATTTTTGTGAGTGGCGTGATTGTGGTGTCGCGCCTGCTGGTGGCTAGTGGAAGCTCTCTGATAGCTTTCATTGGTGGTTTGTGCATCGGTTGTGCATTAAACTGATTGTGTACTCGCTAACCAACTAGTTGGTTAGTGTATTGGGTACTGCGCAGTTTAAAAGGCACCCCCCTAAGTACAGTTTGAAATCAACTGTGGGTATACAGTTGAGGGGCTCTGTAACCAACACATACCGGATTTGGAAGTTGGAGAAGCTCTTGCTGGTTGGTAGCTGGATAGGCACTGTGTAGTCAGTGTTATCGAGCACTGGAGATGCCTCCCGGAAAGCGGGCAAAGAAGAGGGCCGTGCGGCATACTAGTAGCGACGTTACGGACTCTGACGGTTCCGTCCAGAGTGCCGTACAAGTGGGTAGAGTTAGCAGGAGGGACAGCATGGAGGCTGACCCTATAGTTTCAAATGGGGAAGGGGGTAAGGTTAGTTTAGTGGAGGAGTGTGCCGCAAAAGGGGCTGGGGCTTCTGAGCCTTCTGCTGGAAAGGCGAGTGCGAAGGTGGCTGCTGGGGGGGGCGCTGGGACTGCTGGAGTCAAAACTGGCTCAGCCAAGGTTGGCTCCGGCAGGTCTGGCGCCGTCTCTGGCAGCGTGGCTGCTGGAAATGGGGTGTCAGGGGGCGCTAGATTCGAGGTTCGCTCGATGAAGGCGGTCACTGGTCGCCTCATTAAAGCGGTATTAGATGGGCGGGTAGAAAATAGTGTTGCGCAGGAGGTGATAGGGATCGCCGGCGAGTTTGAGGTGTTGCTGATGGATCTCATTGGGGAGAATGAGAGACTGAAGGGGCGTCTGGATGTTCACCAGACGAAGGGTGATACCGTGCTGCGCGGGTGCGTTTCAACGCCAGCTGCAGTGGGCGTTCGGGCTCCCGTTGGTGTCCCTGCGCCTGCTGCGGCCCCTCTGAGGGTGGAGAAGCCGGTGGAGACCTGGTCCTTAGTGGTCAGGAGTAAGGTGGCTGGCCCTACATCTGAGGAGGTTGCCAAAAAGGTAGTAAAGGAGGTTGGACCCACTTTAGGTGTGCGTGTCCATGGCGTGAAGCCCATCCGCAGTGGCGGTGCGGTCATTCGTACCCCTTCGGTTGCGGAGTTGAGGAAGATCGCGGCGAACACTACTTTCGAGAAAGTAGGTTTAAAAGTGTGCGAGGACCGGAAGTTAGGCTCCAGAGTGGTCGTCCAGAAGGTGGACGTGGATATCACCCCTGATGAATTCATGGGTGAGCTCTACGGTAAAAACCTGAAGGACTCGATGACTTTGGAGACCTTTCAGAAGAGTGTAAAGATTGTGAGTCCTGCCTGGAAGGCTGGCGCTGGTGGACCAGTGAACGTTGTCTTGGAGGGCACCAGTGCTGTCACTGGTGTTCTCCTTGCTGCGGATCGCTGCTACATCAAGTGGTTCTCCTTCAGGGTAAAGGCGCATGATCCGATGCTTGGATGCTTTCGGTGTATGAGTTTTGACCACAGGGTGAGTCAATATCGTATGGACAAAGATCTCTGCCGTCGGTGCGGTCAGGAAGGGCATCGTGTCGCGAATTGCGTCAATGCACTGCATTGTCGCAATTGCGCGTTTAAGGGGCAACCGGCAGGGCATTACATGATGTCCACCGTGTGTCCCATTTACGGTGCAATTGTTGCCCGGGCCGACGCTAGACATTAGTGCCTATGCGTATTGATCAATTGAATTGTCAGGGGGCGTACTCTGTCATGTGTGATTTAGGTGTTAGGCTAGTGGAGGGAGGTATAGAGTTCGCTCTAGTTCAGGAACCTTATGCAACCAATGGTGTTGTACGAGGGTTACCCGCTCATATGCGGGTCTTTCCTGATCTAAGGGCTAATTCTGCCGTTATCGTCAATGACGTGCATGTTCAATGTATGGTTGTTGATGTAAGTAGGTGGGGCGTTGTTGTGTGTGCTGAGGGCCAGCATGGAAAACTGTTCTTGAGCAGTATGTATTGCAAGTTTGGGGAACCTCTAGAGCCATATATCGCGTATTTGGATACGGTGCTACTACTTGCGAGTAGCATTCCGCTCATCCATGGCATGGATGCGAATGCGGCCTCCCCTTTGTGGTTCAGTAAAATGCCCAGTCGTACTGGGCATTCGAACGACATAAGGGGACGGGTGCTTAGTGAATTCTTTGTGAGTAGGGATATCTGCATCCTGAATGAACCCAGTGTGTTGTTCACGTTTGATGGTCCTAGAGGTGTGAGCGATATAGACGTGACAGTATCTAATAATGTGGCTGCTAGATCCTATCACCTTGAATGGTGTGTGCTGGGTGACCAGCAAATGAGTGATCACAATCTGATTCAGGTTGTGCTTACCCATGATTTAGTAGCACAAGAAAGGTTGGAGCTCAGGGCATGGCGCACTTGTTCTGCAAATTGGAACGCGTATTCAGAGCTAGTTAGAGGAAAGGCCCTTGGTGTGCCACTTCATGCGTTTGTCAACATGGGTGTGGATGAGCAAATCGGTGTGATTGACGGCTGGTTCACTGATGTGAACGACACCTTATTTGCGCGATGTCGTAAGACAAATCGCAAGAAAGTAAGGTGGTGGACACGCGAGCTCATGCTAAAGCGGAGGTCACTCAGGTCTTTTAGGAAGCGATTCCAAAGGGCCAGGGTGGCTAATGCTGAGGACGTGAGTGAGCGTCGGGCCGCATATCGGTTGTGCTTGGTTGAGTACAAGCGTATGATAGTACGGGTGAAGGAAAATGAGTGGCGGGAGTTCGTGCACGAGAACCGGAATGATCCGTGGGGTCAAGTGTATAGGATTTGTCGGGGTCGTGGCAAGGCGCTGAACATTGCAAGTCTTTGCAACGGTAATACCTTGGTGACGGAGTGGAAGGATTGCATGAACCTGCTGTTGAGCTCCTTCTTTCCTAGGGAGGAGACTGCTTCTCGGACTCCGGTCCCAGTGGTAGTTGATACCCCTGGGTTGGATGTGGGTGAGATAGCGTATGCTATGTCTTTGGTGAAGTCGAGAAAGTCTCCGGGTATGGATGGTATGACTGGCGAAATGGCTAAGGCCATCTGGCGGGCTATACCTGAGCAGTGCTGTCGTTTCGAAAAAAAGTTAAGTGCTCAATTTTGTATTTTTGGGTATTTTTTTGTGAAAATGGGTAGTACATACTACACTAATATATATTTACTTACACTAACTCATATGATAAAAATAAATTGTTAATAAAAGTTTATATAGTATTTGTTGAAATTCATTTATTTTTGTACGAATATTGTTACATGAAGAAACATTTAAGTTATGACCTCCTCCAAAATTAACTCGTTGACAGTTTCCGTAGCTTTTGTTCTGATCTTTACAAACTTTAGAATCTGATGCTACCGCTTTTATTAAAGCTACGATACCAGTAACAAGAGAAAATGGCAGATTATGCTGCACCAAAAACATAATTATTTGGAGCTCAGATGTTTTGACTTTGGTAAAACTTTTAGCTTGAACGAACTCATCTATTACTGGCTGATTTTTTAAGCTGCGCATCATTTTGATGTGGAACTTAGAAGTTTCATGTCTCACCAAAAGCGTTCTGTTATTGGGTATTGAAACTAAACAATACTTACAAAAGGATCTTGCAAATTTTTTTGAATTCTTCCGCGACTCGAGCCATTTAAAGCTTTCTTGCCAAGCTGGTCGAAATTTTTGCAATCTTTTTGTACTGGAATCCGATAACTCAATATTTTCCAATTGAGCTTCTTCATTAAAGTTCAATGCCTCGTTACTACAGACTGGGGTTTCTGTTGCTTCTGGCCCTGAAGGTATTTGATGTACAGATTCTTTTTCCGCGTGAATAACAATTTTGGAAAAATTGGCGGCTTCTGCTCTTGATTTTATTAGGAACCTACGATGAAAAATAAATGATTATCCAATCAATTTTTACCATGGTAAATTTGAAATTTACTTTTCCATGACAGCAATAGAAATAATTACATTAATTTTTACATTAATATTCCAAGAGACGCATAAAAAAATTATTGCGCAATTGGCCGCGTTTAAAAAGTATGAATCAGCTAAATTCTAATGGTTGATGTGATGTTAAAATTTTTTAATGTCAAAAGTAGTAAACCAAAATAACGAGTGATGATTTTGACACTTCAAGATTTAAATATGTCATCTTCAGGGATCAGTTTAATAAATTGCATATGCCAATGTAATTGAAGCATGATAGATCAAAGAACGGTGGGGTAGTACAAATTGCGGATTGGTTGGCGAAAATTTTCGGTAGTACAAATTGAAGGTTGGGTAGTACAGTAGTACGCTTGGCTGAAGAGTAGTATAAAAGTACTATAGTAGTACAAACGACAGCACTGTACCTGAGTACCTTGAGTGCTTGTACGGGAAATGCCTCAGTGAGGGGTATTTCCCTACTGCGTGGAAGTGTGCTCGTGTGGTTGTACTCCTTAAGTCGCCTGATAAGATCAGGAGTAATCCTCGTTCTTATCGGGGCATCAGCCTTCTTCCGGTGCTTGGAAAAGTACTTGAAAGGGTTATGGTGGAAAGACTTTTGGATGGGCCATACCAGTTATGCGAAACACAGTACGGATTTCGGCAGGGACGTAGTGTTATAGATGCATGGGAGTACATGAAAACGTTTGTCAATGGTAGTGTCTCCAAATATGTCTTGGGCATATTTGTGGACTTCCGGGGCGCTTTTGACTGTTTGAGATGGCAAGCCGTGTTACATAGGTTGAGTGAGCTTGGATGTCGGGAGGGTAACCTTTGGCAAAGTTACTTTTCCGGCAGAAGGGCTGGGGTTATTGGTGTAAGCGAAACATTGTTTATTGATGTGGTACGTGGGTGCCCACAGGGCTCCATCTGTGGTCCATTTATTTGGAACCTCATGATGGACCCTTTATTGCGACGGCTCGCTGCCGTCTGTAGAAGTTGCGCTTACGCTGATGACCTCTTGATTTTGATCGAGGGCCAGTCTCGTGCCGAACTTGAGAGTAGGGCAAGTGAATCGCTAGCTTTAGTGTATGAATGGGGCAGGAGTGTCGGGGTTGATGTATCAATGGAGAAGACGGTGACAATGCTGCTGAAAGGCAGCTTGGCACTTAGTCGCCCTCCAGTGGTAAGAATCAACGGAGTTAGCCTTAGGTATGTGACTGAGGTCAAATACCTGGGGATAACGATGCAAGAGCGACTGGGATTTTTGCCTCATTTGAATAGAGTCCGGGAACGTTTACTGTCCGTTGCAGGGCAGGTGCGTCGTGTTTTGAGGAATGAGTGGGGCCTCAGCAGGCGGGCTGTTCGCACTATATATGCAGGGCTGTTTGTTGCTTGCGCAACATATGGCGCTCCTGTATGGTGGGAAACTGCTTTGTCTGTTGTGGGTTCTACTAGGATACTTTCTTGTCAACGTGTTGCTCTGCTCGCTTGTATGCCCGTGTGCCGTACGGTCTCCACGGAGGCCTTACAGGTGCTAATGGGGGCACCCCCTTTGGACCTGGAGGTAATACGTTGCCGTATTGCCTACGGAATCCGGAGAGGACTGCCTCCAGTAAATGGGTGGTTGGATACTGCTAACATTGGTGGCATGAGTTTAAAGGAACGTAAAAGTTTCTTGAATGAATGCGTCACATCTCGGTGGCAGGCTAGATGGGTGAACAGTTTGAAAGGCAGGACGACGTTCGGCTTCATTGGGGATGTCACGTTTGTGGGAAATCACCCCGAATTTGGTTTTAACCTTTTTCTGGGCTTCCTGCTGACGGGGCATGGTTCCCTCAATGCTTTTTTGCATCAGAGGGCTCTCAGTGAAGTCCAGGGTTGCGATTGTGGGGCGGTGCTTGAGGACACATTGCACGTGTTGTGTGATTGCCCTTTTTATGAGGACATCCGCAATATAGAGTCCTTTGGGATCGTAGCGCAGCCAAGTGGTAGGTACGATCTTGGAGGTGTACTCGCTTCCAGTGAGCGCATCTCCTTGTTGAATAGTTTTGCGGGGGAGGTTTTCACAAGGCGGAGGAGGCGTGGTCAATTGAGAGGTCCGGAGTAGGGATTAGTTGGGGTTTAGGTGTTAGGTAGTTGGGCGAATAGGTAGGCTAGGGCTTTTGTTACATGTTGCATGTAAATGTTTCATGTTTCGATCGACTATATGTTGTGTTGTTGTGTGATTGTTGAATGTCAGGCGGCCAGTCCTATGCTGAATGGAGCTAAACTGGTAGTAGCTTGCTACGAAACCTGACCGGAGGTTTTCTGGTACCACGGGTTGTCAGGAGCCCCTAAAACTTCGGTTTTAGCCTGACCAGGTGTTAGGTCATGCCCATTTGCATGGCCTAGAAATGGTGCCTTCGGTCCGCATGGGGCTCGGGATCCACCGGGTTTCATGTTCGCCGGGGGGGCGCCGCTCGACGCGTAAGTTTCGAGTCTGTGCGTAGAGCACCGTCAAATTAAGCCGTCTCGGCAGGGGTTGACGTTAAAAACACTAGGAATTGCCCAGAAAAACCACTATAGCCTCCTAAAAGAGCATACAAAAAATACTCTAATTGGAGTAATAAAAATACATACATATACGCAATGTTAAATATGAGTACAAAATGTAAGGGGCTCTGAGCAATAAAGAGCAATTACTCTTCTTAGATTGCTCCAAGATTACTCCAGGAAAAATTTTTACTATACCAATCGATTGAGAAAGTTTAAAAACTTATTTTTAGCCCGAATTAACAGTTCTAGTAATTGGTACATGTACATAAAAATACAGTAAAAAATTTTGCTAAAAAGTACAGAGGACTTTAAAGCACGCTTGCCACTCCGCCCATCGAAGTTAAATACTGCGCAGCACTTATCTCCAATAGTCGCTTTAAAGAGACTGGAAACATTACCATTAGACCCTTTGAGCACAAACAGATGAGATTTCTGTAAAAAAATATAATATAATTATTCAAGTTTTTACAAAAACTTACTACATATTCATATAGTTTTACCATAGCTGAAAAATATTCCTCGTCTTTTAATTTTTCATCTATATCGCCGAAGTCACCTATTGTACTTATGGGCAATCTTGCAGCTATTTCTACTTCCACATCGCTCTTTACAACTCCAAAAAGCCTTTGAGTGCCTTTTAACAACTGTTTGGTGAGAACGAGGTTTTCTCTAATATTTTTATTTTGTATATTTAAATCGTTTTTATTAACCATCTAATATTAAAAAAATATTACGGATTTGTAAGTTCAGAAATATTAAACGGACACAAGTTTATGCCAATCTGGAATCGTGTTAGGCCAAACTAATTTAACGAAACATACTCAGAATGTTTACATGTATGCATATTTTGTACTTACGTTCTCTGAAAGGTGGTCAATTTTTTTATTAATATCCTGAACTGCAGCTTCTAAATTTGCAAGCTTCGATAGTACTTCTGGAAAAATAAACTGTTTATACTCGTTTTCTTACTTACTAATATGTAATTTTTACGCATAAACCAACCTTGCAATGCTCCACAATTGCAATTAGTACTTTTTTCCATTTCATAATTGCGTTCTTCAAAATTTTTCGGCACATTTTCTTAAATTAAAAATTAAATAAAGTCTTATTCACTTTATAAAAAAAAAACTAATGTACCTTCATTATTAAAATTTTGAGACTTAGAAAATCTTCGTCTCTTGTGACCCAACGATGATGTTGATAAGACATCTGAAATTTGAAGAAATAATAAATTTTAATTCATAACTCAGGGCAGAATATTTCTTACCATTTTGCTCAGAATTCATTTCTTTGATTTCTTGATTTGACGTTTAGTAAGTATAAAATTATAAATTTTGTGTATTGAAATCTGTAAAGCATTGGTGGATTATTGGTATTAGTAAATGTTGGCCAGAAGTTGGGATAGAAAAGAATTTATATTGAACATCATCAGCATTAAAAACATTAATTTGCTGAGATAAATTACTACAGAGCAAAATCCCCAGAGCCGAAGCGGACTTTACTGGTTCTTCAAAATAGTTTTGAATTTTTGTAAATCTTATGCCAGATATTTCATTATTTAATTTTGTGCTTATTTTAATTATTTTTACTGGCCCAACAGTTCTTATATAGCAGAAGGAATCTTTATCTTTTAGTGGATATATGTCGAAAGCATCAAATAATTTGGTTGACTGTAAATTTTGAGTGCCGCTTCTTTCATTAAGCCTTAAACTTAATTGTTCCAAAATATGTGTTGGCTTTCTTATTAATTTTTTCATGTAACGCAGATAATTTTCAAATTTGTAGGCTGAAAAGCTATCAAGTGGACCATATTGTCTGACGCAATCTGAGAGATGCAGCAAGCCATGAACGTTGAAGCAAACATACTCTTTACCATAAATTTGGGAAAATAAAGTCACAAACTCTTGAAGAATTTTTTGTGCTATGTCAAGTTCAGTTTGGCACGACTTTTCATGGGACAAAAGTCTTATGCCCGTATGCAGCAATAGAAAGTGGTAATACTTTTCGTCATCAATTAAATTTTTCAAAACATAAATTCCCGAATACAATAAACTGTGGAAATTCTGTTGCCTTCCAATTTTTAAATTCACTAAAATTTCGACATCTTTTTCCAAATTCACATGGTACGTTAATATTTACGGTTGCAAGCTTTTCGTTCATTTGAGCAACATTGCCAGCTTTTAAAATAAACTGCAAGACCTTCTTCACAACTCCTAAGTCGACTAAATGCATTGCATCTAAAGGAAATTGTGACACCATTCCAATATTGAGATTTTCCAAACTTATGGTGGTTTCCAAAAAAACTGGGTTGTGATGCAGCTTGTCCAATCTATTTTTAAAAGATTCATCGGTTCGGGACTCTGCAATTTCAGTGCAAAATGATATTCTACGTTTCATATATGTTCCTTTCTGTGTGCATTTAGGGCAACTATTTTTACCATTGTGGCACTGCACACCAGTCACAAATGCACGTGCTTGTGAATCACAGTTAAAGGAACGAATTTTAATTATTTTTTTTATAGTCATTTGGCCCACGTAGATTCCATCCTCTTGCAAATTTCTGACTTCTTCCGAAAAATCTTTTAAAAAATTGTTGACATTTGGCGGTTTTTCGGTCCCGGAATAACAAGCTATTTCAAATGGTTTTTCATCGGGATACCCAACTATAGCACCTAATATTGGCCAAAGAACTCTTCGAGAGCTTTTATACAGACATAAACCATCAATGCCGATGTCCAAATTAATTTCGCTTGCCGAATTTAAAAATCAAAACTTTTTAACTTGAAATAATTTTCAATCCCAAAATAGCCAAATTCGCCACTTCCCATTTTTTGTACTTCTAAATTTGTATGCTTTGTCTGCATTAAGGTTTTTGCAGTTTCAGGCAAGCCTTTTATTCCACAGTCCTTTAGCGTCTTTAATAAGTCTGTAAGTTGGTTGCCAGTGATGTTATTGCGCAGAGCCCGCTTTTTCAATTTTTCCGTTACGGAGTTTTGCTCAACCGAAGATTTTGAGGGAGAGAGGGAGCAAGAAGAAGAGGATGGTATCTCAAAAGCAAAGAGTGTCAAAAGAGGCGAAACTCTCGACCGAATTCTACTACTAACGCGAAAAAAATCAGTTGCGGCGCTGCTTTTAAAAACTCACCCACCCGTGGTGACTAATAAAATTTTTGACTTTACCACTTAGGGCATTTTTGGCCAAATTAGGGACTTTTAAAAAAAAATTTTATTAAATAGTCGAAAAAATCAATGTAATTTAGACAAATTCTAAAAATTATTAAAGTAAAAGGATAAATAATATAGTTTGCGGGTTTTTTGTCCTTTAAATAAGCAAAAATCATTTCCATGCTCTATTTAGTTAAAAATCTTAGCATATGGTAACCTGCTCATCTGACAAATGTCAAATAATACTTCACCACTTATTTTTGCGCACAAAATTATTCATTGACTACGAAAGGATTTATTTAATTATATTTAATAAAATTGATGCAGATTATGACCGGGTAAAACAAATTTTTGTCGTTTTGGAAATGTGATGTAATTCCACAACTTTTGAGCCTAATAAAACAGCTGGAAAGAAGCTAAACAATACAGAAAATGCAGGTAGAACAAAGAAGTATACTACAGTTTCCATAATTACAATTTATTTGATTTTCAGATGATTTACCTAGTGGTGACAATGAATCTTTAAATTCGGATTCCAAAACTGAAAAGAGAGTATGATAACGCCAGAACAATTTGCAGAAGTTTTGTGCGATGATTTGGACTTGAATCCTATACCATTTGTACCAGCGATCACCCAGGCGATTCGTCAACAAATTGAAGCATTTCCCAGTGAACCACCAATACTTGAAGAGAGCTGTGATCAGCGTGTAATTGTTAAATTCAATATACACGTCGGAAATACTTCACTTGTGGACCAAGTTGAATGGGATATGTCAGAAAAATATAACAATCCCGAAGAATTTGCAATAAAACCATGCGCCATACGTGGTCAATTGTTCTGGCATTGTTGCACTTATGTATTTAGTGAGGCACCTCTGTCAACTATCGATGTTCCATTCCGTAATCCCAGCGATGCAGATTCATGGGCACCATTTTTGGAAACTTTAACCCACGCTGAAATGGAGAAGAAAATAAGAGATCAAGATCGTAACACTAGACGAATGCGTCGTTTGGCTAATACAACAACTGGTTGGTAATTCAAGAATCTTTAAAAATGTTTAATATCCATACTCGAACGAAAATAAAACTTAAAAGGAGACTTAATATAAACTTAATTTGATTTAATTTTTTTCCCATTGAAGTCTACATTTTAATCTTATTGTGTAACACTTAATGAAAGTACAATTTTAGCATTCTTGTTCTAAGTCCAGGCCCACACTAATATTTTTTGTTCAGAGCCCGGCCCGAAACTAAGCATATTAAATTTCACGTGCACATTTTCAAGTTTGTGCTTCTCAATCTCAAAACTTAAAATATTACCTGATGTGAAGAAAACTCTCTCGCTTGTGGTCGAACTTACAGAAATAGTCAATGTATTTCGAATCAAAGTTTGCAACCATTTCTATTCATTGGCATTGTCCCAATTGGTAATGCAGATGTATCAGGCGCTAAAGAGCGAGCTATATACATATAAGTATAACTGAAATTAATAAAAACAATACTCACGATGTCTACTTTAGTCACAAATTTAGCAATTTAATTGTATTAAAGAGGTGACCCTATTATTTTGTCCACGTCCTACAGCTGCTTTTCGTAATGTTGAGGGTATAAATAATTTACCGTAAGTTTTCAAAGTTTCCAACCAATCATTTTCGGAGCTAGTAATACCTATAAATAATTCCCCCAAAGTTTTCGTTTGGTATCGTACAAGGGTTGCCAAAAAATGTAATGTATATTTCTAAGTTATTGCTGACCCTATTCTTTTGTCCACGACTGTATACTGTGCTCATATAATTAAGTCATCTGAAAGAAAATAATTGAAATTGTTGAATTTTTGGTGTGAGTCCTATTTTTTATAATTATGTAGTTTAGCTTAATAATGAGTAGGAGAACCTTTTTGTTTCATAAATGTTGAGAATCGGTTTGGCATGCTGCTTACCAGGCGCGCACATTGGTCTGGAGTAATTTTATGCCAATTCTCTTGATAAACTTGCCACAAGCTGCTTTTCTTGCGGGTTTTCGTGCTGCTACGACTCGTTTTATTACGCCTCATAAGTTCTGTATAGAATTTAAGTTGGAACTTTGAGGTGGCCACTTCAGAATATTGGTGGATTGTGTGTCCAGCCAAGATTTGACAAGTGTAGATTAATGTATTGGGCCATTATCAAGCTGGAAAATCCATCTCAGCGGAACATTTTTGGTGTAATCGGTGGCCAAATGTTCCCTTAGTATATTCCTGTATAAAAAAAATTAATGTATGTGTTGCCAGGCCAAAACCGTATGTGTGCTTGAAAAACATCAACAAAAGTCGTCGGTTGGCAAATGCAACACTTTTTCAAAGGACTAACTTTTAGAATATGATTTATTCTTTGAGTGAAATATGTTGCACATAGAGACTAACATCGTTCCCAAGTACGTTGAAATTGGATTTATCGCTTTAAATTATCAACCACCTCAAAGTTCCAACTTAAATTCTATACAGAACTTATGAGGCGTAATAAAACGAGTCGTAGCAGCACGAAAACCCGCAAGAAAAGCAGCTTGTGGCAAGTTTATCAAGAGAATTGGCATAAAATTACTCCAGACCAATATGCGCGCCTGGTAAGCAGCATGCCAAACCGATTCTCAACATTTATGAAACAAAAAGGTTCTACTCATTATTAAGCTAATCTAATTAAAAAAAATAGGACTCACACCAAAAATTCAACAATTTCAATTACTTTCTTTCAGACGACTTAATTATATGAGCACAGTATATATGACCTTTATTGACGTTTTTGCATTTTTCGGGATAAACCCAAAACATATATTTTGATTGTTTTGCCGTAAATTGATGCATAACATAGCAGGATTATAAAAACTAATAATATCAGTAGCTCGTTTCTGTAAAAAAATCGGCAAGTTACCGATTTGTGTGACGTAGCACTGTTTCGATCCTGAATTGCCGATTTCGTGATAACTGATGTTTCTGTACATTCAAATCGTTAAAAATTCGGTCCGTGATGGAAAAAAAACACAAATCGAGAAGAAACGTTGCGAAATTGAATCAAATGACAGGTACCTGTCTATTTGCGTTTGTTTTCTTTTATGTGCGACAATATTTGATATTAGAAAATAATAAATAACTAAATCAAAAGAAGTGATTGCTTTGAAGTTGAACGAAATAAAATGTAAAATGAAATACAAATTAAATCAAATACAGCTTGTAATCTACGCAATATGGCAATTTTTATTTTGATATTTTGACACTCAGTGATGTGAAACGAAAAGTAAACAAATATTTGCAACCGGGTATTTTTGCGTTGCTTTAACAAAAATTTTTTTGCTTAAGTTTCTGACTGTTATGTAGATATATTTTAGTATTAAAACACATTATCTTGAAAAATAAAACGTTCTATAACAAACAAAAAGTTTATAATCAGTAAAAAATTCAAGTTCAGCGAAAGTACCCGGTTTAAGAAATTTATTTTGTGTACTTGCTACTTCATATTTACACAACATTACTGGCATTTATCAGAATCGGTAAAATTTGCACTTACTGCAGAGTCAGTGACAAAAGTGACATTTTAAATCGATTCACATTTCTTACAGAAACAGTTTTTTAAAAGGTTCTATTGAAAGGAAATCGGAGAATGTGACAAGTTATCGATTTGAAACGAACAAATTGAAACAGAAGTCGATTCAAATTTTTACAGAAACAGTGCAGGTGAGAGTTAGGTCAAATCGATAATATGAGTCGGTAACTGCGATCGTTACGAGTTAAAGAAACGAGCTTCAGATTCAGAAAAAAAATCACTAAATAAATTTTAACCAAAATGGTACGTAGCATACGAATGACTTAATGTAGTGAGCACAACTGTATATTGAATCTATTAAGGTAATTAGGCACATTTTCTCAACAGAAGATGTTTATTATTACGATGCAAAAAAAGTACGTTTCTACCGCTTTGCTCCTCGGGTGGGGTAAAGCGGTATACGAAGTACAATACATAAAAAATTATATTTATACATTTGTTTTAAATTGGGTTTTTTGTGTGTGATGAATGGCCGTCCAAAACTTTTCTGTTTTTCGAAACTCCTGAAAATTCGATAAAATGACGGAACCAAGTGATAAACTTTACCGCTTTGCCCCTAAACATACAGGCTCGTGAAACAAAAACTTATCAACATACACAAATCATTGTCAACAAAAATGAATGTCAGTAATATATACTACGACATGATAATTTGCCTTTCTTAAAATGATTCATATGAAAGGAATTTACTTAAGTCGAAAACCTCGTGGTTCTCGAAAACGGAAGGTCGAAATATCGCTATAACTTGGCAGTTACAAGAGCACTACTCAAACACAAATTCCTTATAATTACATTAATGGCGTTGTAATGATAAATATACCCTTTGTACTGCTTTGCCCAGTATAGGGGGAGTTGGGGCACATTGATACGATTTTTTTACAAGCAGAAAAAAAGGAGGAAGATTGACAAAAATTATTAAAAAAAGTATCTGGATTTGTTTATAGTTTATCTTACTAACTTATTGGAATCAAATTTTAACTCAACAGTATTAGGCAAAAACTTTGTGCGCTGTTTTTTAAAAAATGAATTTCGTATCAAACTGCCCCACATACGGGGTGCATTGATACACGTCAAGGGCACTTTGATTCATAGTTTAAAACACACCTTCTTCGTTCACAAAATAAAAATATTCCATATTCCTTCCTGTGAAGTAAAAAGACGACGAAGTAAAAATTATTTACCAGACGGAGCAGATTGATACACATCAATGTGCCCGCTGGATGGTTGTATCAATGTGCCCCAAGTCACTTTTTTTTTTTTAAACAATAATTTTACATGCAAGTGTCAAGCAATTATAATAATTACAAATACGTAAAAATTATGAAGGATGTGTACTTACCGTATACCGTAATACGCAATTGTCAACACAAAATTTGTCAATTAAATTCACAGTCAAACAGATCGGCACTATTTTACTCACGAGCGTGCAAAGCGGGTTTATCCTTATCATAGACGAAGCCGTAACTGAATGCAGTTGCAATTCAAACATATGATTGGCTTTGTCGACGTCTATTTATATGTTTTTGAAAAAATATGTTACTGCGTTTTGTTTTGTTTTAACGACCGCCGTATCTATGTGCCCCATGTATCAATGTACCCCTTCTCCGCCTACCGCTCCCCCCCCCCCTTTTCCTATATCTCTCTGAAACTAGCTAATATTTTTGTGTAATGTAAAACAAATACAAAGGGTTTGATTAAAAAGTTTTGTAAATTCTTCACAGCATACTCAGGTCACTGATAGTTGGTCTGAAGCGGGTAAACAAAACCCATGACTTACTGACTACATATTATATATTTTTGCAACTTCTTTTGATATTTACTCATACTGTACTAAACGTTAAGCTCATTAAAATAATTGGAAAACTTTCTTTAATTTTTTTTAGCGGAGCCACTTCCACTTATGGATTTGTGCAGGAGGATTATTCGACAACAAGTTGGAAAAAACGATTTAGAAGAACGAATCCAAGAATTACATCTGCCTCAATCTATGAAAACATATTTACTTTATAAAAATCGTAGATAATGTTTATAAATAACGAGAAACATAATTCTAATACATATATTTTGTATTTACTACCGTCAACTTGCATAACATATTACGTATAAGTTAACAGTGGCCGAGAATACATCTGGTTTACATATCTGAAATTGATATTAAAATCGGAAAAATTTTATTTTCGGTTAACTGTCCTTCATAAAATGTAAAAATTTTACTTTACCTACTTTATTTGTGCTTTTATTGTTATATACGACTTTTATTTTTTAAGTTAATGTATGTACTTCTTTGGTTATTAGCTACACATTAGTCTATAAAAAATATTTTTTTGTAGTATGAAACATTTAAATTAATGTTAATTAAGTGGTGGTGCAATAATTATTTGCATTATATTATAGCAGAGGGAATCTCTTACATAGTTCATAATATTTGTCTACGTAAACATTTTATGATAAGAATATTTGGGATGTGTGATTAATGAGACTTATCGCACACGTATCCTCTTACTCTTAAGTTTTATTAATATGGTTAAGCTAAGTATAACACCAATATGCGTGTGATGTATTTCGGATACATATATACATATACATATTGCCGTTTTATTATTATTTTACTGTCACATGTATTTATAAACAAACGTTCGATCAAATTCCAAAACATTTGTTTAAGTATTTTATTCCAGTACTTATTCTATACCTACTTTAAATATATTTTATATGTTTCAATTGTACAATCAAAATTTAATTAAAAGGCATTTGATAACCTTAAGTGAAACCAAGTTTATTTGAAACTTAACAAAGACTACTTTGCATTGCCCTACTGAGTAATACGACATGTCTAAATAAAGTGTAACCAAATGTGTGACGAATTAGAAACGTTTCTAAAAACTCAAACGTATAAGAAAGCAACTGTCGAAAAAGCAAATCAATTTTTTTTCATCTGTTTTCACTATTACATATGCAAATTAAATTTTGACATGTCGTTCTACTCAATATAATAATGTAAAGTTGCCTTAAGCAAATCGAATATATCTCTAATTAAATATATTAAAAATATTTTGATATTTGTGTTAAATGATGAGGATTGATAAAACACATCTTCGGTATGATGTGGTCAAAAGATTTAGTCTTTTTTTGAATTTTGAGGTAAGTAGTACAGTCGTTGGTCTCGTTTAAATAAACAAAGAAAAACTAACGTTTCATGACTTTTCCTAGAAGGACGTTAACATTACCAATATTTTTTGGAAATGTAAATTTATGTTCAGTGAGAGACAAAAGTCTACATACACCCCCACTTTTTGCTAGATCGAGAATACGAAAAAGTTTCATCAATATAAATTTAAAAAGTTAGAGTAACTTCGGGTATTGTGATATGGTCGGGTAATGAGATATACCAGGTTCGGCAATTGAAATGATATATTTTAGAAATGAAAAATATCGGTTATTTTTCAACTTTTTTTATTTTTGATTTTTCTGCGTAAAAGAAGAATATCCGAAGTTTGTTTATTGATTTCTTTTCTGGAATATACCCATCCTTGGCCTTGGCTACAGCTTTTAGACGCTTATCGAACGATTGAATCGATGCCCGTATGATGTTTTGGTCAAAATTGTTAAATGCTCGAGTCAAATGCTTCTTCAGCGAGTCCATACTTGTGTGTTTTTTAGCACATGCACTGGTCTGCGAAATGCCCCAAATACAGTCGCCCAGCGGTCTTATGTCGGGAGACTGCTACGGCTAAAGTTCGTGTTTTATGAACGATGAAACGTTTTTTTCAAGCAATTTCTGCGTTTCTCTGGCTTTATGCGACGGCGCTGAGTCCTGCTGGAATCTCCTGCGCTCGAAAGTGAAATTTTGGGGTGTACATGGTAGCAGGTCAGGCTCGAACATATTCCGATAAATTTGTTGATTTATTTTGACCTCAATGCGCCCCATCGGTAGAAAAACGTATGGAGATTTGCCATTTTCGCTCACTGACGCCCATTCCACAATTTGTTCATCTCCTTGCCGTTGAGTGACTTGTATCTCGTCTGAATGGTCGCTGTAACGTCCCTTTAGTTACACCCAATCATTTTCTTTGTTGAAAAACGGCTCGATGCAGATTGTTTTCTCGTCAGAAAACACCAATGTGGTCAACTCATTTCTGCGGCGCAAGCGTATCAGCTCTCTCGTTCTCTTGAGGCGCTTGTCTCGTTGCAATGCAGTATGGTCCTGCGACTTGAATCTTTTGAAAGGCTTGGTATCTAACTTGTTTTTCAGAAAATGGCGTCTGCTTCGATTGCTTACTTCCATCTTGATTGCCATTTGAGCTGCATTGTTCTCAGATTTTCGTTCCAATCGTTTCCGCACAAATTCGACGTTTACTCGCCCAGTTGCAGTGCATCACCGGCCACCAACGTAGCATTTTTCAATGCTGACGGTCTACTTAAAACGTTTGATGGTACGGCTGATAAAAATATAGTTCAATTTTGCTTTCGGCGGTTGATCGACGTATCTCGACGTTTCCGTTTCTCGACGCTTTCCGAATGAAGGCCAATCACCAAATTTCTTTTCATTTCCAAACCGTACATCTTGAAAACATTTTCAATTATACCAAAATGCTTCTGTCACTTGACAGACAATATATCAAGGAATTACCATGTTGAAATTGAGCGTTGTGCGATGAAAGGTTTGGAAAGGACAGTTGTGTAAACATAACCTATCATTTCAATTGCCTAACCTGGTACTATCATATTTTCTTAAATAGACAAGTTCCGACAATTTCTTGTCAACATAACAGTAACGGAAAAAGACATGTGCTGCAAGCTTTTGTGCGCTCGCATTCACTGTTTTTTGCTCTCAGTGCGGTAAAATCGATTTAGCGGTTCAGTCGCAATTTTATTTGTGTGCATATTATGTGTGAATTTAGCCAAAATAAAGTAGATATTAAAGCCGAAATACTAAAAGTTGTTAGTTGGTGAATATACTTTGTCATAAATAAGGTGAGTTTTTCATTTGCTGAAGTGTGTTTTGATAAAATGATCTGATAGTTTTAAAACTGAAATGCGGCTAATGTGATATAGTCCAAGTAGGGTAAAGTGATATACTATATCACATTACCCTCATACCATATCACATTACCCATTAAATTTACAGATCGCAATAAATGTATTTAAATGTACTGGCATTTTGCCTTTTGATAAAAATATATTTCAGGAGAGCGACTTTCTTGCTGAAATTACGAATAATTATAATTATGCTTCAGAAGAACCAGTTGCCAGCACAAGTAATGCAGCCAAAAACAATGACGCTACACTCGAAGAACCAGTTACCAGCACAAGTAGTGCAACGATGACAAACTTCATTACACCTTGGAAGATTTCACCACCACCTAAACTTCAACAGCCTATCAACTCCAGGGGCAAAAAAAAACGGTTTTGACAACATCACCATATAAATTACACAAATTTATTTAAAATAAGTTTTGAAGAAGAGCAGTACTTTCAGACGCTGCAATCAGTTTTGAAAAAAAAAAATTTATTCTCGATGTAAAATAACCTCAAATATAGCCAAAAACCGTGTTTTTTGCACTTTTAGTTTAGGATATCTCGAAAACTTGACGTATAAGAGCAATTCTGAGCTCGGATTCGGATTTAATTTCGTCGGCCTGTGCTATCTTTGGAAGAAAGCATTAAAACATTGAACAAAGAAAAAATAAGAAGACGCCAAAAATACTTTCAGTAGTAAAATGCAAGCGAAGAAAGCTTCCAAAAAAACAGTTCCTCGAGCGATTCGGATGAAAGCTTGCATTTGCCGAGCTCAGACGAAGATCATTGGGTCGAAACAATCCAGTAATGACATTACCTGTGCTTTTTGCAAAAAATCCTTCCAGATGGATAAAAAGATTCAGACTTGGGTACGATGCCTGCAATGCGAATGACTCTTCCAAGACGGCAAGCAACTTTTGTGTGAGTCATGTAACTCACTTTAATGTTTTCTTTTCACTTTCTGATTAACTTTAATTTTGTTTTCCTGTTTTATGGAAATCAATTGAAAGATGTAATGTTTTTGTATTTTTAGTTCTTACTGTCTAATACTTGTTATTTCATAATACATATAATAAATTACCCAGCAAAAAATTACTAACCATATTAAATTATGGACTGACCCCATCACAAACACTATTAACAAAATTTTTAAGTTAAAATATACATTCATCAACTAATTCTCATAAGGAACGTTAGTAGAAAAGCGATAGAAACATTTTTGTAAAAAATTTGGTATTGCTATTGCTTCTTTTTCATATTTTAACAGAAAAAAAATCGACGGTACATATGTCAACAAAAATCTAATTTGAAGTTGACAACTAAAATAAATAAACTTTTTCCAAAAGTAAAAATCTTGATTTTTTTGTGTAAAATTTGTGAACGAGTAAATTGTGTTTCAATAATAAAATAACCATCGAATTTATTGCAGCCTTTGGTAAGTACAACATTACAATTTTAATTTTACCTTGCTATACTTTTACACAAACTGACCCGGCGAACTTCGCACCGCCTAACATTCAATGAATGACGTATTAACTTTTCGCTAAACTACCTTTTGTATCAAGTCCCATTCATCTGCGTCCAGTAGTTAATGAGATATGATGAATTCAATTTTGGAGGACGTGTCATCGCCCATTTTTCTAAACCAAAATTTGCAAAAACCTTCCACAAATCATAAGATACATTTAAAAAGCAATATACTTTTGTATGAGGGCCACCTTAAGTATGCACCCTTAATAAAATGTTTTCGGCCTAAGCTGTGCCTCAAGCCACTAGGTATGAATTCCATGAGAATCGATTAAGCGGTCTTCGAGAAACTAATATTGAAAAAATATTTTTGTATGAGGTCCACTTTAAATATACACCCTTAATAAAAGATTTGTAGCCTAAGCTATGCTTTTAAATATAAAATCTACGTGATGCAAATTCAATATGAATCGAATAAATGGTCTTTCTGAAAATTATATTTGTATGAAGGCCACCTTAAATGTGCACCCTAAATGAAAGTTTTATAGCCTATGTTCTATTCGGGGTGGAGAAAAATCAAACAAATCAGAGATAATTAAAATCGGTCCACCCGTTCTTGAGTTACATATAAATGTTGTAGCTAACCCGACTTTGTTTTATACATATAGATATAAACTTCATAATCAAGAATGAATAAGAAAACTTTGCAAAATTTATGCAGCTTGCAAAAGCAGCATGAAAAATGCTATGAAAAACGATGCTTAGAAATGGCTAATATATTATAGCAGAATATATTTTCCCGAAAAAAATTAAATTAAATGAAACTTTCACATCAAGCTCACAATCCAAAGAGATGAAGCTCTATTCTGCCCAAAAATTCTGCTCACACGTATTGATTGTCAGACAATGCGTGTGACTTGTTCAAAACAATGCTGCCGTATGTTGGGAAATAAATTTTGTGCAATTTTCTTTTCATTTGGGGTATTATTAGGCGATTGGAGGAAACACTTGGGGAATTTATATATTTATGTAATGCTGTTAAATAATTGAAAAGTTTCATATTTTTTATTATCATAATACAAAAATGTTTTCAAAACGATGTAACTTTAATAATAATATCAACAAAAATTTCGTTTTTATAGCAGTACGTTGTAATAACAAGTTTTTGTTTTACTGCCATTAATTTAATTCAGAAATGAGATTGATTCATTTTATTTAACTCTATCAACTTTTATTTTTATTTATTTTTCCAAAAAACTGTCATACAGGCATGTTCTTGAAATCGATCGAAATTGGATCGAAATCGAATTGACAAATCGATCGAAAATATTTTAGGTGTTCTGGAAATCGATCGATTTGGCAATTTCGAGTCAAAATCAAATCGATTTGAAGAGTATATTCAAACACATGCTGCTGTTCCGTTTTGACGCTATCGTAAAATAAATGAAGTCAAATTTTTTAAATGAAAATTTTTTGGTTGATGGAAGTAAAGATGCGAAGAAAAAGAAAGATAAAATGAAGAGGCACATGCTGAGAGATCATTCCAATTATTTAGAAGTTTCAGAATCAGCATTTGTATTATGTGCATAGTCATGTGTGAGGCCTTTGAGGACGTTCTAAAGAGAATAAATCCCTTGAAAAAGGAAATTTTGGTTCCATTGACGCAGCAATGTGCTACCTGTCCTTGAAAAAGTACTGTGTCCAAAGTAAATATACATAGCAATGACCCAAGAAACATCAACATGATTGTTAGAAGAGTGGATGCTTGTCTCCCTTGATAGAGTCACGACTCCTATATTTTTAAAATGAATCGAGCAAAAAAGTATTTGTCGAAATAATGAAGGTGGTGAACGTGGTTCTTGGCTGTTGAGCGATTGGGTATGGATTAGAACATATCTTTATAACACATTGTATTTAATACAGGAACTTTTTTCCCGTATATTTCCACCAGAAGCATACTAAAGCGCGTAATATCGTCGAAAGTGTCATCTTATAATATATGCAGACATTATAATTTGGATGATTTCGACGAAGAGCACGATTTGTTTGACGACGAACTACCTGATGCAAACAGTAATTTACATGACATTGATCGAATGTATATATTGAACATTTAGCAAATGCACATTCAACAAAACATACGTTATTTTACGGAAAATTCAAATTTTTTGTATCATTTCACTTTGTTATAATTGATCGAAATAAAAACGATTTCAAAACGACTAAAACGATTTGCAGAACACTCCTATTTCGATTTGAACTGTCTGTCAAAATTAAATCGATTTGAAAGTGACCGATCGAAATGTGGAACACCAAAAGTCGATTTCAATTTCGATTTCGATCGAAATCGATTTTCAGAACATGCCTGATTATGTTTTTTAATTTTAAAAGTATTTAATCATAATCTTTAATAAGACTATTTATTTATTAAATAATATTTGTCTGCTTAAAAAATTGTAATAGAATTAGAATAGAATAGAAATCTGATCGAGTTTTAGATTTAAAAAGAACAGAAAACGGGTTCGATTATTCGTGTTTCGGCTTAATTCAAAGGTTAACAGACCCTTCATGGTTGGCTACAATATCGCCTTTTTAGTCGCCGAGATAAAATTGGCTTCATGGTTGGCGACATTGGCGAAGTATCTCCGCGGGAATGTCTTCCACACTTTTTCTCTCTACATGGTTGGCAACAGTCTCTTATAGTTGTATCCAGAAATGTCAAAATTCGGAGACAGCTATTTTGCTGTCGCCAAATTGAAAAAGTGCACGTAAGTAAAAAAATATTTACAATTTATATCAAAAAATTTATTTCAAAATGTTCTTTCAGTACAAAAATCAGCACCAAAAGGGAATATGAACGAAATATTGAAATTTTGGAAAAATAACCAGAATTTTAAAACGGGTGGCATGCTTGATGCACGTATTGGGTTTCTAAAAAGAGTCCATTATTTCGTTACAAACGTACATAAACCTTCTTTGTTGAGACGAAAATTGGAAATGAACCTACAAAAGTTTAATGACAAAATTTATGTTAATAAATCTTTGACAGAAATGTCAAATTTCGCCCCAAATGTCAAGTAAATCCAGAAATGTCAATATTTTTGTCATCCACAAAGTGTGGAACTTAATACTATGGAGACAGTAAACGGTAGCCAACCATGAAGCCGAAAATTAAATTTGTCTCCTTTCTATTTATATCGTCTCGGAGACAAAAATCAGTAGCCAACCATGAAGGGGCTGTAAGTTAAAATTTTTCGGCTTAAGTTTTTACCTAATACCTATTACAAAAAAAGGTACATCAAGTAACGTTAATGCATTCCTCTAATTAATAATTCCTCTTAATATGTTTAGTTTGTTTATGATAAATAAACTTGTTTTCGAGCGATTTAAATTTGGGGTTATGGAATATATGTATATGCAAAGATAAGTTAACTTGTTGAAAGCCGTCATAAAAACTAGCTTTTCGGGAAAACTTTGCTGATTTGCGACAATTTCCGACATATAGTTTAGGTTTTTGTCCGTAGTGGCAACATCTTCACGTCGTGGTGAAAAAAAAATTTATTGAAAATAATCCCAAAATATGAAAATTTTAAAATCCAATTGCAATGCTTTTTGAAACTTTCCGAACATGAAATATAATTTTTTGAACCTTAAAAATAATTATTAATTTTTGGGTGGGCATAATAATCTTCTTTTTATTCCGTTTTCTTTATAAAAAAAACTAAGAAAAAGAAGAAGAACGCTAAAAAAATATAAAGCAAATGTGAGGTTGTGTTTCAATTAGTCCCATGGCAATGTGAGGTTACGTTTCAATCAGTCCCATATGTGTTAGTGAAAATAGCTGATTTTTGCAACCGTGGAAAAGGTGACATTTTTATTTATTTTTCAGTATGGTGAACAAACCAACAGCTGACTTTGAGGTCCTACTAAAAATGACATTTCAATATAAAATCAGAAGATTGTTGTAAGCAAAGGTCGTAAGTAAGCTATTTTATAGTTTAAATATAAACTTATGTATTTTCTTCCTTACAGAAAACTAATCCCACCATGCAAAACCAGTCTAATGAGCCACAAGAAGCAAGAAACCTTTATCCTTTAAAGGATAACAAGAGCTATATTTACAATGAAATTTGCGACAACATGAAACAGCAGCTGCAAAACAAACAACACAACGATGAAAGCGTTAAATGTGTCCAAGACTTAGGAAAACCTGAAGCACAGCTACTAAATGAACGTGCAGCATTACTGCAACAGCTTAACGTGAAAGGAGACAACTTACGTGAAGAATTCATTGCCGTTAAGTTTCCAAAAATGGTGCCCATGAATCTGCATCGCTGGGATTACGGAATGGAACATCGATAGTTGACAGAGGTGCCTCACTAAATACATAAGTGCGACAATGCCAGAACAATTGACCACGTATGCTGTAAGCTATGGCGGTGACAAATTCTCCACCCAAACCCAACTCGGCGCATAGTTTTATTGCAAATTCTTCGGGATTGTTATTTTTTTCTGACATATCCCATTCAACTTGGTCCACAAGTGAAGTATTTCCGACGTGTATATTGAATTTAACAATTACACGCTGATCACAGCTCTCTTCAAGTATTGGTGGTTCACTGGGAAATGCTTCAATTTGTTTACGAATCGCCTGGGTGATCGCTGGTATAAATGGTATAGGATTCAAGTCCAAATCATCGCACAAAACTTCTGCAAATTGTTCTGGCATTGTCGCACTTATGTATTTAGTGAGGCACCTCTGTCAACTATCGATGTTCCATTCCGTAATCCCAGCGATGCAGATTCATGGGCACCATTTTTGGAAACTTTAACCCACGCTGAAATGGAGAAGAAAATAAGAGATCTAGATCGTAACACTAGACGAATGCGTCGCTTGGCTAATACAACAACTGGTTGGTAATTCAAGAATCTTTAAAAATGTTTAATATCCATACTCGAACGAAAATAAAACTTAAAAGGAGACTTAATATAAACTTAATTTGATTTAATTTTTTTCCCATTGAAGTCTACATTTTAATCTTATTGTGTAACACTTAATGAAAGTACAATTTTAGCATTCTTATTCTAAGTCATCAACTATCCGCCGAATCAGCTTTGTCCTGATCCTGATCACCATCATAAAATTGATTTTTTGGTTCAACCACTTTATCTTCATCGGCTTGAGAGATTCGTACATCTGAATCTGGCTCTTCTTTAACACGCAATTCTTCGATATCCATTGCATCAGGTGGCATTTGAACCATCTGCACACTTGGTGAATGTTGACACATTTTTAAGTTTTCGTACACATGCTTAACTATTAGCTCCAAATATTGTTTTGAATAGCTTTTTCTCTCCGCGAATTGACTTCTGGATGCAGCGTAAAATCCGGCGCAAAAAACTCTATATATTCAGTCATGGGTAATTCATTAGAAATATTTCCTTTCAATACCACAATCAATGTCTCCTCCAGCAGCAGTTACATCTTCATTTCCTGCACCTTCTAGATTAAAATCGCCAAAGTGCTATTACGAATTGAATTATTATACATCTCAGGCAATTTTACCAACACGGCAATGAATTCTTCACGTAAGTTGTCTCCTTTCAGGTTAAGATGTTGCAGTAATGCTGCACGTTCATTTAGTAGCTGTGCTTCAGGTTTTCCTAATTCTTGGACACATTTAACGCTTTCATCGTTGTGTTGTTTGTTTTGCAGCTGCTGTTTCATGTTGTCGCAAATTTCATTGTAAATATAGCTCTTGTTATCCTTTAAAGGATAAAGGTTTCTTGCTTCTTGTGGCTCATTAGACTGGTTTTGCATAGTGGGATTAGTTTTCTGTAAGGAAGAAAATACATAAGTTTATATTTAAACTATAAAATAGCTTACTTACGACCTTTGCTTACAACAATCTTCTGATTTTATATTGAAATGTCATTTTTAGTAGGACCTCAAAGTCAGCTGTTGGTTTGTTCACCATACTGAAAAATAAATAAAAATTTCACCTTTTCCACGGTTGCAAAAATCAGCTATTTTCACTAACACATATGGGACTGATTGAAACGTAACCTCACATTGCCATGGGACTAATTGAAACACAACCTCACATTTGCTTTATATTTTTTTAGCGTTCTTCTTCTTTTTCTTAGTTTTTTTATAAAGAAAACGGAATAAAAAGAAGATTATTATGCCCACCCAAAAATT